>VZRO01008045.1:60487-139438 GCA_013397915.1 Daphoenositta chrysoptera | reverse complement strand
TTCATTTTTATTGGGGGGGGGGGGGGGGGGGGGGAGAGATACCTCCTTTGGATATGCCTTTAAATGCTTGTAGAAAAATGAAAGCTCATGCTGGTATATATTGCAAAGTTAGGGGAATGAACATGTTTTCCTACTACATTGGGAACGTCTAGCTATGTTACTGAAAGGCCTTTTATTATGTTACTGGACATGAAAACTTTGTTTAATTTCTTACTAACTATTGTACGTTTACAGTTGCAGCACTCAACATCTACAACATCGAAACATTTTTAACAAAATGTACAAACTAAATAAGGACTATTTATTGATAATGTTTTGCTACTCTTGTCAGACAATGGCTATGAAATAAATTAGGCACTCTTTAAAAATATAGAGAAAAAAGAAAAAAAAAAATGTTGGAAATTTGTTTAAAATGCCAAAAAAAAAGAGAGAGAGAGCGTGAGAGAGAGCGAGCGAGAGCGACAGTTTAATTTTGTACAGATTATGCTTACCTCAGGTTTCTTTAGTGTGCTTCAATTCCCTTCTTTAAATATAATACTTATCTTACTAATTTGGCAGCAATTATCTTTTTCTTTGTTTAAAAAAAAAAACTGGAATAATAACATTTATCTTTTTTTGCTGTTTATATTTAGGGGGGTTTGGTTTGGGAGGTTTTCTGGGGTTTTTTTGGTAAAACAAGTCTTGGTTGTGGCTTGCTAAATTTAAATATTTATGAGTGGTGCATTTTTAAGTATAGTGAACAAGACACCATATTAAGTGCAGTGAAAAGCATCTATATTCTGTAAAAATCTGCCTATGCATGTTTTTTAAGAAAAAAATGGCTGTATAGGCCTGTATGGGACTGTAATGCGCTTAGTGGTCTGACTTATACTGGAAATGTATGTATACTGGCGTACTTTATATTCTCTAAAAAGAAAATGCTTAATGCCTTTGAAATTTTGTAATCAAAAAAAGCTTTGAAAAATCTAAGGGGAGAGAGTATTCTTAAAGTTTTTAACATAAGCTTGTCAGTGCACATATAGATGGGTAGCATGTTTAGCAAACCTTGTGAAATTTAAATAAGTTTGTAGTTACATGTGAAATCTAAATGCATGATAACTGTTAATGTCATAATGGTTTAGTCATTTTGTTCTGTTTTGTCATGTGCCACAAAATGTGTACTTTTTTCACTTTTTTCCCTTTGTATATCAGTTACGGGTTTCAACTGGTTCATTCTAAAAAAGAAAAGGAAACAAAACAAACAGTCCATTGATATTTTTTAACAATTGTATAAGTGCCCAAGTAATTCACTACAGCCTACAGCCTTGCCTTTGTAATTTGACTTCGAAATGTTGGCAATCAAAGCATGCACTTGTAACAATGAAAGAAGCATTTTATATTACTACTCAATAAAAATGTGCATGAACTTAAGCATTCTTCCCTTTCTTGCTGTCTCAGTGGCAGAAGCACGCAGGCACCGCGCCTGTGTGCTTCTTGCTCTCTTTTGCTTTGGACAGGAGAAGACCACCGGTGTAAGAAAGCAGTGACTTGTTTCAAGATTCAAGGTCAGTTCTTTACTAAGAAATAAACCGTTTATTACTCAGCTGTTCTAGGCTACTGAATGTCTGCAGACTTGCCCCAAGGTCTGGTTAGAACGTTGGGTTTTCACTAAAATGAGTAGGATGTAACCCACAAGTAGAGTGCACAAGAAAACAAGTACCCTCTGTGTGCTTTCCCCTTGTCTGGAGCGTTTGAAAAGGTCAATGAGTATAATTTACAGTGATGACAATTTCACATTTCAGATGCTCTCTCTTTTAGTCAGAGAATAACTGTCAAAGCTCTGCCTTCTCACTTTCTCCCTAACTGTGCTCAGCATCCTCCCCAAGTCCATCATCCTGCGAAGAACTGAAGGATGATGCCAAGTGGTGCAATGATGTGGGTATTGCTTTAGTCCTCTTTTCAGGTACCATTATTAAATACAGGCTCAGTGCCTGCTTTCTTGTATGTTTTTCCCACTTTACCTCTCCCTAATTTTGCAAAATACAACAGGTGGGAAAAATAAAGAGGCTTCATATTATGCGGGACTGCTTCAGATGTAATTTTTCATGTCAGATTGTGTGGAGGTACAGCACAGACACATACTCTGTGTGCTGGTCTGGCTGTGGAGCTGTTTGTGTCTCTGGTCAGGGGCAGGCTGTGTGCAGAGCGGCGTGGTGACAGCTGGCGTGACCGCTCTGCTGCCCGCCGAGCCTGCGCGCGCTGAACGCCGCGGGTTACCTGAGGTAAGTTCTGCCGCGGAGACGCCATGTTTTTTAAGAGCAGCACTGCTGGGCAGGGCAGCAGCCTGTGCTGTCTGCTTGCATTTCACTTGGGCCCTGGCAGTTCCACCAACCAGTCTGACAGTAAGAAAGGGGGTTTTTCGCTCAGCAGTGACTGTGCACAGGCCTCTCAGTTGGTAGATTTAACCCAAAAGATCGGTGCTGAAAAAATCAGTGGCGGGGCTGGAAATGTCTGTTGTAGTTACTGAAGAGTTTAATAGATAAGCAAGTCAGCCTGGGAGGAGTGACCCGCTTGGGAATGTACAGAGTGTCTGGTCACAAAGGAGATTTTAGAACTTCTAATGTCTCAGAAGAATGAAAGGCGTATGGGGCATGCAAAATAGCAGAGTCGGTGCTGAAAAGGTAAGATGGCCTGGCTCCTTCCTGGAGCGAGCCCCACCCGTCCTACTGTGGGGCAGTTTCTGGATGGCTCCAAGGGATAGTCTAAGCTTTACTCAAATGTTCCAGGAAGGACCAAAAACAATTTCCAAAGCTTATCTCATTTCAGGGTATCCAGTCTCTTCCAACTTTCTTTCTTTTTTCCTAATGCAGAAGAAACTCTGGATGAACTTGAAGAAAAAACCTGGGGCCACTGAAGGCTGAGTTTTGGATTCTGTGGTCTCACCAGTGATGTCTTGTGCACTGGACTGTGTCTCCCAGTACAGATTTCTTCCTTCTTACCAAATACCCCACCTTAATGCCCAAACTATCATTGGTGCCTACTTCAAGATTTACTGTATTTTTCAACCATTTGAATCTTGCCGTGTGAGATAGAGTTTGATACATGTCTTATATTTCACGCACTATCATAATTTTGTTTTTCAACAGCTATTATTTCTTCGTTTACATTTTCTGCAGAACAACATTCAAATTTTGTCCAGGTTTTCCTCCAAAACTGCAGTAGATTTAACCCTGCTTAAGCTTGTGCCAGTGTTGCCAACTGTTGGACACAGATAGAAATTCTTTCAGCATTTTCCTCTTCTGGAGCCTCTAGAGGAGTCCTGATCTCTCTTGTCCCTAGATTTCATTTTTAGTGAAGTGGCAGAGTGCAAAATCATGAAAATCTGGGGACATTTTCTGGGTGCAAGCTGAATTTACAGTTCTAGCCCTTAGAAATCAGTTTCCTTACTCTTTTTTTAAGATACTGTTGCTCAGATTAGTCAGATTGATAAGTCTTCCCACTTTGACTAAGAGAGGGATGTTAGAATCAGGTATTTGAAATCTTAAAAAACCACAAGCACCAAAACAGCGATTTAAAAAATAGTTTGCAGTTTGCTTTCTTAGTTGCTTTTGGAATGATGTTTAATCTCCTTAAAAGTGGCCATTTTGGGCATGCAAAAGGATGAGCTTTTTTGGTCTTCCGCAATTTAGAAAAAATTTATCTACATTCACGTTTTCATATGTTCATACTTGTAGGCACTTCCATGGCAGTAAAAAAAGATGAGCTGATGGAGCCTAGATATAGGGGTTGGGGTTTTGTGTCTTGCTGAGCTGACTTTGCAGTATTAGGCCTGCCGAACATTATAAAATGTTTTGTGAGGCCATGATTTTTTTTTTTCATATATTTTTAAATAACTCGAGAGCAGTTTCAGTTTTACATGTGACACCAGGTTTCATCAGGCTGACAGGTAGCTGAGTGCTCTGGGCAGTATTCCGCCAATTATTGCAAAGGGAAGGGCTGCCTTGGCGCTGTCATTCCTGTCAGAAGCTTCTTTTAGGTAAAGTAACTTGGCAAAGAATGTGCTAAAGGACTGATTTTGTTGCTAGTGGGAAGCCTGCAGGCGTGGTGACAGACATGACAGTGTCTACTCCTTTGTGAAGCCCTACTAGTGGCCATCTCTAGTTACTCTGGGGTTCCTCAAGGCCCCCTTTCCCTTTTGGGCAAAGCCTGGCATGGTTGTTTGCTGGAAGTTTGGGTCTGGACACCCAGCTAGGCAATTCTTAGAGCAGCAAGACTTGAGCAAGAGATGGTTGTTTCATATTTTAGCTTTTGCATTCCTGAGGTAGTTGATGCCGATGACCACGCTGTGATTGAGCAAGCCCATTGCTCTCAACATTTTGGTATTTAATAATCTCTTTTGCTTTAAATGAGCAGTTGAACACTGTGACCTGGGCTAATTTCACAGTGTTGTATGCCAGAGGACTGGCACAGAACAGAACTGCTGCTACGTCACAGCATTGAGAGTCACTGAGGCCAGCAGGGACTGCTGAGATTGGCTCCTCCAACCTCCCCAATGGCTCACACAGGATCAGCTGGAGCAGGTTGATCGGGGCTGTGTACAGTCAGGTTTTGAGTATCTGCAAGAATGTAGACTCTGCAACCTGTCTGGGCAAGCTGTGCCAGTGCTTGACAGGTCTTAGAGTAGAAAATACTTTTTCTTAAATTTAAAAATGTGATGTATTTCAGCTAGTGTCCAATGGCTTTTGTCCTGTTGCCAGGCCTCACCAAGAACAGCCTGGCTCCTTCCTTTGACTCCCTCCATCAAGTACTTATACACCTTTTCTCCAGGCTGAGCAGTCCCAGCTCTCTCCATCTCTCCAGGTGTTCCAGTCCCTTAATCACCTTCATGATCCTTTGCTGAACTCTCTCCATTAAGTCCACGTGTCTTGTGCTGGGGAGCCCAGACCTGGATACAGCTCTCCAGGTGCATCTCACTAGTGGAGAGTGAGGGAGGGAAAAGACTTGACTTGGTTTCCCATATGTGCCATCAAATTTCTACAACATATACTGACTGATGCCAGTAATTTAAGACAAGTGAAGACATTTCTGGCGTTGTAAGTCGAAGAGGTGGGAGCCATACCTCAGAAAGTGGAAGAAGCAGAGGGACATTGCAAGTGCAGAGCTGAGATGTACTAAGGTACAGATCCAAGAAGGTAGGAGAAAATGAATGCCTTGCCAGACTGAAGTACAGTGAAAGACTGGAATAATACTTGTTTTCCAGGTTTGGTAATAAATGTGATTGCCAAATTATTCAGGTAGGTACCAATTGCAAGATGGAGGACCCTCTTCACTCTTTGTCCACTACTGTGTCCTACGTACTGCTGATCCTTCCGAAGGTGAAGTAGTCGTGAAAAAAACCTCGCTGAATTTGTACAGAGGGGAATAGCCCCTTCCTGCATTCAGCAAGCGACTGAAGCCCTGAAGCATGTGATGTGTATAAAGTCATTATTGTGGTGCAGATCTGCACGTTACCCAGACATCATATAAGTGAGAGATCTCCCTGGGGAGGGAGAAGTAACCTCCTGACAAGGTTGCCTGAGGAGGAGGTAATTTGTTTATCTGTCACCTGCTGGCTTATTGTTTTCAGTACATATTTAATAAGCTTTGTACTCAGACTGCATTTTTCTAAGAAGAAGAGCACTTTTGAAGGGAATACGGGTCTGACACTTAGGCTGAGCTTAAATAAAGCTGCAGAGCTGATGGACTGAGAAAGCCCTGCAGCCATGGCACCAGAGTGCCAGAGAAAGGAAAGGAATGAGCAGTGGAACAGGGAGGAGAGATTGGATTCTTTATTTCATTCCTTTTTCAAGGTAGCTAGGAGAAGGGATGGTGGAAGCAGTGCTACACTGTGAGTCTGAGATTATGAGATAAGGAAGCTGTACCAAGCTTCCAGGGCTTTGGGTAGGCCATGACAGAAACTAGGTTCTAAGAAGTCTCCTTAGACTAGATGTGCACTTAAAAATTTCAGTGGAGTGCAGGCTGTGACCTGAAGACAGTCATTTAGAAAAAGAGAACAGGCAATGGCATGGGAAATAAAGTTTTGGAAGGCAGACCTGTGATAAGGAATGAGCTGGGATTCAGAGCCCTGGCAGAGGAAGAAGCACAGATTGCAGGATAGAGTGATACATTTATTACATGCTGAAGAGTTGAATTAGTTCAACCTTAGTGCAAAGATGCCTGTTACTGCGGGGTTTGGACCTGGTTGGTACAAGGGAGTTGCCATGAAGTCAGCTGGGATGACTGGCTAAAGCCTGGGATCTCTGCAGAGTAAGAGGGCAGGAATTATGAGGACCTTAAATCTCAACTAGCCTTGTAAGGTAGAGCTTGCAACTAACCCATCTCGGAGAAAAAGAAAAGCTAACAAGGAATGGAAAAATGACCTGTTCGCCAAGTAAGTTGGACATGGCCAGTAAAGTCTAGGAATACAGTGAAAATCAGCATGAGTCCAGCTAAGTTACCTTTGCTGATCATGGTTGAAAAGCTGAAAGTTGAAAACTTTTCCAGACACTTTGAATAGAAAAAGCAAGGTGAAATAAGTGGAAAATGATGCAATGAAGATAAAGGAGAGGTTTAAAGTATTGGCTAAAGGACTGTGGAAGGAAAGCCAAGAGTAAGATTTAGGGTATTGGAAACAAGGACTACAGGAGTAGAGACAGAAGCAAGTTAAGATTTTAAAGCACTTATTCCAGGAAATTGCAAAAGCTTCTTTCCTAGTCACAACAGAAAATACCAGATTTGCTTGCTTGTCAAGTAGCAGTGCTCTTCAACAGCTCTTTGAATGGGTGGTATGTTTTGAAAATATACTTGGAGAATATGCAAGTATAGAAATTTAAATAAATCAGGAGCAACCACAGGGCCACTGGTCTGAGTGTAATCATATGCAAGGATTTAAATATTGAAGGAACTACTGAGCGCAATGTGTGTGAGGGGCTGTTTTACTGTGTGGCAAACAGAACCAAGTAATGAATGTTAGGGGTGTGTACATGAAAGCTGAAGTGGAAAGGAGCCAGGTAGAGGTAAGATAAGAACTGTGGGTGTTGGGAGAGGAAGTTATGGGTACCAGAAAGGTTCATCAGATGTAGCAGATAGAAATTTAGCAACGCAAGAAATGCTTGTGGCACTGTAAGTTGTTTCAAGCTTCCCTTTTGCACCTGCCTCTCCATCCACATTCAGCTTTCCTTGGGAGACTAGGATTACTGAGGAGCATCAGGATTCCTAGGAGGGATTGCTGCTGGAGGGAAATTCTTCCACATGTTTCTCTTCCTGTTCCTTATTTTCTTCCCCTCTTGCCCTTTTTCCTTTTCTGTGCCTTGTTCTTTTGCTTTATCACAGCCACCATTTTACCCCTGGCTCCATTTCCCAGATCCCCTGGGGCACTGGTACTGCCTGCCTGCTGGGCTCAAGCTTCTCTGTTTATGAACAGAATCAGGACTGTTTCCTGGGGAATAGGTGGTGTTAGGAAAATATTGGTATTTGTGAGGAAAGGGTGACTGGACAGGAGAAGAAAATAATTTTTCTCTTAGCAGATGGGGAAATAATACTGGTAACAAGCTTATAGATAGGTTGTGAAAAGTGCTGACGTTGCTGCAGAAGTGGGTTGGCATCAGTAGGTGATAGTACTGATCCTTGCTGAGGAGCTGGTGGGGAAAACAAGCAGAGGGATCGGCTCTGGGTAGGGGGAGAAAGGGGGCTTCTGGCCTTGTCTGCCTCTGTGTGGCTATTTTAGTTATAGTGGAGAAAAAAAATAATGGTTTTGCCTTCACTATCTCCCAGCAAAGTTTGTCTTGGCCCTTTCACCCCTACAGCTTTTTCTTGTAAGGAGTGATTCATGCGTGTGCTTGCGTATGGAAATAGATTTGCAAGACTTGCCAAACAGCACACCTCCTAAAAGCACAGCTGGGTGCTGACACCGCAGTGTTTCCCTCAGTCCAGAAAGTTAAATCCAGAAATAACCTTCCATCTCTAACAGCTTGATGACTCACGAAGGCTTTGGAGGGGTGCAGGGATTCCCGTCCCCACAAAGCCCTGCTGCTGCTGGGGCTCAAGGAGAGCTCACTGCCAGGGAAGCAGCTCCTGGCAGAGCCTGCAGCAGGAGATGCCATCCAGCCCACCAAGTCAGAACAAATTGCTTCTGTGGGGACCAAGAGCTTTACACCCAGAGAGGTGTAAAAGCAGGCACGCCCTGACCCAGGCTCCCTGGGGATGTGCGTCTGCAGCTTCCCTACGGGGAATGGCGGGAATGATGTCAGTGCTCGTGGTTCTGATTCACCCAGCTTCCCAGCCACGGCTCCCACTGTGGCTCAGCTGGCAGCTCCTAAATGACATTTTCTGTTAAAACCACCAAAGCCATGATGGGGCTTGTCTGGAAATCAAGGGGTTCATCCTTGTGAATGAAAACCTCTGGGGTGGTCTTCTACAATGACTGAGAATATGTGCTATGACATCTACTGGAATTTAATTCCAACCTCTCCCCCACCATGGCAGGGGGGTTGGAACTATTGAGTTCCAACCCAGGCCATTCTATGATTCTCTGATCTACACTGAATTATTCTATTAGGATATGAATAGCCACTAAGCTAAAGATATCCATTAAGTGGTTACAGAATGCACAGGTGCTCTGCACTGCCTGGAATTTCTTGCTGGGCTCATCTTTGGCATCTTTGCTCCTGTGTCAGTCCAAGAATATGAAGACTTAAGTAAAACTATCTATGGAAATACTTTACTTTCTCCACTTCCTGTGGATTGTGCTTTTATTATTGTTTTTAAACACAGCTAACCCAACTTCACCTTTGTATGTAGTGCAGCAAAATTACTCCTAGCTCCTCACAGCTTCGTCAGGAGTGTGAATGTAGCGTCAGCACAGACTCTGCCTCCAAGAAGTTACATAGATAGATGTGTGTGTAAAAATATATATATGTGTGTGTGTGTGTGTGTGTGTGTTAGCTACCACAGGTGTTTTGGGGAGAGAATATGATTTTTTTTCAGCATTTAGATTGTCTCAGTATCATAGTTATCAAGAGACAAGATATGAAAGTGGGATATTGCCATGTCTGCCTTTTTCCGCCCCTTCCCATGTCTGCATGTCTATCTGGCTCTTCCTCTGGGTTTCTTCACTGCCCTTTCCGAAAGACTGAGGGATTTTCTAGTTCCTCTCCGGGAAAGCTGAAGCACAGAGATGACCCAGTGGTGGCTTAAAGCCTCTCAGCCCGTGTGGCAATAGCACCAGCACCAAGAGCACCTGCAGCCCATCTCCACTGGTGGGAGCAAACCCCACAGCACCAGGTCCAAGGGGACTGGGGCTTGGGGGGGATAACTGTGGCTCGCAAAGCCAGAATTTCTCAGGAATCAGAGCACAGCCCAGCAAACACACGCAACAGAGCTGAAATGTATATGTGTGGATAACATTATTGTTATTTTTCTCACTGTTGCTGGCCTGGCAGCTTTGCCTGCCCACACTGCACTTCCTTCAGCTGAAGCAGGAGGCCAGAGATGACCCTGTAAGGTGAGGATGTGCTGCAGAGGAGCCAAAGCCAGCAGCCAGGTCAGGAGCTTGCCTGCTCAGAGCACACTGCACGTGTTTGCAGAAAACCTGAGCCTGTGGGAGCTCAGGGGGCTGCCTGGTCAGTTCCTGGGATTCACATCAGGATGATGAGAGCACATGTGTTACAGCAAAAATAGTCTGTGCAGTTCAGCAAACTTTGCCAAGGTGTTCTCAGGAGAAGAGAGTGATACAGTGCAGAGCAGCAGGACAAAGGGATATCTGGGATGCTTAGAGCTGGAAGGGAGTTTTGGGTAATATTATTAATGGTGTAATGCTTTTTTTAGTGAAGCTTGTGGAGGAATATCTTTGTATCTAATGGAATAACTGTCATTATTCCCTGGCTCTGAAATATTTCCAGTCTCCTGCAGTATCACATGTACTGGAGAGGCCTCAGGGATTGCCTGTTTGCAAGGGCAGTAAAAGGCCAAGGCTCAGGGAATGGAAGGAAATAAGAGAGGAATAAGAGACTCTAAGTATGAATTTAATAGCAGAAAATGCATTTTTTCCAAAACTCCTATTTTTTTTTTTATAACAACGATTAATTAAGGATAAAAATCCCTGAAATATACATCATTTGAAAGGTATCAGCTGGGAATGAAGCTTTAGCAAATTGTCAAAAGAACAACACATCATTTATCTCTGGAACACAGCTGAGGTGCAACAAAAAATGCATTCTGCTGAGCACTGAAAATTAAATTAAGTCATGCTTGTGTGAGCATTTGTACATCACTGGAATAAAACCCTGGCGTTTTGTAATTGGCTTGGGTACTGAAGTCTTTGGGATGGCTGTTGCAGGATGGGCTTGCCTGGTCACAGGCTGGCTGCTGCTCCATCAGTGGATCACAGTGAATACACCCACAGCGGCTGCCGAGAACTGAGGAATGCAATGGCTTGGAAATCACCTTCCCTGGAAGGGTTCAAAAGCCGTGTGGAGGTGGCACTTAGGGGTGTGGTTTAAAGGTGAACACAGTGGTGCTGGGTTAGCGGTTAGACTCAATGATCTTAGAGATCTTTTCCATCCTTAATAATTCCTGCTGGTCACCCAGACTTCCAGGCCTTTGGTGAGGATGTTGTCCTCCTCAAAGGCTGCCACCATCCCTAGTGATGTGCGGGGTGGTTGGTGGCCGCCTGATGCCTTCCACAACCTTCTCCTGAAGCTGCAGTTTCACGGAGTGTACCTCAGAACAACAAAGGCTTGCAAGGTACATCCCTCAAGGGGCTCCTTGCGGAACCTTCCCTGAACTGAATTGCACCTCCTGGGGGAAAAAAAAGAACGGTAATTCCTTTCTCCTTTTCCTTTTTTCATGACAGGCAATTCATTCGAACATCCAGCAAAAGCTCTCGGAGAGGCCAGACTATTTACGGGCACCCCATTGCGCTGCTGCGGGGCGAGCAGCAGCGCGGGCCCCGCTGAGGCGCTGCTGGTGCCGGCCACCCCCCCGCCATGCCGGGTTCGGAGCGTCCGGGCCTGTGCATCCCTACGCTTCAGCGAAACCCGTTGCCGTGGTGACAGCGGGGCTTACTAAATATGGCCCGTGATGCCCAAAATCTCGTGGGTGGCAACAGCGGAGGTAGGCGCAGGGTCCCTGCCGACGGCAGAAACCTGCTGGTGGGGCTCACCGCAGGGGAAACTGCACGGGTGAGTGAACGAAGGCCCTGCTCCGGTGGTGGTGGTAATGACGGGTTGCTGATTTTTATCTTCCGCAGCGCCCCGGGTGCTGCCCAGATCGTGCAGACTGGCTCAGGGACCCTGCGCTGCGGCTGATAAGAGGCTGCAGTAGATTTATCTTACAAGTGCAGGGGCGATTTGCAGCCTTTTCACTCCGTGGCGTGGCAGAGTTCCTTGCTTGAAGCGACGTAGCTATTCCCGTGCTTATCTGTCCAGGGCTGCGTGGAGGGAGGGCACATACAATTATCAGTCTTGTAATTACATGCAGCAGCCCCAGACACCCTCCTGGGTTTACTGCACGAATCTAGTAAGACTCAGGCATGGGAGTGTTAGAGGCCAAGGCAAACTGTGCTTGCCAGGCTTTTTCCTGCAGGTGTCAGCGAGAGCTGTGGTGTGAAATGCAGCGATGTTTGTGAAGCCGGAGGGCTGGCCGTGCGTGTGTCCCTGCGGCTCCTCTCGGCAGTGTCCCACTGAGGAGAGAGAGGCGGGAAGGTCACACCATTGCGTCCCCATGATGCTCGCCCCCCACCCCCCAGGCACGGGGGCGGCGTTTGCTCGCAGGAGGTGGGAGCTTCTCTCTGCTGTCTGCCCATCTGCACAGCTCTCACGCTGAGCTGGGGGTTGATGGAGCAGTAGGACGTAAGTCCACAGTGCCTTCAGCTCCCTGCGACAGCCTGGGCAGCTTCTGGGCTCCCCTCCCCACAGATCTCAGTGCAAGGCTCCCCACAGTGTGGGGCAGGGTACGGGGGTCCAGCCCCCACTGACAAAAAGCTCCCCTCAGGTTCTGGAGCCAGCAAGGCAGCCCAGCAGGAGCCACACACTCATCTCTGCAAGCTGTGGGAGATGCACGTGGGATGAGATGGGAGTTGGAGCATATAGGGAAGAGGTGCAAGGTGAGGATCCCCTATGCCTCGCTGCATGCAAAGGAGGAGAAGGGAATATATCAGAGGTTACAGATCCTGCTTGAGCTGTCTCCCAGAGCTTCCCAGCTTCTTGGAGCAGCCAAAACCTTCCTAAGACAGATTTCCTGAAAAAATGACAAATAGCTCGTTCTTGAGGTATGAGGCACTGGGAGAAAAAGGGCAAGGAGTGAGAAATCTGATGCTGCAAAACCTCCAGAAGCCATTGCAGCTGATACATAACAAACCTAGAAGCAAAGGCAGAGAGGGAGAGAAGAAGACTGTGAGGCAGCCCTGCAATGGACAGCTGCTTGCTAGAAAAGCAGAGAGAGGAAAGGGGAGCCAGGTACACGAGTTTTGCAGATGAAAAACACGGATGCATAAACAGAGGTCAGCAACAGGAATTACTCTGATGAGATGAAGGCCATTGGAGACATCCACCCTCAGCAGGTGTCCCAGTACAGGACGGTGGCACCTGTGCTTGGTCTGGTCTCCAGGTTGGTCCAAGGCACTTGGCCAAGTGTGGGGCACATGGGGCTGGGGCTGAGCTGTAGCTGGTAGCATCCATGGGGGCAGAGAAGAATTTGGTGGGAGCCTGGAGGATGGGAATCACACATCACCCTTGTTTCCATTTCACAATGGAGGCGAGGAGGTGTCTTCTGGAGGTTGGAGGTGGTTGTACTTTTTCAATACTAAGTGAAATGTAAAAAATAAAATTGTTCCTGGTCCTACACCCTCGGAATGATTTATGTTGGTATTTAATCCCTCTTGTGTTCCCCTGCCCACCACGTTCTGTTTTTTCTCAGCACTTTTGGGAGAGCAGTGGGAAAGCAGCACGCTGCTAATTACAACCCAGGGCTGTTTGGACACAGGGGAGGGAGGCAAAGAGAAATAAATAAATTTTAAAAGTCCCATCATCATCTGTGAATATGGGTCCCACTCTTTGCAAAGCCCACAGTGTGTTCCAGGGAGATTGCAAGTTATTGGTAGCAATTTGTCGGAGCCTGGTTGGCTCAGGGTTGGACTGGTGGCAACATTTGGTCTTCATCATTTGCACTGCTGAGACAAGATAAAGTGTGTCGGTGTCAGGGGTCTTGTCTGGGGACAGCTCCATGGCCAAGATTGGTGCATCTGCCCCAGCCCTGCAGGGGCAGAAGGGGTTTGTTGGGGCAGTTGCTGGGTGCAGGGTGGGACAGGTGGCTGCTGCTGTGATGCCCAGGGAAGCACCATGTGCTGCACACTGCATGTGCTGGCAGGGATGTTTGCTTTTATGGCAGGCATTTCTCAAGAGCTTATGTTTAAACTTCCAGGCTGTCTTTGCATCCATGTGCTGTTGGACTGCACGGTTGTATCCTTCATTAAAAACAAATGTGAAGGCACCTGAGCTGCCTCTGGGAACTCAAGCCTCGTTAACAGGAGCACGAGGAGTGAAGGAGGGAGCCAGCGGTGGACACGTGCATCCCCAGGATGCTCCTTTTGCTTCCTCCCCACAAACTCCTGGTGTCTTGGCTGGTGGGGCTGAAAAGGGGGAGCTGGAAGTGGATGCAGGCAGGGGCTGCTGCTGCCCGCATGGTTCCCGCTGCCAGTCAATTAATTAATAAAGCTTTCTGGCACCTTATCAGATCCACAATTCAGTCAGTTTAGGCTCCCTGCGGCAAGTCATCCGTGACTGTTTTTATTCACTTTTCTTTTTGGCTGCAGGTCCCTCAGCAGGCTGCCTCAGCCCAGAGAAAAATCAGGCAAACTGTTCTCAAAATGGGGCTGGTGAGTGTTTCCCCTGCCCAGTGCTCTGCCTTGCAAGTTTGGCTGAGCTCTCTGGACATCATCTCCTTGAGCCCATCACCTTGGCAGGGTTCAGAGCAGTTGTGCAGTGGCCAGCTGCCAGCAGTTTTTCTTCTTTGGGTGGGGTTCTTTTGCTTTCTTTCAGGTTTTGGGGGTGTTAGGGGACTTTTGGTTGACTTGCACAAGGTCACGTTGGCACAAGTGGCTGGTGGATGAGTGGAGAACACACATTCCTGAGGCACTTTCTGTGGGACAGCATCTGCTCCCTTCCCTCTGTCAGGGAGCACAGCACTCACAAGGGTTCGGGGGATAATGGAGCTTTTTCCACACTCACCTTCCCCCATGCCTGGTAGCTCTTGTAGAAACAGTCCATTTCTTTGGCAAGGAGCTGTGCAAAAGCTATGCTCCTTAGGGCTGTGCTGGTGATGCCCATTTCCATTTCTTTCTCCATGCCAGCTCCAGAGGCAGCCTGACAGCTGGTACCTGGCTGGTCCCAGTGCCCCTGATGCCCTCTGAGACCTGATGGCTCCTAAAGGGTGTATAAACTGATCTGCACAGGGATTAACCTAATCCCAGAAGTTTTCACCAGTTTGTGTTTCAGTCATCACCAGGGGCATGGAGCTGACTCTTCCCATCAACTGTCTCTAAGTTTTCCCTGAGTGTATCTCCCTGCAGAAAACATAGAGGAGATGTGATGCCTGCCAGCCCATAGCCCTAAGGCATCTTTCCCATCCATCTGCATAGGAAGGGGAACCCGTTGCCCTCAGTTCATGTGTTTGTTTTGTAAGAGCAGTGTCCCCACCTCTGCTCTGTCCCCGTGCCAGCCTGTCCAGTGCCGTGCTGGTGGAGCTGCTTGAGAACCCTCCTGGAGATGGTGGTGCTGCTGCCCTGACAGCCTGACGTGAAGCCAGAAGTGGTGTTTCTCACTGCCATGCAATGAATGAAATATGAAGAGACAAAAAATCTCCTTATCCTGCTTTTGAAAATGAAGGTATTTCCTTTTTTTTTTTAATTTTCAGAAGGCAAAGCACTGGGAATATTAGATCATTGCTCCTCCATCAGCCTATTTCTTTTCAGAGAAAGAAGGTGTTGGAGGAGAGAAATGGAAGTCAGTGTTTGTGTTTTTCAATGGAGGAGCAAAGAGTCCAAATCCCTCCAACCTTTGACACATACAGTTATTCTTTCTACATCATAAAATCTTGGAGGGCTTAAACTACCAACGCTTATGATCGTTAATGTTGTTACTAATTACTTGTCTTCCTTTAGGTACTAAAAATGCACTCCAGACTCACCCATCTGCAGTGACTGACACAAAAAAATGCCACTTTTTGCTTTCCAGGCCCTGCTTTTTCCCATTCGAGTTGCCTCACCTCAGCTGTGCCACTACAGGACCTGGTTTGAAGAGTTTCCATGCAGTTACACACACTGCAAACCCCAACATCTCTTCCCCCCTCTTGTCCTCATCTTCCTATCGCTGATCTTCTGGTCCCACAGGTCTCATCATGCAGGACAGACAACACACACACACACATTCAGAAGTGTCATCTGAGAATTTCCAGTTAAGTAATCATTGGTTTACCTTCAAAAGCAAATTAACGTGATTTAAAATGAAACAAATTTGCCTTTAAACCAGCAGATTTATATTCAAGGGCATATGAAGAAACTCAGAGATTTAGTTAACTTGAATGGAAAAAAAAACCTGAAACAAAAACCAAAGGGAAAAAAACCCTGCTGCAAGCAGTATTAGCTGCCAAAGCCATAATTGTGCAAAGCTGGAAATCCCTTGCTCAGCTGAACCTAGCTCATTGGTATAGCATCTTAAGTGAATTAGCTGGCACTGGAAAGCTAGTGTTTCTTATAAATAATAAACCAAATTTTTTTTCAATCCTGACAGTTTTCGTGGAAATCTGAAAATACAATACTTATGTTAACCAGCTGTGTAATCTGGATCAGCATTTTAGTTTTTCAATGGGAATTATAAAAGGTAACATCTGTAAAGCAGCACAATTCATACAGATTATGAAATACCGCCTCTAATGCAGAAATACATCAGCTATGAAGTGATAATTTAAAAATCATTATCCCTGTAATTTATTAATATGTTCATATTACATAGTAATTTATTCTGTTATTTTGCCATTTTCTTGTTGTTGTTTGGCTTTTATTTTTACATGTTAGTCTTCTTTGCATAGATGGGCTACTCAGCTGCCTGCCCAAAAGCCAGGACACTCATGCATGCCATGGGTGGGACTCCCTGGTCTGTGCTTTGGGAGGATCCCAATTGCTCCTGTAGGCTTGGGTGCATTCATCAATGTTAAGATCAGACTGAAGAAGGAGGCAAGGCAGTGTGATCATCGTGTTTACTGAAGGAAAGCTGTTTGGTTATTCTTCCAAGTGTTTTTAGGCTGTGAGGAGTGAGGCTGTTTTGCCAGCATGACTTCTCTCAAGGAAGATCTTTCTGCTTCTACCACCCGGACCCTTGGTACCCTCAGATCCCTTCTGCAATCACTGGGACTTTCAAATTTTGCCACACTGGGTAGTGACAAACTGCCCTAAAGCTTTTCCTTGTCTGAGACTTAAAAAACCCAGAGAAGGGCCTCTCTGATGAATGCTGCTGGTGGTTTATTTCCCCTTCTCTATCTGGTAGAACTGTTCTCCAGGATATGCCCCATCCTGAGTAACTCCAAAACCCCGTCTTTCATGTCTGTGTGTCCCAGACCTCAGCTAACAGGACTGAAGAAGTAGGCACAGAGGAAAAATGTCAAAAAGGCCCACAGTGAGGTTCAGTCGGGTGCTCTGATCTCTTGTCTTCTCATCAAGAGCAGTCCCATGGCCAGATGAACAAGTCCCAGGATGATATGTGACTGTGGTTTCTAGAGCCTGGCTGGAAGAACTGCTGAGGTTCAGACACTGAGATCCCTTTTAAATCTTGAGATTGGAAAATGGCCGTGGAGAGGGAGGCCCCAGAGCAAAGCATCAGGGTTATCATATGCAGGGTGGTGACGATAGCTGTTAGTAACCATGGAAGATTTAAATTTAATTCCATACCCACGTACATTGTCACCACTCAAATTAGAACAGCTATCCCACAGCAACGTGAGAAATCACAGGGTTTTAAAAATACATGGTAATTAAAACTATTAGAAAAATTAAACATTTTTATACCCTCATTTTCCCAGTTTCCCAGTGGAATTGTGGTACTGGTAATTTAAGATTGGGGGGAGGGAGAGGAGAAGAAGATGCACATATCTTAGAAAGTTAATTTGGGTCTGAAGTGAAGGAATCCGTCCTGTGCTACAAAAATTATCAGCAGCTGCAGCTGAAGGAAGCAGAAACCACTCTATCCCACTTGTCATACAATTGTCCATATGGAAACACTTACTTACTTTACAGCTACAGCTGATTAGTTGAGGCTGTAAGCAGACTGTGCCACAGTACCTTCCATCCCCAAGATGAGAAGGAGTAATTGAGAGCCTTAATCTGAAAATCATTTCAGATTTGCCTCTGAACCAAAGGGTCCTTCTCCTTCAGGATGAAAATTTTGAACTAAATATTAACAAAAGAAAGAAAGCAATTTCTGCTGAGCATTCCTGGTATGCCTGTGAAGCCATCAAGAAAGGGTTTGCAGGGCGTTGCAGTCGTGGGAGGCTGCGTGCCCAGGGCAGGGCACTCCCAGCCTCATGGAAGGCAACTGGACGCTGGCAGGGCTGAGATGGCAGCCACCAAGTCAGCCTGGCTCAAGTAACTGGAAAATGAAAAACGAGTTTCCAGAGCACAGAATGAAAGAAAAGCGGTTCCTCTCTTAGGAGGTGTGCAATTAAAACGAAGCATTCTGGGGTTGAGCTCTTTGCTGAAAACCTCTGTGTGCCCCTGGTTTTGCACAGGGTCGCTGCAGCTTTGTCAGGATTCAGTCTTCTCTCTTCCTTCTCCTTCTCCCACTTTGACAAAGAGGCAACTGTAAATAATTTAAGTCTGTAAATTTTCCAAGTCAGTGACTACCCTCTTAAGATAAACAGTCTTTAAGTGCACTAATGTAACTTGTACAGTAGTTTGAAGTTCAGGATTACAGACGCCAGGTAAGGTTTTATTTTAGGGTGTTTTTGGCCAGAGTAGCCTGGTTACTGGAGAAAGTTTTTAAAAAGTATATTTCTATCTCTGCCTAGTTTTAGGAATGACTGGATCTAGATTTGGTCCATCTTCCTCTCCACGTGATATTCCTCTCTTTGGCTATAAAATTCTCAC
Organism: Daphoenositta chrysoptera; assembly: GCA_013397915.1. Lineage (NCBI taxonomy): Eukaryota > Metazoa > Chordata > Aves > Passeriformes > Daphoenositta > Daphoenositta chrysoptera. Next base: position 121,287 of record VZRO01008045.1, on the reverse strand, counting down.
TGTGCAAGGGTGTTGTCCTGGCTCATGGGTGCTGCAACACTGCCCTAGATGGTCCCACCACTTCCCACCTTCCCCCTCTGCCTTTAAACCCAGCACTGGAAGAGAGGATGATGAGCTCCAAAAAAATGAAGAGAAGTGCAAAAGATCCAAGCACACTGTCTGTCTGAAGCCTGACACAGAGCCAGGCTGCCATGCATTTAGAACAAAGGATATAAGCAAGTATTTATTTATTGATTGAGAAACGGTGCAGTGTTTCTCCGACTCGCAACCGGTTTCCAAATCTGATTTAAATAAACTCTTCCAGTGCATAAATCCAGGCAAAATGTCATTCACCATATGTTTATTACTAAAACTTGGCGCTTGCTTGCATCAAAGTAGTTTTCACACACAGGCTGTTTGTTACAAAACCTCAGTGAGGCAGGTATAATTAGCACTAGCGCTTGAGGGGGAAAACTGGGGCTGAGAGCAGAGAAAATAATTTCCTTGCTGCTGCAGAGGGAGTCGGTGTGGGGATTTGGATTAGAAACAGCCTTTCCTACCTTCCCATTTTCTTCATGCAGATGGCTAGATTTGCATCTTTTATTAATTTATAACAATTGGACAGATTTTACCTTGCTCATTTCTTAAAGAAAATGCTTAAAATGCTTGTAAGACTAGCTCAGAAATATCCAAAACGATGGGCCATACGAATGGCCAACGAATGGCCGTAACTACCTCACAAGAAAGAGGTGTGATTAGTTGCTGTATGCCATTTTGCATACAAGTAATGCTTATCAACTGGAACACAAAACACTCTCTGAATACATCATTTATATGAGCTTTATAAATGATCCACTCTCATAAAGCTGGCATAACTCATTCTGATGAAGCCATGCAAAGAGCCTCACAGAAGTAAGTAGCTAAAGCAAGATCATTTTGTATGAAACTCCTCCAACCCTTTACACATCACCACTAGCATTATTATCAAGTGCTCAGAGATGTTGGAGTTTCAGATGAAGTTTGTGAGCTCTAAGGAGGCAAAAATAACAGATCTTCTTCCTTTTTTTCATTTCAGTGTTTATATGTGAGGAAGCAAAATTATAGGCTGATTTTTGATATTTTCTTGTCTGCAAAACAGACCTATGAAAATATTAAATTCATGTCCAGGTATCCCCCTTTAGGTAAATTCCTAATAAATATGAATCCTAACCCTAACTGCTTGGAAGCAGTTGAACAAGTTATGAAATGATAAAATGCTATCCTGCTGCACATATTGTATGTGGCTGTCCTTCAGCATGTGCTCAGGGAATTAGAGCTCCCCGTTTGTGGTTTCAAAGCAGGCACCTGTGTGGTGCAATGCCTACCTTGCAATATACTTTATGCTTTTCAGAGTTCTCATTGTGTATCACTGGCTTCTGTTGAATCCAGGGGGGTGCTCTTTGGATCGTGCTCAGATTGAGGAAAGGTACTGTAGCCCAGGGTTAATTGGTAGCAACTGCAAGCACAGAAGGGTGGTGCAGTTGGTGTGAAACATATGATGTACACAGTGTCACTCAGGCATTTCCCTGGGTCTTAGTGCAGTATCAAAGTTAAATTAATCTAGTTCCTGTTCCCAAGAAGAACTGGAAGCTGGGAAGTTATCAGTAAATTTAAGGAATATTACGCATGATGCTACTGTAATTCGGTTATAGAGCATACTATTTTAAAAGTCCTGATGTTACTATTTCACAAAAGCATTTTTAGTGCATCCACAGAGCTACTTGTGCCTTTACAGAGAGGACCTCTGTAAACCTGTCTTGTTTTCATCATTGTGCAAAAAAGAAGAAATAAAAGCTAGATAAATTTTGTTTTCATAAGGTTTGTTTCCCTCCTTTTGCATATGCTCTCTGGGGAATTTTCTGCAGCCCAGAAATGAACCTGCTGGTAGGGCTAAAAACCAAGTAGCATGTCAGGTTTACGTGGCAAATGGCTCTGATGCTTTTAGGCTTAGCCCATTGCCAAGGCTGGTTTCCACACACCTGCTGGGCTGGGTTATCTTTGCTTTTGGCTGATACTGCAATCACATGGGGAAGAGCCTGGAGCCAGCCCATGAAGCGCAGGGTGTTTGCCCCAAATATTCCAGCAGACGGGAAGGTGGGCGCAGAGAGCAGATGATGTCTGGGGGTGTAGCTGGGCTCTCCTGGCGGGCGGGCACAGCGCTGGCCAGGCAGGTGGTTCCTGTCTGATACACTTCTGCAGGGGCAGCTGAGGTTATTCATCAACCCCATTTCCTTCTTTCCACCTTCTTTACTGCTGTTTTGTTTTGTTAAGCGTTTTTTTTCCCCCTTTGAGGTATTGAAAGTGGCAGAGCTTTTGCTGGTACATCAGTGCTGCTTCGGGTGAGTGGTTAGCAGGTTAGAAACAACAAAGTGCAGGGGAAGCACCTGGAGTGCAGGTTGTGCTGTCAGCACACAGGCAGGTAATGGAGGAACAGAGGGAAAAGATCATTAACCACCCTCCTCTGCATCGGGCTCGGGGTGGGGGGAAAGGGCTGTTCCTGCTGCACCTGCGCAGCCGCCTCCGGCTGAGCTGCCTTGGCATCTTCAGCAGGAGCAGCCTGTGGAGGGCACAGCTCCAGTGGCTTTGCAGGGCAGTTTGTACCCTCCTACCACGGCTGTGGCACAGGACCCAGCCCCCACCCATCGTCACTGTCCCCATGTACAGCAAGGATGGGGAAGTGGGAAAGAGAGAAAATGCAAAACACCCAAAATTTTGACAGAGGTATCAGTTTAAATACTTTATCTTTTAGAATCACTTTAAAAATCACAGCTCAGGAATGTACCATAGACTAAAACCCTGATCCAGAAAACAATTATCTCCCCACATCAGCCCACTGGGACTATTACAGAAGATGGGTTGATTTCAGAATGGCACTCTATGGAAATTAGACTTTTATGCAGTCTCAAAGGGAAGGAATCAAAAGACGTGGAAAATGTTTTTTAAAAGTGCATCTTGTGGTAAGAACTGGAAATTTTGGAGAAAGGCAATTGATTTTTATTGAGAAATTGGTTACTATTTTGGTAGGGGGAACTGAAATCTAGGAGAGGATGTCAGATTCTGCCATTGTGGATGTGGCTGCAGCATGTCCTCTCTTGGCTGTCTTTCTTTTCCTGGCTGCTGTCAGCATGGCTGAGATGAGGGGTCATCTTCACTTGGGCTTTGGCTTGGTATTTTCACTTCCTGGAAGTTCTGTTTTGGTTATTCATCAAGATACAGGGAGTTAAGTAAATCCTACCAGCTTAGGACAACATTTCCCTAAGCAACAAAGTTGTTTAGAAAGGAAAATAAAATAAGCCCATATTAGATGATGCACTGAAATGCAAATAGCTGTTGACTCAAATGTGCAGGGATGAAATAACAAATTCTACATCAGCAGGGTCAAAAAAAAAGAAGGTTGCAAAAAAAATAGAAACAGGGTTGCACAGAGGCAGGGTAAAGGCCCTGAAAATGGGCAGAGAAGGTGTAATGCTCCCCACTCCCCCCCAAGTAAACAATGCTGGAAAAATTGTTATACTGGATGAGGAGAAGGCTGAGGTAATTTTTGCCTCAGTCTTCAATGGCAGCTTCTCTTCCCACACCTCTCGAGTGGATGGACAGCAGGACAGGGACTAGGGAGCCAAGTCCCTCCCACTGTAAGTAAAGATCTGGTTCGTGACAATCTGAGGAACCTGAAGTCTGAGTACTTAAGTCTATGGGAGCCTATGAGATCCATCCCAGAGTCCTGAGGGAATGGCTGATGTTGTTGCCAAGTCACTCTCCATGATATTTGAAAAGTCATGACAGTCCGATGAAGTCCCGGGTGACTGGAAAAAGGGCAACACTGTATCCATCTTTTAAAAGGGTAGAAAGGAGGACCCCGGGAACTACTGACCTGTCAGCTTTACCTCTGTGCCAGGGAAGATCAGGGAAGAGATCCTTCTAGAAGGTACACTGAAGCACATGGAAAACAGGGAGGTGATTTGGGACAGCCAGCACAACTTCATCACGGGAAAGTCCTGCCTGACCAACCCAGTGGCCTTCAGTGGACTGACTGCATTAGTGGACAAGGGGAGGGTTGTAGATGCCTTTTATCTGGACTTCTGTAAAGCCTTGGACAGGGTGCTCCACAACATCCTTCTCTCTAAATTGGAGAGAAAAGGATTTGATGCATGGACTGTTAGATGGATATCAAAGTGGTTGGATGGTCACATCCAGGGGGTAGTGGTCAATGGCTCTGGATAGTCAGTGGATGTCAGTGACAGGTGTCAGGTGTCTGTATTGGGACTGATGTTATTTAATATCTTCATTAATGGCATAGGGGGATTGAGTGCACCCTCAGCAAATCTGCAGACGACACCAGGCTGAGAGGTGCTGCTGACACACCTGAAGGATGGGATGCCATCCAAAGAGACTTGGATAAGCTTAAGAAGTGGGCCCATGGCAATCTCATAAGATTTAACGAGACCAAGTGCAAAGTGCTTCACCTAGGTCAGGGCAACTCCCAGTATCAACACAGGCTGGGGGATAAACAGATTGAGAGCAGCCCTGCTGAGAAGGAATTGGGGGTGATGATGGAGCCTGTGAGAGGCTGGACAGATCACAAGAAAGATGGAGAGGGTCTTTTTACAGGAGCCTGTAGTGACAGGACAAGGGCAAATGGATTCAAACTAGAAGAGAGTAGGTTTAGATTAGGTATAAGAAAAAAATTCTTCACTGTGAGTGTGGTGGGGCTCAGGAACAGGCTGCCCAGAGAAGCTGTGGATGCCCCATCCCTGGAGGTGTTCGAGCCAGGCTGGATGGAGCTCTGAGCAACCTAGTCTAGTGAAAGGTGTCACTGCCCATGGCAAAGAGGCTGGAACTAGGTGATCTTTAAGGTCCCTGTCAACCCAAACTATTCTATGATTCTATGAAAATAAGCTTAACAACAGCCCCATAATAGGCATATATGAATGGAGATGATGGCAAACTGAATCGGGTTAATTAGGAAAGTAATTTTGCAGACAATTATATTATTTGTTTGAAATGCTGGATACACACATTTAAGCGTATTTCAGTTGCCATAACAACCCAATACAAGCATCATATAATCTTTTATCACATTGTCTTGGATATGATTACATTATTTTACAACTTGGTTGCTAGGAGAACACAGTACCTTCCTGCATGCTCCAAACAATTCTCACTTTGCAGAGACATCAGCTTCTGGCAGCTGGCCTCTGAGATAGCTCATAGAATCATTAGCAAGGCAAGAAACTGAGTTATACATGTAGGCATGAGTTGCACTGGGAAAACTCTCTGTGAGAGGATGGATGGGATTTTCTCCTGCCGCGGGTCTGGCAGGGGGGGCTCTTTTNGCACTGGGAAAACTCTCTGTGAGAGGATGGATGGGATTTTCTCCTGCCACGGGGCTGGCAGGGGAGGCTCTTTTTGAAGAGCTGGGAATCAAGGAGGCAGAAGTCTGGGGGGCAGCCTTGAAGGGAGCTTCATTTGAGAGTTAGCTTAAGTTTATGATCTTCCTGTGCTCCGGTTTTGATGAGTTTGTATTACAGAGTACAAGTTGCATTTCATGCTGTCAGTTTCCTTTGATGAAAAGGCCAATAAATGTGTAGTTATACCTCCCCAGTTGCTTCTGACATGAGAGCATAAGCCAGCTCCCTACCAGCAATGCTTCTCTAGCTCTGATATCGCTGGAGGTTTCCATGCTTTGCAGATTCTGGAGTTTTCTGGCTTATTAGGTCTGAGTGTGGATGGTGGTTACAGGAGGTAATTATGGAGGTCTGAAATTAATAAGAACATGAGAATAACACTGAAATATTTTTAAAATGTGTTTAAAAGCCAAGAGTGTTAGCAGGAGCAGGACTTTTATTTTCTTGTCCTTTTTAGATTTATTTATGATTACAGAAGCTCTCAGGGAAGACTTTGTTCTTAAACCACACTTAATGGCAAGAAAGGGAAGAAAATACGTTGTGGTTTTCTTTATCCCCTTCAATCACCTCCCGTCCTGTGTTTTAAATTGAGATTGCAATTAAAACAAAACCCCAGCTGCCCAAGAAACAAAACAGAAATTCACAGGGCAGCCTAAATATCAGCCTCATCTTGTTTTCCTTTAGCCTTCTGCTTTGAGAGTTACAGCAGCTGGGCGATACAGGCAGCAGTGTCAAGACAGGGATTTGAATAACAGCACGCATGTCTTACAAGGAAAACATGGAAACAACATGTTCACTGGTCCTTGTGACGGCTGCACCTCTCAGAGGCGTGGAGGGGCAGAGATTGTGGGCTGCAGGAAGAAGGGTTTGATCTCCCAGACCGCAGTGTGCTTGACAAAGCTGCCAAACTAACATGTCTCAGCAGCACGGGACCCTCCTCCCTCTGCACAGAAATGTCAGGCTTTGGCACCTGCAGAGTACCTTGCTGCTTTGGAATGACAGCCCAGCTCTCCAAAGTGTCACCAATGATCCAGTCCCCAATTAACAGCGTGGCTTTGTGGGTTTCTGACACTATTCTTAAAGCTCCTGTGGGCTGCTGCAGCCTACAAGCCAAGGATCATTTCTGCCTTGCAAGGCTCAAAGGAGAGGAAGGGAAAAAAGCTGGGAAGGGAAAGCTATGGTTTCATTATTCCATGCTAGCAGGATAACAGAATACATTTCCTTTATTACTAAAATGTGCCATTTGAGAAAAGATCCTGCTGTCTGATCAAGCTCTCCATTAGTTATTTTTGCATGTGCATGCACAAATCCAGCAGCTAAGCCTAGAGCACTGCTGTATATTGGAAACCAGAAAATGCTGCAGGGTGTTTCTAAAGAATAGCAATTTGGAGGTTGTGGGTGGTTTGTGGGTGTAATCAAAAAGGCTACATACCGAGGCATCTGAATTAGGCTTCTCTTTAGACTGCTTACAGCCTCTATCAAGATTGTTAAGAACCTCATTCTGCCACTCTTACCCTCACCTAGTAGAATTTTCTCCTGTGAGCAATTTTATTTGAGTACCACCCATTGTATGAAGGAGCCTAACACAGAAGCTGAGCTCCAGTGTGGCTGAACACAAGTGGAAAAACACTGAGCTTTACCATACATACTGCTGCTCCCCATATTTTAGCACCTGCTGAGAGCTGAGATCAGCTGGTGAGCAAACCATGGTGCACTGGTGACACACTGTGTGTGTCACCCCTCCATGGTGCTCAGCATCCTGGAGGCTGCAAGGCCACCACGGTCCGCATCAACAGAGGGTGAAAACCACTCAGTTTCTGCTCTGCTGGCTCGTGTTACCCCCTACCCACCATGCCACAGCACTGGCTCAATGCCCTGCTGCCCTGGAGGCTTGCCCCCATTCCCACCCATGGTGATCCACCACAGACACCACCATTTCAAGATCCACGGTATAGCTTAAGGTCCTGCCTGATTTTTTGTTGTTGTTGTTGTTGTTTTATTTTGGGTGTTTTTGTGGTTGTGTTGGAGAGATTGTTTTACAGAAGTCCCCTCCTCTTCCCCCTGAGGATCCTTGTTCTTGCTTGTCTTGAAGGGACCCTGCAGAATGTCACCTGAGTATCCTGCACCTTGGGGAGGCCCGTGCCCTGTGGGCAGCCAGCCCACCGCACAGGCAGCTGACTCCAACCTTGCCTAATCTGGTTGATCAGTTACTGCAGAGGTAAAAAGGCCCAGTCTTTAGTCTCTGCACCTAAAGTTTCTCCTGGCTTTTACCTGCAGCAGCAGCACACTTTCTGGCCTGCGTGCTCCCACTCCGCATCAGCGCCAGAGCTGCACAGGAGCCAGCTCAGCCCAAATCATAAGTGCAAGAGCACATCCTGCAAGTTGCCCCGGTCATTTATAGCCCTGATTTTGCTAATGCAAAGTTAATCATTGGTTTGAAACTGTGCAAAAATTAAGGGAAAGAATCACAAGATCGCAGGAAGGACTCTAATGTGTTTCCTTGTACGTCCCTCTCATTCACCTCTGCAGATTGCAGTTCTAAATACCTTGGGGAGAAATGTGTCTGAGCATTTCAACACCTGGCAAATATTAACTACCTCAGAGCAGGCTCAGACAATCAGCTTTGGGGGATGCTGAGGTCTGTGGAAATAGTAATTTTAAAACTCTGCCCTTCATTTCTGTACTTTTGTGAACGGACAAAGTAAAGCCACAGAAGCACTCACAATACTAAGGATCCTCCTGTGCTTAACAAATACTACTTCATTAAGTTTTTTCATACTCTCCCAAGGTAATTATGGCATTGTTATCCCTTCCTGCTTTTAGAAATAGAGAAATTAGGTATTATCAGAGAGTAATGCAGAGCAAAACTCAGTAAAACTGACTTGTGACGTCCTGATAGTTCTTTGCAGATCCTCTCAGTGCTACCCAGAACTCCTGACCTGTGGTGCAGAGGAGCCCACCTGTGTCCTCTAGCTAAGAAAAGTAAAGAACCTGCTAGATAAGCTTTTTGTTGTAAAAAGGGATTGGGGGGCAGAGGAAAGAGGTCTGGGTTAAGCAACACTGAACAATTTTCCTTCTGAAATCTACTGTTCCTGCTAAGAAGTGGTAATGAACTGACTGCCCATTGGAAGCAAACAGGAACAGCAACCCACATATGAGGAAGTTGAACAGGTAGGATTTCTTATATGTGTGCTCTTCCTTATTTCCTAACATTCATTGCTGTCCTTCCCAGTGAATACTGGGTAGTGGGCTGGATGGACTTCATCAATATTTATCAATTTATTGACCTATTTGGTCAAAGGAAATATGAAAACAAATCTGCAGAGTCTTGAAACGTCCTTCTTGGTGGACCAGGGGGACTAACCTGTGAACCACACCTGACAATATATTTCTCCATCAATAAAAAACAAAGTCTCTTTGTACCCTTTTTTTTCCCAAGCAATGTTTTCTAAAACAGGAATGATAAACAGCTGGTTATAAATGCACATGGCAGAGAGAAAAGTAAAATTCTGCTCTTTATGCAGAACAAGGAAGTGGAAAATGTGAAAGTACTTACATGCCTGTTGGTAATATATTTTTTGTGAGGTTAGGGGGTTTTTTGGATGTTTTTTAGAGAATATAGTCACCCATAGAGAACAAACTTGAGCCCTGGTGGATGGGTGTGTTTGCCTGGCAGTGATGCAGCTGTGCTCTTTAAGGAGCAGCATCCCATAGAAATATAGCCCACAAAGCAAAACAGGCTGGCCTTTTTCCTTCCTCAGATTTGAACCACTTGAATAAGTTGGGGGGAAGAAAACTACGGAAAGAAGAAAGTGCACCTGAGACACGATATTGCATAGCTGAATCCACCAGTCAGCGAACATCCCAGACTCTGGGTGGTGATGCTCCTGCCCACAGCATTTTTGTGGTCAGATCCCTACCCACAGCTCCCCTTGGTACATGGCCAGTGAGATCTTTGTCAGTAAAATAGCCCAGCTATGGTGGCCTTGCCAGCTGTCCCTCCCTCAAGCAACCAGTTTTCTCTCTGCAGCAACTTCTATGGTGGAAGGGTGGCTTTGGCATGTTTGCATTTTAGCTTGCTTGCTTTTCTGATGTAGTATAAATTACAATGATTTCTAGCAAACCTGAATGCTTATAAAATTAATGAGGCAAGAGAAGAGCACTATAGGTAAATGCCAGAGAGCAACCTGTACTTCTTTTATGGTTGTATTTTTCACTGCATTATGAAAGCTCCCATTGAGGTACAAACTTCTCCATGCTGTAAAAGTTTTAGGACCCTAATAAAAATAAGATTGAATACAATGGCCAAGAACTAGACACTTAAACAACACTTAAACACACTGAAACCAGGCACCAACTCACCAAAGAGTAATTATCTTCCCTGTACTGCTGTTCTCCTTTCTCTTTGGTGAGTCACACAAGGTGGCATGAGAGCAATCATCTTACTCTCTTGCTGGATTTCGTGGCAGCCCTCCCAGACAGAAGTGGGGATTGATTGATTGTTTCAAAGAAATGATTAATGGGAAGCTTGTCCATGTGAGGGTTTTATTTGCTGCTGAGCATGGGCCACTGTCACTGCTCTAGTTGTTGGGCACTGTCCCAGGGCATGGTGATGGGGTTGGGTGTGGGCACACAGGCCACTGCCTGTGTCCTGAGCCAGACAAAGTGGAGCCAACTGCAGTTCAGAGCCTGTATTAACTTGGGTCCCAGCTCCATACAGTACCTGGTTTGTTGGCCAGTTGTTTTTCAGGATCACAACCAGCTTCCTTACCTGGTCAGAGGGCTTAGTGCTCTGTACATCTCTGGAACAGCTGCTCCTGGAGAACTTCAGTGTCTTTGTGTGACTCCTCATTTCTGTTGTCCAGGCACTGATGAAGGCAGATGTCTGCAGTGCCACCAGCCTGTACAGAACACTGGTGAGTACCTTCTGGTTCATTCCTTTTGGGAGCAGCCCCCTCCTGCAAGGGAGCAGGCTAACCAGCACTGACTGCATAACATCCTCTTTCCATAGGTCACAAGCTGTTTTTTCAAGGGAGCTTTTGTCTTAGACCCAAACAGTAGATCAGTAGATTTTCCCTCACTTATGTGATCAGCACACAGTCACAATCATGCCTCTAGAAGTAATTTTTCTGACTGACACATGCCAAAATCTGCAAGTGACATGACACCATCTCATACAAAGTCCCTAAGAAATAGGCAGATTATAGCCTAGATTAGAGAGCCAGATAAGTATAGCCAGATATGCTGGCCCGGGATGTGACCAGCCAAGAAGGTACCTCACCATGGGAAAATATTTCCTGGTTTACAAGTTTATCTCATGATTTTTTTCCAGATGCTGTGGTGCTGGCTGAAGCTGCTGTCCCTCACATGCTGTGACTGCCACCTCCAACCTGACAGTGTGGGGGATGAGGTAGGTCCTCTCAAACCTTTTTCCATCCAAAGGAACTGAGAAAAAAGTTGCAGCTGGTTGTAACTGAGATATGGTAAGAAGCTGCTGATCTGAGAGGGCTGTAGCATCTGGCAGAGATCAGTGGGGAGCACAGCTCTTGTAGGAAAGATCCCAAGCTATTTGGATGCCTGAGGTAAGACTCCGGTGGTTTTTGGACTGTGGTTTTCAGCCAAGAAATGTGCCTTACCCAAGGCAGCCCTTCATTAGTTTCTTCAGTGTTGGCAAAACAGCCTCTTGGATCAAGTGAGGCTTGGGTCTAAAGAAACTTGGTTTGGACAAACCATAGCTACCATTTCATTAGATCCTCTTGTTGTGACTTTCTAGAGATTTGTGTCTCCTATTTTATGGTAGGGTGTCAGTGTTGCTGTGCAGTTGGCACACCTGCCTCTGAATTTAATTTCTTCTCATCTCATAATTGCATCCCAGAGGAAATGATAAGTGTACTGTGGACAAACACAAGAGTACAGTTGCTCTTCCAGGTCTGCCATATGGTCTGGCAAGAAGAGGCCTCTGTGGATGCTCAGTCACTTCCAGAGCCCAGATTGTCCCTCTGATCTGATCACAGTTCCCAGTCTTTCTGCTTGAAGACCCCAGACCTGCAGACTTTTACTAACACCTGACCTGCTGCCTGGATTCAGTCAGGAGAAGATGTTTGCCAGTGGGGGCTATGGTCCTTGATTCAGGGCCTTTGGATTTCGATAATGACTGGAGAGGTGCAGTTCTTCTAGCAAATCTATGTCCAGGTGTCCATCTGAATTAGAAAACAATTAATTGCTCAGGTAGGGAGGTGTTAATTGCCATGTTGTTACAGCTACAGCTGATTAGTTGAGGCTGTAAGCAGACTGTGCCACAGTACCTTCCATCCCCAAGATGGTTCCTGGTGTCCATGTGGATTGCTGCAGCACAGAAACCTTTGCCATGGTAGAAGATCCACTGAAAGTACAGGTAGGATAGATGGGGAGTGAATGCCCCTCCAGGCTTGCTGGACTGGCTTTGGCAAGAGGTGTCTCGGCAGCCTGCAGTGGAGTGAGCTGCAGTGGAATGAACAGCAGGGGTGCCTGCTGAGCCTCTGTACCACAGCCTAGAGGCCATATATTGTGTTCTATATTTTTTAGTCCCGTGCTTTAAAGATGTGATGCTTCAGGTACTGAGGCTTGCGGGCCTCCGTGCTGTTGGAAAGTTTTGCTCTCTTGTGGAGGCATCAGATTTGCTTTGGGGGGACAGCAGCACACAGGGCTTGCTGCTCGTTCAGCCCCAGCCGTCCTCTGGCTGAAAAATAACCTGCAAGTGCTGCCTCTGGCATGTTCCCTTTCCCCTCTGCTGTTGCACAGTGCAAAGCTGTAGCAAGCAGTCTGTATCTGAGGTGCTCACTTTGCCCTAATGGTTTCTTAATCTTGAGCAGGAGGGGAGAATTGGTGTCTGCTGACACTGTACAAGCAGCAGACAGCTCTGTCCTCAATACCTCAAGGTACTCTAAATTAATGCTGATAAAGCTGGCAGCCTATGCTAATTCTCAAGTAAATGCATGAAAACTGATTAATAAAACAAAACTTCAAGCTCCAGCAGCTCCTGCATTCAGGTCACTGACCCTATTTTAAGAAACAGGCTTTTTTGCTTGTCCATGGCTCCCATTCCTAGGATGGGAAGGCAGAAGTGACAGCTAGGGCCACATGCTGGTGTCTGGCATGGCATGGCTTCTCCCAGGTGGTTCTTCCCCAGACAGAAAAAAATGCCATTACATACTCTTTTACTAAATCCTTCTTCTACTCCTGTGAAATGTTTCCTGATGTTTTGAGCTAATGTTCTCATCATTTAGTAGTGACAAAAGAATATATTTTGTTTCCAGGAGTGCAAAAGCCTTATTTTCTTACTGTGTTTATCTCACTTGGAAGTTTATTCTGAATGCAGTGCTATTAAGACTGCATAAATTTAAGCCAGAAGTGGTTTGTGACATGCTTAAAGTGTATCTCTAATTCGTTTATAGTGGTGAATTGGGCAGGAGGTAAAATGCATATTACTTCTTCTGGACACAGTCCGAGGGCTTAGCTATATCCAATTCAGCCAGAGCTAATGAAATATTTCAGTTCAGGCAGGCTCTGACTTAAGGAACTGCCCTCAGTGGGGGGGCAATGGGAGTATTTCCACTAATGCTTTCAGGGTGTCAGATTTGAGGAGCGGGGGCAGCAGCATCATACTGCTGCCTCCATGGTCTCTTGCCTGCAGAACAGCCAGGAAATAATAAATAACTGTAGGTTTGCTGTATTTCAAGGCCAGCACATTTGTCACATACCCCTTAAGAACTAACCTCATGGTTGACTGCTTTGCTGTGATTAAGCTGCAAAGAATTTAGAGATCCCACCAATCTCAGTGCTGGGATTTGCCTTTATCCTTAAAGAGGGCTGTTATTATTATCATCATATTCTTTGGCAGGACAAATTTGGTCAGAAGATTACAGATTGCCATCCCATCCCAAACAATCCAAGCTTGTAACCCATCACACAGACTCCCTCCATCTACCCTTTGGGTCTCACTCAGAGCCAACTGGAGCTTGCCAGCAGGCATGACACAGGGGACTCTCCAAGAGTTAAACACAGGAATTTGCTGGCCAGAGCTTGTATCAGCTGAAGGTCAAGCCTGTCTTCGTGAGCTGTTGTCTAAGCAGAGATCCCTACTTTTATGAAATGTTTAAAGGCACACATTACTCCTCACACATTACTCCTGAGCATGGGAATTCACAGCCATTTTCTTCAGCCTTTGCAGGGGATTGTAAGCTGCAATTTGGATTTTCTGCAAAGCCCTCTGAGTACAAGGCCTTGCACCAGTGGCTAATGTTTGCTCCTGCTGCAGACTAAGGGTACATTTGCAAGCAAAGGGGCACAGAAAGCATTCATCTCCTAGGCAGTTTATAGATGCTGCTTAGCACCCCAGGTTCTGACTTCCAAGTACATTCTTTCTTCAGTGTGACATTTGTGACAGAAAATTGGATTTCACTGAAGTATGAGGGGTTCGAAACACTCATTGCTCCTGTCTCACTTGAAAAACAGCTCTCTCTCAGCTCCTAATATATTAATATCCTTCCCCTGTCACTTCCCCCAGGTTCAGCTACAATGGAAATGAAATTCAGCGGAAGTTACAAGTACCAGATCATGTTTGTCAAGAGATGTTCCATGATGATTTCTTGCCAAGCTGTATTTAATCAGCATTTTTCAGAGACTCACAGACTGGTTTTTTCCCCCCTCCCTTCTCTCACCAAAGTAAAATTAAGTCAATTTCAGAACTGGGTGAACCTTTTGTGTTTGCTTAGTCTAGTTTTGACTGGTAAGTCTAAGTTAAAGTAAGGCTGTGCTGGTCCTGAGCTTGAACCAAGGAAATTGAGAGGCCTAAGGGGGCTGTGCAAGGGAGAGACCACATCTTCATCCCATGTGGCATAGAACTCATCCCACACTCTCCCTGGGTCCTGAAGATTTCATTCTGTGCCACTTCTCCTGGGGACCAACATGCAGTCCCTTGAAGAAGCTGTGGTGCAACTCATATTGGTCTGTTAGAAGTAAAATCTAAATTAAGATGGTGGAGGTGGTGGGTTTCCAGCCGCGGAGAGGAACAGAAAGACTTGCCTCCAAGAGGAACATAACCAGCCGGGCTCTGTAGAAGGATGTTAGGACTTGCTAGACATTTCTTTTTTAAACCTACAAAATCTGAAAAGCAAATTAATAGGCTCTTTGAGTCATTCTGTGAAACCCATAGCAAGCTGTGAAATTTCACTCAACAGCTAAACTTCTGTGTAGATTGTTTGGGCTATTTTTCCCCCATAGAGAGGAGAAAAGCGTGAGCAGGAAGTTACAAACTGGGAAGGACTAATGCCAAAAGAGACCCTATGCCAGAATTGAATTTCATTCCCCTCTATAATTTCAGTGGAAGACCTATGAATACCTTTAGTCCCAGAAGGCTTAAGAGGAGGACCGTATGTGATACAGCAAGTTTTGCACTGGGCAGCCACGTGAGGTGGTGAAAGTCATCTTATAAAGCTGACCCTTGGCAAGGGGGTTATAATGACAAGGACATTCATGTGTGCTGCATCCTCTGGAAAAATCAGGGCAGTGAAAAAGGTGCTATGTGTAAAGGAAAATGAGCAGACTCATGCGTGACTTGTCTCTGTTTTATGCTACTTTAGATCAAATCACCCCGGTATCATTTTGGCTATTTTATCAGACCAAAATTTTGAGCACTGCATATCATCAATCATTTTAGTCACATGCCAAAACTTTTGCTAGAAGGAGAAATAATGAGACATAGACATTCACCAGTGAATCCTGGTGAAAGATGTCCTTGTGTTTTCTTGGGATACTGGAGCACAAACAGGGACTAGCCCCTGTTCCACTGATGGTTCCTTACAGCCTCTCTGCCTCCATGCCCTTCTTTTCTTTCAGGAAATCCAGCTTATCTGAGGGTCAGTCAAGCATCTGCAGGTAGAACTCTCACAGCTGATAAGCTTCCCCCATTAAGTCAATTTTTTCCTTTCCCTCGACCCTTCTACTTAAAATTCACTGCAGGACCAAAGAAACCTCATGTTATTCAGAAACACACTGTGTGGTTTTTTATGGGCTAGCCTTGACAGAAAGCCTGCACTCTTCAAAACCTCCTGAGGGGTCTGGATGCTATTGCATGGAAGATCTGTATTACTCAGGCTCTGAAACATCCCAATCCCAGATCTCCACATTTTTTGAGGAAATGCAACTATCTCCAGAAAGGAAAAAATTACTTTCTACTGGGGGACAAAGTAATATCTTCTGTGCTCAGGGCAAATTTCTCCTCTCAGATCAGCATGACAGATTGCATCTCGGTTTGGGAGCAGCTCAGACATATGGGGAACGGGCTGGGGAGCTGTTTTCCATGCAGTGCGCCTGTAACCCTACAAGGCTGGTGTTAGCATGGCAAGCCAGTAGTCATCCCCTTGAAGTTCAAGCTGAATAAGAATGCAGCAACTCTAGTCATTATTTGAAATTCTTGAACTGGCAAGATTAACCTGATATTTCAACCTCCAGACCCCCAAGCTCATGCCTAGGATTTCTCATACTTGTTATGTCCTTTACTGATGGAACACAGCAAACAGACAAAGCCAGACATTCTGCTGTGACAAGGTCACAGCAATCCCAGATGAAACAAGATCTGTTCCATGCTTTTACATAAGTAAAATTCAAATTTAGGTTTAAAAAAGTAGCAAGGATTGGAGAATCCTCTGTTCTTTTTCTCTCTCTTGCTCGTCCCATTATGCTCCTTATTCTGCTTTCCTGTGACATCTGTAGGAGTCCAGCTACTATCCCAGGGGCACAGCAAATCTTTCCTGTCATGATACAGAAACATAGTATTAGAGAATTCTTTAAGCCAGATGGAACTGGTTCAGTTTTAAATAAGTCTGAGAAATAGTGCTGTTCAGTTAACACAAAAAAACTTTTGTCCTTGGCTATCAATATCTTTATCCCTTTCTATATATCATTATAGCGTTTCTGTGCTGTATGTAAAGGCTCACCCTTATACATGGGCAAATATTCTTTGGGTAAAAAATTTATTGTATTCCACTTGTGTCCTTCAGCTTACTCTAACAAGAAGTATGGAAGTCGTTAACATTATATGCTGTGGTGTTTCAGCAGTCAGTGTGAAATGCCACCTAAGCGTGGGTAATGGGGCCCAGTGCACTGACAGCCCACTGGTGGCTGCTGAGAACCTGAGGTAGGAGGATGCTTCTACCCCAACACTCAGCCCTTCTGGAGGGCCCCTCGTGCTGCACAGGTGACAGAAAGGAGAAGGGTTTCCCTGTTTAGCTGAATCAGAACCTGTAGTTCAGGGCCTGTGTTTTCCACCCAAGGTTTTACTGGCACCTGTAGCAGATTTCCTTTCAGCACCTTCTGTTTCTCTGCCCCTACTGTGCTCCTCTCCCAGGGGCGGGGGAAGAAAATGTTCCCACATTTCAGACACTGACAACATAGTGTGAAACCACTGATCACTGCTCTGCATCACAGTAAGACTGTGAACCAGGGTGTCTAAAGGGTGGTCACACAGCTTGGTCTCCTGCCTTCCCTGCAAGAAAAATAATGCTTGCTGGGATGCAGCTGAGGGTGGGAATACCTTTAAGACTTGCATCTAAATCTTTCAGACTTTGGCTTTAATCACTCCTCCAAGAGGCTGAGTAGGAAGTTAAAACAGCTGGAGCCACAATTTCAGTGGTATTCCTGAAGGTGATTAGTCTTTCGCAGGATTTTTTAAAGGGTATAAATATATCCTGTGAAAATTCAAAAACCTTGCCATGATGTCTGTTACAGACAAGGCAAAACACTTTTTGTCCCCCCCTCAAAAGTCCATCTAAGCCTTAAATCAGAGCAACCATTGTGACATGTTTGCATTTGGGAGGTGGGGGGGAGGAAGCATAATTAATGCAAGAAAAGATTGTCTTGGCACCGATCTCTTCTACTGGGAAACTCAGCACCTGAAAAGCCCTGGAGCTACTCTTATGCAGGAGAGATGCTGCGATGCTGATGAGCTATGACTTGCGGGGAAACAAGTCCAAGAGAGAAGTTTTCAAATCACCCTGAGTTTGAATCTGGTGTTAAGAAAAACAAAAGCAGCCTCAGGTATTTCTGCTGAAAGAGAATGGAAATGTAGTTATAGGGAAGGTGGGAGTTGGGGGAGATGAGAGCTATGAAATGCATTTATTTCAATCTTGTGAAATACCACAGCATATCGAAGTGCTTCAGTGAAAATCAGGAGAGATAGATTTTGACACAAATGTGTCTTCTAAATCAGCTAGATGCACGTCTCCCTGCCAAGATTATGCATAGGTGAACTTTGAAAAGTGCTAGCCTCATCAAAATGAAAAAAACAGATCTCTTCTTCCCATCTCCAGACAAGCTAAGCTCTGAAGGCAAATATATTGTTAGCTGCAGGAATATGAACTTTGATGAGGATATAGGGCTGGATGGACCTCTGGAGATCAGCTTCTGATTTTTTTTTCCTAAGAGTCAGAGTAGCTCTACAAGGAAAATGTAATTTTGTGTTACTGAAATAAAATCAATTTCTCATTTCTTCCTCCTTCACACAGGCCCTAACTTTACCAGCTACTGTTGCAAAAATAACTAGAGTGTTCATAACTGAGAATTTAAATGGAATATGAGGTGCTATAATCTGTCAGCACACTCAGCTTTTCTTGCACACAGTGCAGGAGTGTTATCTGGAGTAGAGGCAGAACCTCTCTTCCAACACCGCCAGGATCCATTGTGCTGTTGTAAGCTAAATTATCTCAAATAAACTATGGGGGTCCTACTGGTGCCAGGAAAAACTTTCAGCTTCTTATCTTTTCCCTTCCAGTTTTCCAAGTGGGTATTTTCTGTGGAGTCACTACCAAACGTAACCCATAACCACACTAATCAAAATGCTGTTGTGCTGCTCCAGCAGCAGAGAGCTGCGTAAGTGGCGTGGTGGAAGATTAGTGGGGGAACTGGGGAGGTGGAGATCAAATCATCAGGAGCCTGAACACCATCTCCAGCTACTCTGGCTTGATAGGATTGCCACCTAGATTAAAAGAAAGCATGTTCTGTCTTAGCCTTTCTGTATTGTGTTGTGATGCTGGCAAGATTTGTGTTTGTCTCCACTTCCAACACTTTCTTTTATTTTTTGGATGTTTCTGTGGATGAATTATAATAGAAAGTGAAAAATTATGAACTAGAAGATTTTCTTTTAAGCTTAGACCTCAGATAGATGAAAGAATATATTTGAAAATTATGTAAGTAGATTTTGAGTCTGCAAAATACCTTGTTTTGCCATGAAAATGACAAATAACATTTCTCAAGTATTTAAATTCGATTCAAAACTCACAAAATCGTGCTCTGATGTGGTGCAGAGGAAGGTTTGTAAGATGATCTTCTCTGAGGCTCACACCTGGAGTGGACCCATGAGTAGCTAATGTTTACATGAACACTCCATCTTCTTGACTTGCTGTTGCCCATTGGGCATGCTCTGATTCCTAGTGTACACATTTCCAGCCAAGAACTAAGTCTGAAATTTAGGAAACTTCAGGCTCTTTTACCAAACCTAAAGAAAAGCCATGTTAGTTGTCGGTACCAGTGACCCTGTGTTTCCTCAAGACTGTGCCTGGGAGCAATGACCCATCACCCCTGCCCTTGCTGACGCTCGTGGTAAAAAAGAAAAACATTTTTCTGTTGATTTCTGCGAGGCAAGGAGTGGGCCCAGCTTCATTCACACCCACGCTCTATGTTTAATTAGAAACTATTTTCCTCTAAGAGTAGGCATTTGAATTTCTCGAGATGTTGCAAAGATCTTGAAGAAGGAGCTGCCGACAGGTGGGGGTGTTTCACGTGGGAGGAGGAAAATAACTGTTGGAGAAAAAAAATAATTAGGGTCTTGGATCAGTGTAGTTTTGTAATGTTCCATAATTAAAGGCTGTTTGCATGTTCTTCATGCAACAGAAGTGTTTTCCATCCCTTTCAGTATGAATTTGACCATCATCTGGCTAAATCTATTTTCTAACCAGAGTTAATGTGGGCTAGGATTGTCCTGCATCAGCGAAGGTACCACAGCCATGAGGAACAACCACCTTGTGCCGAAACTCGCTTTTCTTTAGACATCCTTTTCTAGCCTGCTGGGACGTTTTTCCATTGTGTGCCTTCAGTTCTGTCCTAAAGTGTAATAGTTATTTATTAGTGTTGTAAAGAGAAGGCTTGTGCTTGACTAAATTCACAGAGGCTGAGTCCATAGCCTCCTTACTGCTTGACCATCAGGATTTAGGAAGGAGCCATTAACCATTTGCGTTGTATGTGCAGTTATAGATGGAATCACTGCAGATTAGAGCCCCTGTGTGACAGCTTAATGGCAGTAGTAAAACACAGCTCAAGTCAGAGATTTCACCTGCATCGTTCTAATTTGTGCCCTAAAGACATCCTTGGAAGTTTGCATTTGTAAATACCCTTGTGGCTTGCACAATGTGTGGAACATGGAACTGGGGATTGAAAGTCAATCTCTGACCACAGGGGGATAATAAAAATCCCTCCTTATTACGGCCAACAGCATCCAATCCCTACAATGGGAAAGTTGCAACTGAGATGGCCTTTGAGACCAAAGCCTTTGAAAGCAAATAGTAATATCTAGAGAAGTGCAAACATGGAGTGAAGGGTCTCCAAGGCTACTCCTTTCCTTGGAATGTATAAAGGAGAAATTGCCTTTGGCCTTCCAAAGAACCCCTTCAACCCACCATGTCCATCTCAGCTTCTGAAACACAGTAGGGATCGAGAGTGCTGACGAAGTCAAGCAGTGCTCTCGGTTAAAGGTGTGAGTGGGGCTTGCTGGGAGTTAATAGCAATTTCAAGCCTTTTTATTAGGCTCTTCAAAGCAGATAAAGACAGGCAGGCATGCATGAGGAACCATCCCATAGAGACAAGATGGACTGACAGCTGTCTCTGAAACGTGGTGATAGGAGTGGCAGGAGGTGCTGCTTTCCTGGTGTGCTGGAGCTGCTCGGAGGTGCTGTCTAATGGCAGTGATGGGGAACCCGGGGGGGATAATGAATGATAAGAGGGAGATGTGCAGTGACTCCCAGAAGCACTCCAGTGCCCACTGCTTTATTGGATCCTGGCACAGCCCTTCCTTCTGCTGCTTAATTCATTCTGATTACTTGATAGCTGACTAAAATTGAGTAAAACTGTCACTACCAGCAGTGAAAATTAAGATGTGCTGTGCTACTTGTGTTTATTTTCCTTTCAGTTTGGAAGATAATGTGGTGCTGAGGCACAGTGGTCCTGTGCCTGTACTGCAGCTTCCCCGTTTTGCTCTGGTGGTCCCTTGGCTCTGCTCAGCCGGGTGAGGAGGAGGAGGAACTGGTGGTGCGGCACAAGGAGTTACCCTCGGAGCATCTCTCTTCCGAGGGACAGGGTGTTCAAACAAGCTGCTGTAGGCAATGCACTGTGTACAGCTCATAAAGTGGAAAATTACTGCTTCACACTGCAGGGTGGAGGCTACCTTAGAAAAGATGATGGTGTTATTAAGCCTCAGCATGCCGGCTCTGAGGTCCTTTGCAAGAGGAACCAGGAGCGAGATGTCACTGGGGATACCAGAGAGGGTTTAAGGAGCATGAATATTTCAAGGGAATGGCCAAAACAAAAAAAAATCTTTTGGAGGGGCTGTGTAAGGGACTAGGAGCCAGTGCCACCTCACTCTGCAGTTTTTCATCTATTTAACCCTCTTGCACTAGATATTGCTGTTCTGATAATGAAAAGATGTTAATCTGTTACTGGATATTTTAATAGCTGAGCAGCCCCTGTTAGGCTCATTGCAATCCTGTCATTTGCTTCTAAATGCTGTTCATTAGGAATTTCATGTTGAAATGTAGCTCTTCCACAGTCAAACTACAAAGGAAGAGTTTTGGTTTTCTAGAAAGGAAAATACAAATTAAATTTTTTGTTTGCTGTAGGGTTAGCACTGACTGAAATTTCATGTTTGTGGCATAGAAACAAAATATTGTATTTTGAGCGAATTCAGCATTGACCTGTACCACCCCAAAGATGCTTTCTGGGTGATGCATGTTGTGTTGCCCGTGTCCCCCTACTGCAGGTCCCCAAACCGTGTCCATCCTGAAAGAAAGTGGTGCGTGTAGCAGGCTGGTTTAGCTGTATCCTGCTGTCTCACCAGTGCCCTCATTTTTTGTGGGACTGGGCAGCCTCCTGGTGATGACTGGCCTACCATAGATTTCTTTATCTGAGGCGTCAGCTGAACCATAAGAAATACATTTTGCCTGGAAAGCTTCACTGTGGGAGAGTACACAGATGCCCCATCCTTGGAAGACTGCCGGGGCTGGATGGGGCTTTGAGCAACCTGGTCTAGTGGGAGTTGTCCCTGCCCATGGCAGCAGGGTTGGAACTGGATGGATCTCTAAGGTACCTTCCAGCCCAAGCCAGTCTGTGACACTATGAAACCACAACTCAGGTTAGGCCATGCAGAAATACTGTTTCAGTTTGCACAGAGCCAAAGCAACATATTTTGATTTGCCTCAAAACACTCAACTGAAACATTTCTGCTTCAGTCAAAATTAACATGTTAAGAAATGTCATCTTTGCATGAGAATTTTTATTTTGAGGTAATTTTAATCCAACATACAGAAATTCCTTTTCGCATAGGACTTCAGATTTTTTTCCCAGCTGCACTTTAATCATTGATGATTAGTTTGGGACATTAGGTTCTGATAATCACTGTTTTTCAATATCAGTGGCTAAGTGAAATATGTTTTACAAACAGTAGCAAACTCACTTTTGGGGAGGTAACCTTTAAATGAGTTGAGATTTTTTAGTGTCGTTTTCTAGCTGAAAACAGGGACCAGGGTACAAGTTAAATTTGGCTTTCTGACCTGCTCTAATGTTTTTTTCTGGCTTGACCCAGAATTGGTCTTTTCGTCCCAATGACTTATAATATTGTATTTTTTAAATTATGTTTTTGTGCAATTGCTACTTGCGAAAGGGCACCATCCCTCTATTGTAGGGCTTCTGGCACAAGGGGAAGCTAAAAATAATTGCGGCTTAAATATGTGATCATATTGTAGTAAGGGTTTTATAATCAGGAACCATTATAGATAGAGGTGGAGTTTTATCAAGATACAGCTAACAATGTCCTGGTTTCAAAAAAAAAAGGCTTAAAAAGCAGTGTTAAGGTGATATGTTAGAATTTTATTTTGGATAATACTAATTTCCAATACCCCACAGCCAAGATCTACAGGCTCTTAATTTTGGGGAACCATATAATAAAGGCTGTAGCAGTGAGTTATGTGTCCTCTGTGGTGGCAGGATGTGATTAAGGGGAGCTGGATTTCCTCCTCACGCAACCAAGAGACCAGAAAAAAGCCATGCTTCTCACATGGAGCAATCTGATTTCTTGCTGTGCAGCACATTCATGACTAAGTAACCATTCCTGCTGATGCTGCAGTCCCAGGGGAAACCCAGAATGAAACCCCAGCCTGCAATCAATGTAGCTAATTTTCTTTTCACTCTTTTTTTCTTTTTTTTTTTTTCCTTTTGTGCAGTGAAAACAAATAATTGGATGCCATGGACAGCAGCTTGATCCAAGAGCTATGCTTTCTTCCTCCCAATAAAGATAACAGTGAATCCCCTCCTTTTTAAAAAATCTTTTATTGAGCTGCTCAGTGAGAAGTTTTGAATCCTTCATGCAGTATTAGGGAATTTATTCTAGTGGAAAATTTACCATTCCTAAGGACCAGAAATATAGCATTAAAAATCACTAAAGCAGTGCTGTTTACTCAAGACAATGAGTGTAGTCAAGTTTTACCTTTTCCTGCTGATGAGAAAATTCATGCAGAGAAAATAAGGAGCCTGTCTAGGGAGTCTTCAGTGGAGAGTAAAGCCCCATGGACAACTACTTTCCCAAAACTTATGTTGCTCTCTAAAGATGTTAATAAACAGGGAGAACTTCCTCATTCAGGTGAGGTTTATTTTATTTTGTTACTGATACTTACTGTGAAAACCTTGATTCAAAGGTTTAGTTCCATTCTAGGCAAGGGAAAATGTTCATGAATGCTTCTAAACGGACTCAGTATTTGGTTAAGGCCAACCTGTCAGCCAACAACCCATCAAGCTTTGATAGGTCATTATCAAGTGATTCTTAAACTGATTTATAGTCTTTGCTCCTCCAGTGCTTGGAGAACTGGAAAATTCGGAACTTGAAGCTTGCTGCTGAATCTAGCCTGCTGAATTACTGAATTTTGAAGAAGATGGCAGTGGAGACTGTATTGCTTATCATCTTCTCACTCAAGGAGTTATGAAGGGGATTTTATAACAAAAGTCAAAATTACAAGTAGGAGTTTAAAATTAGGCATGAAAATGCAAATATACTGAAAAAATGAAAAATTTGAGATAATAACCTGAGTGTAGGTTGGACAGATTCTTCAATCTAAAAAAAAATGAACATTTTTAGACTGCTAAGGGTCCTTCAAAACAAAATATCTGGAAAAATAGTGGAAAGAATGATGATGGGTTAAGAAAGGAGGATGGCAGTAAAGCTCAGAGAAAAGGGCCATTTAAGCAGCATTTATGTTTTTATATCAGATAAGGTATAGAAGATTCATGAGAAGAAAATTATTCCCTTTATATGATTTTTCCAAACTCAGAAAACAGATATGAGCATGGTGCTTGTTCCACAAAAGTAGCAGAGAACAGACACCAGCCAACTGTCTGAGCTGAGGAACCCAACAGTACTGTTAGCAAGAAGGAAATGAGAAAGGAAGTCTGAGGCATTATGGGAAAGTTGTATCTGGCAGTTAATTCCTTCGAATATGGCTCAAAAGTCGTTTTCCGTAGGAAAATATCCCAGACATGAGAATTTCAAATCTATTTTGATTTAAGAGGCAGTGAACTAATCTGTTTGTGGAGGTTGGTAAAATCTTCTGTCTGTCAGAAGGTAGGTCTGATGATAAAACAGGATACTATTCACATAGGATGTGGATAATTAGAAGTGCAAATGGGAGAGTATCCTGTGTCTTGGGTGAATGCCATTCCAACTGGCAATTGCCACCTCTGTGGTTTGCCTCTCCCCTCCTTGAATGTCATATAATTTCTGTTCTAGACTTGAGCAGTGTTGCCAGTGAGAGTTTCATCAAAACCAATGTTACTGCAAAAAGGGTCAGTTTTGATTTGTCATGCTTTTTTTTTTAATGAAAAATTTTTGATGGACAATTCTCAAACCATCTCTTATCTCAAATGTCAGTGTCATTCTTTCTGTAAAGGAAAAGCTTTGTGGAAGCAGGATTAAGTTTTTGTTTTACCTATTTCTTCCAAATATGCATTCCCAGAGACGGATCCCTTCAAATGAAATACCTTCAAATGAAAATTCTCAGCCGTCACAAGCTTCATCCTAGATTTTTATGGCTGCCTTGTTTTGGAAACACACAGCAGCTGCTGGTACTGATACATTAAAATTCAGACTTTGGTATAGCTGAACCCTGAGTTTAAAGTCTTAACCATACATAAAACTAAGAAATAGAAGTGCTTCAGGACAAATCTCTTGTATTCCTCTAGACACAGAGAAGGCAAGGAAGTGAGCAACCCTGTGCCCTCTCCCAGCTGGTACCCTCCTATACTCTTGACATGCGGCACCAGGTAAAGAGGATATTTGCAATTGAGTCACACAGATCAGGGTCACTGTGGGTAAATTCTCAAATGAGAGTTTGATCATGGTTTCAAGACACACAAAAAAATTAAAAAGCTGCCTGGTCATCCAGGCTTTGCAGGATCAAATAGAAAATGTGCATTGCAAGATTCAGCCATGTGGAGAGGACAAGTGAATGTCTTCCTTCTGTGGTTCTCCAGTTTTCTCCTCCTCCTTTGATGGCTGGCTTGTTAACAAACTCACTTGAACCAAGTGCTTTTCATTTAAAAGCTGACTTTTTGCTGATCATTTTGACTTGTTTGGAATGGGATGGGACTTAAGCCTACAGATCTCTAAAAAGTTAATTGATCTTATTAAATACCTTTTATTCTGGCAGAAAGCCCTTGAACTGATAGTGAAAGCAAGCCTGAGAGTGTTGACTGTACAAATGCCCTGCTGTAGAGAGAGCCTTGGCAGGCAAACACTGTCGCTCAGGTCTGTAATGATAGTGAACTACGGAGGAGAAAGTAGGACATAAGAAGATTTTATTAATGACAGCAATAAAGATTGTTCTGCATGGCTATCACAGGTGGAAACCTGAATTATTTTCCCACTGAGTACTATGGCATTAGGTGTCTGATAGAGTACAGGAAGTAGATCTTCATGTAGTACTTACATGGAAAACCCGCTAAGACTTTTGGCAGATTTTCATGTTTAATTTAAAAAAACCCAAACAACACATGGCCTTAATATTTGTAATTTAGAGCAAATCTAGACAGCAGCCCTAGCAGTTTTACAAATTCGAAGTATCACAGTTGTCCATTACAGAGCGTGCTCGGCTCATGGACACTGCTGCAGGTTCACGCTCAGATATGAAGGTGCATGTTATATTTTAGGAGCAGCTTGGGCAGAAATGGGAACCTGTTGTTGCAGTCAGCATAGTTCTGTAAGTGGATGTTGAAGTTCTGCGTTGCAAAACACAATGTTTTAGTCATGTATCCTCTTTCTGCTCCATCCTCAGCAATGAATCTGTCTTTAAGAGTGGTGTGTCAGTTTAGCATCCAGTGAAAAGATGTTGATGAGTCTGGGTTTTTAGAACTTGTAATGTGGAGAACAGAAATATAAAGCTTGGTAAATATTAAAAATTGATATTAATATTAAAAAAATTAAAATGTACTGAAGAATGTTCAATTGCTTTGAAGTATGAAGTGCATCTGTCACCAGGGTGTACAACCAGTTGTTTAAATTTACTTTTTACAAGGAGGTGGAAATACAGACTAGAAGAGGAGGAGAATAGATTAAAGAATATTTAGATAAGATGGATGTACTCCAGTCAGCAGGGCCTGATGAAATTCACCCCAGAGTACTTAAGGTGCTGTCTAAAGCAATCTCTGAGCCATTAGTGATTATCTTTAAGAACTCACAGAGGAGAGAGGAGGTCTCTGAAGACAAGAAAAGGGCAAACACAGTGTATTATACTTTAAAGAGAGGGAAAAGGAGGACCCAGGGAATTACAGACCTGTCAATCTAACTTAAGTCCTTGAAAGATCCAGGAACAAATCATTAAACAATCAATTTGGAAGTAGCCAGCTGATACAGGAAAACATAGGCTTGTCAAGAACGTTTGATGTCAAATCAATCTAATTTCCTTCTTTGTCACAGTAGCATGTCTAGTGAATAAAGAGGAAGCAGCAAATGCACTGGTGCTTGATTTTTAGTAACGCTTTTTGACATATATGACAGACTAAATAATATGGTATAGATATAATTACAATGGGGTAGGTGCAGAGCCTGTTGAAAAAATAGCTCCACAGCAACAGCTATCACTGGATCACTGTTAGGGAAGATATTTCGAGAAGATTGTTCAGCAGTTTCCTTATACTCAGTTCTTTTGAATAGTTTCTTACTGACAGCTGAACAACAAGCAAACGAAGTCAATCTGTGGATATCCCAATTAGGAGATGATAGAAGTCCTAGGAGGTCAGGATCTTAATTTGAAATGATCTTCACAGCTTGGAGAAACTACTCCCGAACATTTAAATTAAATTCCTTCAGGAACAGTCCAAAGTGCTGTGGCTGGGAAAGAGAGATGTAGATACACAAACAGGCAGCAGCATATCTGTAGAAGACTTGAGGACTGAAGAGAATAATGAATTAAATGTTCTGGGTTATAGGTACAGGATCATCATCCTTGAGATACAGCCCATATTTATTTTCCTCTCTTCACTTCCCTCAGGGTACTGCAACCAGGTGCTCCCTTTCCCTGCAGATGAAGAGAAGGTGGAAAAAATCCAGGGAAATCAGATAGAACATACGGCACTGAGAAGCACTAACTGTGAAGAGACACTGAGGGAATTGGGTTTGTTCACTTTAGAAAAGGGAAGGCTGACAGTAACATGGCAGCAGATGTCCAGTGTAGAGGTGGAGGATGTGAATGAAACAGCGAGCAATTGTTCTCTTTGGTTGTGGATAGGATAGCAAGTAGAAATTGTCTAAATTTACCATTTAATGTCAGGGTGAGAAGAGCTGGTGCAGTCATGCAAGGATGCTCCTTGCTGCTGGCATTTTTTCTTTTCCTTAGGACAAGTCAGACAGTCCCTGTTGGGAACTCCTGGCTTTGTGTCAGTGTGGGGAACTCATGCCATGCAGTTTCTCCTGCAGCTGCACATTTCTACTCAGAGAGAAAAAAATATGTAAAAATGTTCTTATCTCTCAAGTTTCCATTTAAATGTTGCTTTGACTATGTGCCAGAAATTGTTTGATTTGATGGTCTTGCATAGCTCACCATGAAAATGTCAACATTTATTCCCCATTACCATCCTCTGTATTGAAGATACTGCAGTATTTTAGTTCATAATAAGCCAGCTGGTCCATTACACATACCCTCTTTGTGAACATCAATTACTGCCTGCTTTAGACTCTCCTTCCTTCTCCATGGCAGCATCACTCCAAACCTTATTTTGTGGAAGATAAGAGACAAAACAGGCTTATATAAATATTAATTGACAATGTTGTGAAAAAGATTATTGGAGAATCTGTCTCTTGGAGAGAGCAGCAGAGCAGGCTGTTGCATTAAAAACATCTTAATGCAGCTCTCCAGCAGAACACAGACACCCCTAATGCCACCACCTTTTGCAACACAGACAGTCCCCTCTTTAAATGATACATAGGCTGTGAAAAGTCCTTGATTATAGGGTACGGGAGCAATAACCCCACAGTTAATGTCTGCTGGTTTGTTAGAGTGGCAAACACCCTCAGATTTGCTTTCAGCTATTAATTAACCAACCAGTCATTAACTGCTGCTAACAATTGATTTACAGGGAATTATTGCTTAAATAGCGGGAGGTATTTAGGAGGAAAATAAATTAAAACAAAGAACTATTGGATCCTTGGGCACAGAAAGGACTCCTTGTAATATAGAGCATGGCTGCTACAGCACTGTAATTACAGAGTGATAAACAGTGATTGGCAAGTACGTTCCTTTCCAGAGACAATGACATTATGTCTCCTGGAAAGAGCCCTTTTGTCTACAGTAATTGAATGATCTGAAATGAATGATGTTATCAGAAACCTAACTGAGGCAACTAATGTTATATTTATGGGTTATCAAAAATGTTTAATCACAGCTGCGGTCTCTCCGAGATGTGTCATGGACACTGCAGCATCCAAAAATATGATTGAAGGCCGGTGTGGCACATTATCTTAATTAGAAAAGAGTTCTAAGTTCTTCCATTGGTTCTGCCTCCCTCCACACTCGCAGAACAAATGAGACCTATTAACCTAAGGAAAAGAAAACACTGCCTCCTAATGACACTTTTCCCTCTCCGTGGACAGGGAATGAACAAGTGGTTGTGTAATTTTTTTCCTAGGAAATAGTGAGCCAATTCAATTTACGGAGCTTGTGACATGTGAAACCCCACTCACGACTCCTCCTGTTGAATTTGCCCGTGTTCGTGCCGCCAAGGTCGGCGTTTGGGTTGACTAAGCAGGCGTTGCTGAGCAGTTCAAGGTGCATTTGCCCTTTCCTGGACAAGTGTTTCACTGCCCTCTCCTGGAGTGAGACGCTGCCTGCTCTGCTGCCTTCTAGGCCCTTTTGGTACCCCAGACTAGCAAAAATGTATTTAGTGCTGGGGGCACAGGGAGAGGACTGCTGCTTTTTCAGACCTGAGGCTGTGATTTCTCTTGCTCTGAGTCTTTGAGTGAGACAGATGGAAAAGGGATGGAAAGTATCACTGAAAAAATAGATCCTGTGCTTCAACTTATGTGAATATTTGCTTTCATTGGATATCTGTTTCCCCTTCACCTGCATTTTTAGGAGTTGGTTTCTTTTAAATAGGCTGCTAAAAGTGTGACCCATCCCATGTGGCAAGCAGTGTCCATGGGGGGACTCAGGAATAATAAGGTGTTTTGCTTGAGGATTAGGTTACTGAAGTAGATAGGAGTTAAGGAAAATACCAGATTGCTGTGGTAAGAAAAGGCACATCTTTGGTCATTTTTAGAAAGTAAACTGACAAAGCCCTGAGTAGAGTCCTGTTCTGCTGCCTCCTGCCTGCAGCTATGTCCTAACCTGTAGTCTTGCCTCTCTCACTTTCCTTTGCCTGGATAGATCGGTGGAAATTCTACACCGAAGATGTGGGGACATGGAATCCTCCCAGTTTTCAAACCTTCACTCAAAATCTCAGGTTTTGTATCCAAGGTCCATAAATGCTGCAAGAATTATTTCCTCAGTCCTGGAATGAATGCAGACTTTTCTGAATAAAACTTTAAACTCCCAGGCATTTTCTTGTTAGTTTCAGCTAGTTTGATGAGCATATATATACATATATATATATATATATATATCTGTTTTGGGTTTAGCTTTGTTATGGATATCTGGAAAGGAAAATCCATAGTAACCTCTTGCCTTTGACAGCTCTTCTGCCCTTTCATTCAATACATATAGCTACAAAAGTATTTAACTTTTTACTTATCTGTGGGATATGTAGCTGTTTATAAAAGGCTGTAGAGAAAAACAAACATGAAGCAGGAAGCGAGGGTTGGGATATTTTGTATTTTTTGTATTGGGATATTTTTGTATTTTGTTTCTTCATCCTACCATTCCTGAGTGGCTAGATCTCAGTATGTTTCTGCACCAGGAGGTGGCACTAATAATTGCAGGGATCTGCAGCAGACCCAAACAGAAAACCGGCTGGTAAAACCTATCTTTTGATATGAAGTATGACTGCAATTGTGTAAATCTTCAAAAACGATCTACATGTGTGTTTCAGCTTTATTTAGCTGCCTGCAGAAGAATGGGAGACAGCCTGTCTCTAGCCAAAATTCTCAATTCAGTCTCAAAATGGCAGCACAGGAGTTTTATGAATTATCATAGGATGTGTAAAAATGAGAAGCTGATAGCAAGGACAGTGTCAGTAGCAGGGTTCCCCAATGCATTTATAGTATTTCAAAACATCATCAAAGTGTTATCCAGTCAGACACACTTATTCCTTCCAAAATATGCCTGATAAAGTTCTGGTGCTCCTGGGAGCAACAGAAGTAATACTGGTGTGGTTTTTGGGCTGAAAACTCTTCTGTGATGGTTGTAGAACTCGAGCAAAAAACCAGCCTAAATGCCCTCAGGCGCTGCAGTGCATGACTCCTAGATATCTGGGACAGGGTAAGTGCTTTTCATCTTGGTATGAATAAATAGATATCAGAGAAGGGAATCCTGCTCAAGGTGTTTCTCAGACTTTGATCCATGGATGGTGGTACTCCATAAGATATCAGAAGTCATCCTGTTTAAAAATGCAAAATTATTTTAAAACTCTCATACATGTGAGCAAGGAAAGGATCAAATTGGAGAATTAAAGCAAGAAGTGAACAATCAGATGTCAGCATGCTCAAGTTTTGGTTCTGATGGAAAATATTACAGTAACACTGCACAGAGTAGTCCTTGGGAAAAACAAATGTTTGTTTTTAATATCTAGTATCACTCTTTCTTCCAGGGTGTCTTCTCCGGCCTGTGAGGAACAGCAGCAGCTGCTTGACTCTCCTGAGGATGAGGCTTTTCTCCCCCAGGTCTGTCAGAAAGCAGAGAGGGCTTTGCTTGTCTTGGAAAATATGAAGGGGGCTTGTGGTAACTCTTGCTTGAAGGCATTTTGGATATACTAGAAGTCTATCATTCAAATTTCCTGTCAGCCTAAGAAATTTTAAAGCCACATTTGTGATCTCCAAAGAGTTTTGTAATTGCAAAGCTGTAAGCATGAAAAAGGCATGTCTTCCTCAAAACTCATTCTGGAGCTTCCCTATTTAGTTTCCTGAGCCTGATGGAGGCATAAGCACGAGGTGCTAAAATACAGCAGCTCTGCACATGCCCAGATGTGAATGTCTCCTTGCACAAAGCCTGCTTCCAGTTCTTGGCTCAGCTCAGGCAGAGTTAGCTGGGCATCTCAAGCACAGCCCTCTGAAGGCTTACCCTGGCATGCCTGAGGATTAAGATGTAGCAGGAAAACTAAATAAATTGTGCTCTGCTGGAGGACTCAGTATTTTTAGGCAGTTGATGTGACCGGTTTTGGTAGGATATAAAGCCCAGTTCCTCTCATGAGACACAGCCTGTCCATCTTGAGGTGCACATTTCCTCAGGCCAGGGAGCAAGCAGACTCTGTTTTCCAATTTTAGCTCTGTGAGTATGGAGGAGCCAGTAAAACTAATAAAACAATGATTGATCTAGTTTGCCTAGTGGTGGTTGTCTCTGATTGTATCACCAGCTCCTCTCTAAATAGTTACCATGGTAATGAAAAATATCTGTAAGGATTTAGAGATTTTTAGGGACAACAAATGCATCATTTAGTCCAAGAAGTATCCAAGAAAGAAGTGATTAGGAGGAGATCAGACTGGATTACTTCTCTGGATGGTATTACTCTGTGCACATCAGGACATAACCACAGTCCCTATCCATTTGCACACCTGTTCTTTGCTCTTATATCTACATCTCCCAATATCAATAGGGATTGTTTATTGAACAAATTTGCTTCCTTCTTTAACTAGGCTTAGACAAACTCAGAAGAAAATGCCTTGCCTAAACAGTCAGCACAGTTCACTTTTTATGCTGTAGGAATGAACCTGACATTTATTTAATGTCATCTCTCTTTTTTCTCACATTTAATCAATATTAATTGATCTCTAGTGTTCTTAGTTCAACTTAATGAAGTATTTCATGTTTGAAACAGCCGTGTAGCTGATAAGGTAGATATGGTAATTGCTTTGTTGGGTTTTTTCTCCTGTTGTTATCTAATTAATGCTTTTTCTTCTTTTTTCCTAATTTCATCTTTCCTTTGGAATACAAATTCAAGGGACTTAATAAAGGCAGAATGATTCCATTGCTGTGATGTTCAGTTAAAGTATTAGAAAAGCTGCTAAAACCTATGCCAGAGCATTAGTAGCAGCATTTGAAGTGAGCTTATTTTATGTTCTCTCCAGTCAAATAGGGTTTTTTGGTGACTATTACAGAATTTAGGTCAAACTACAGTAAAAAGAGGCTCTGAATAGAGCCCATGAGCAATTTTAAGACCCTGATTAGTTTGTGGGTTTCAGGTACTTGAATGAGCTTTGTGTGAGGTGTTGCCTGCAGTCATGGATAATTCACAGACTGGTCATTATATTATCCCTTCTTTTTTTTTTAATTTGAAACCCAGAAAAGCATTTATTCACACTCTCAGTTTTTCTTAAAGGCTTGATGTGTCATTAAATCCCTGTTTAGGAGTCCAAATGAATGTTTCAAGGGTTGAGTGTGAGCAGGAAAGGTCTGCAACAAGGGCTGTGAGCAAGTCTGAAATTGCCTACAAAGGTTTTTCTTGCTCCAAGCTATGCAAAATATTTGAGCAGAGGAAAGAGGAGAAGGCTGACATTTGGATTAAGAATTGTTGAGCACTGAGTGTTTTTGAGACTGAAGATCTGGCAGCAAAGAAGGTGAACTGAAGTGTAGCTTATCTGTTTGGCTGGATTTCCAGGGCTAACAAGTCCCTCATCCAGGAAGTGTAGTGATTCCCGAGGGAGGAGCCGGGATGGAAAACATTTTTTTCACTGAGGGTACTTTTACAGGTGCTCTTCCCTTCTGACAATTATTCCCAAGCAGCTTCTTTCCTTCAGCTGTGTGCAAGGCTCACCTGTGCCTGGGTGTCGGAAATTTGCATGCAAAGGGCCGTTTCTTGATGAAATATTAGCGCGGGGAGCTTCACAATAGCCTTGAGATTGGTCTGTAGCTGTCTGGACCTTTTATCCAGCACTTCTCACCTGAAGTTAATTCTGTTTCACGTACAGGAATTTGTTCAAGTTGATTTAATCCAGAACATTTAAGGTATTGACAAATAGTAAAGAATAACAACAAAACACTGACTGAAAGCCTGGAAAAGAGAAGAGTCTGGGGTGACCTTATGGTGTCCTTTCAGGGGGCCTACAGGAAAGCTTGAGAGGGACTTCTTACAAGGGCATGTAGTGACAGGACAAGGGGGAGTGGATTCAAACCGTGAGAGTAGGTTTAGATTTGACATGAGAAAGAAATTCTTTACCGCAAGAGTGGTGAGGCACTGGCACAGGCTGCCCAGAGCGGCTGTAGGTGCCCCATCCCTGGCAGCGTTCAAGGCCAATTGGATGGGGTCTTGAGCAGCCTGGTCTAGTAAAAGGTGTCCCTACCCATGTCAGAGGGGTGAGACCTGAATGGTCTTTAAGGTCCCTTCTAACCCAAACCATTCTATGGTTCTGTGAAAGAGGAAATCTTTCCCTCAGCTGGTTTTATTTGAAACATCTGATGTTATTTCTGTGTAAGTGGAACTCGTCAATGAAGAAAACATTTATTAAAGAACAACGAGTTTCATATGGTGTGAAAACAAGCTTGCATTTGGTATCCATGCTGGAAGGAGGGTATAGATACAAAATACTTTCCTCTGCAAATTTTTACAGAAAAGTTTTCCTTAATTTCCTGGGGGTAGAATGAAAGGCAGAAAGAAATTCTGCTAAGGAGGGTCTAATAGACTCTAAAATATTTGTAGGAATGATTCCAACCAGCTCATGCTGTTCAGTTATGATACTCTGATGTTTAATTTGAAAATTAAACATCATGATAATTTGATGTTTATAAATGATAATGATAATTTGATTTCTATAGCTTATTTCCACAAGGGCTGAGCAGGTTTGTGACCAATCTGACCATACCAGGTCAATTTTGATATTTCAGTTTAAATGGCTCCAAGACCACTGAAGGAATGAGGAGGAACACCCCTCACATCTTGCTGTAAATCTGAAACCTGTTTTCCTATACAGGAATAACTCCTTGGAGAATTAACACTGGCTGTTAAATACATAGAGGGAAGGGAGACCTTTTAAACATAATGTTCACATCTTTGTGCCCATTCTCTTCCCAAAATGTTTTGTCCTCAAGCGCAGGAAGCTTCTCCTGTCACTTTATAAGCAAGCTTGAAGTCCACATAAATGCAAATGTGCCCAAGTAATTAAAAAAATAAAAAACCACAAATGACAGGATCCTGATTCAGGACAGGATCTGGGTACCTGTGCTGGGGCTTGTCTGAAATAGCTTTGCTTTGCTCTAAGACGGTAGCCTTGGTTTATGGATGGATCCAGGGAAACTTGAAAGGCATTGTTTTGAAGGGCTGCTGGCTTTTCCTACAGTTCATCACAGATCTGGTTAGGAAATGAAGGAGAGGAAACTGGGCAACTGCTCTGCTCAGCCATGAGGAAATGCACAATGAGTGTGATGAAGCCAGCAGCTGCAGGACAATGGGAACAGGCTGGGGCTATTTTTGTTAGATGTGAACAATCAATTGAACATGTGAGACCTTATCATCTTCCCTCCTCGCCTTCTCCCCCCCTTTCTTCAACACTGGAAATTTTCCCAAAGAGAAACAGCTTTCCTTTTCTCTTAGCAGAGTTGATTACCGTAATAATTTTCTCTTTCATCTCAGAGCAGGTTTCTTTTGGAAGTCTTTGATGCTTCCTCTGAGCGCAGTTATCATCCTGCTGTGGCTGAGTGACTTGCAGCTGGGTCATACCCGGCATTGTGAAACCTGGGAGCACATTTATCAGTATTCATAAGTGGGTGAGGGTCCCCTAACCTCTCACTTGCTGGATGTAGACGCTGGAAGCATTTCTCCCAGGGTTTTCCTCAGGGCAGAAATCTGAATTTGAACTGGGCATAGCTTTCACAGATGGAAAATAAACAGCAAGTGTTTCCATCCTATCAGATGTAATGAGAAAAAATACATAATTAAGATGGTAATCAGTGCTCCAATAGCTGAATTCTCTGTTATTTTTATGACTCTTTTCTCAGAACAGTCCTTTTAAATGTCACAGCAATATTAGCTCCAACTTACAAATGGAAAAATAGAAGGACATAAACACATGATTTATGGTGTTAAGTGAAAAAGGAAAGAAAAAGCATATTTTGTGCTCTCTCTAAACAGAATTACATTCTTACTTTATATTCAGATATAAGTGTATAACCCTCACAGTATAGTTATGTCTAATTTATATCATTACAATGTACCAATACCAGATATAGTACCCTAGATTCTCATACTTCATAAATATGAAAGGAATATTAATTTGTAAATGAGTTTTTCCAACATCTTGTGATATTTCAAGCATGCACTGAAGCAGCACTGCAGGTTTGCTATTAATTTTTTTTAATCTTCAGTTCTTCGATGTGTAAGTCCTTCTCCGTGTACTAAGCAGCCTATTAGTCACATAAGATCAATACTTTTTGCACTTCTATCTATTATCTTGGTATCCCTGAGATGTGGCCAGAACTTTGTACCACAGTTCTTGCTACTACTTAAATTTCATTATAATGATATGTTTATATTGGTAACAGTTCAATCAAAATTGGATGTGTTTATAACACATACCACAGTTTAGATTAACACCTTATTTCCACTTTACTACAAGGAAACTGCTAAATTGACTGTAATTCCTAATCAATATAGGTATCATTCTTGGAAGGTAAATAGGTTTTTAAGTGTTGCCATGCTGCTAAAGGTGACATGGATGTCCTGCAATTTGTCATCCAGGTACAGCAGAATCCATTTCCAAACAGTTGATTGTTTCATTCTAATTCCAGTTACCAAACCCAGCAAGATGTAATTATTAGCTCTTTTTCTTTCCATTTCCCAGTGCCTTTCCTTCACCCAGGCTTGTTTTAATGAGCAGCAATGTTATATCATGAAAGAATCTCAAAATATCTAATGACTCAATCCATCATCATCATTATAACACATCCATGCTTACTGCAGAGGGGATGCTGCTAGTGGGTACAGCTGTCTGATTCCTTCTTTAACCCCCGAGGATCATAAACTTTCTTTTATCCTCCCATCTTATCATCCCATTAGAGTGATAACTCAGAGTGATAACAACTCCTCTCTCCACTACACTTGTCCAAATATGCTTCTCTGTTCCTGACTTGTGTCTACCAATTCACCACGATTTTTCTCAAAATCAAGCTCAATTTCACGGGGAAGAGCTGCAGCTCAAACTCAGCTCAGTACTTAGAATGAAGAGCACACATTTGTCAGAGTGGTGGAGTTGGTGGTCTGCACCTTGAATAATCATTTTTTGTCAGTGTTTGGCTGTGTTTCAGGGCAGGACCCAAGTGTTTCTGAGTGTGCCTCAGGCACGCACTGCTCCCATATCAGGGGGCACCAGTTCCTACTCAATATATCCCTCTTTGCTCTCTTGTGGAAACAAAAATCACCCAACTGGTACCAGGACATTTTTGTGGTAGATCGCTCATTGAAATTGCCAGGTGCTTTCTGGCATACCATGGGACTCAGCTCAAATGCACCCAAAAGAGGTTTAACCAACTCCTCTCCCTCTCACAAACCCTCCCTGTTGCCTTCACAGCCATCACGTGAGAGGGAGTTTTGGACTTGCATGTTTGAGCAAAACCTTGGGTAGATAAACACTGTTCAATTGATTAGAGGTAATATGGCATCCTGAGGGAGATTGGCACTATAGGCTAGGCAAAAGCTCTCACTGAAAATAGATGCCTAATTCTTATTGATTTAATTTCTGCAGCTGCTCAGCTGGAAAGATGGAAACCTTAATGAAGGTGTTGGGTCAAACCCTACCAGAGATATTTTCTTTCTGGATGTAGTTCTATTGGACCAAACTGATAGAGACTAGGGAATAAGAGCTTTCAGACAAGTATCCCACGTCTAAGTGTTAGAGTACTATGCTTTTTATTTCTTGCCTTTTTTATCTCCTGACTGACTTTCTGAACAGAATAGAATAAGATTCAGAAAAGCCTTTTAACAGCTTACATACTTCCACAACTTGATTTCCCTGGTTTCCTGACAAGAAAAAAAGAGCTTCAAAACCTCTTCTCTGAAGCAGCTGGAACTAAACTTATCTCTTGCCCCTGCTGCCCTCCCTGGAAAGACTGCTGCCCTCTGACTTAGGCTCTGAATTGCACAGTGAAATGCTCAGAAGCTGGAGTCAGGTTTGGTCAGTGCCTCTGAGTATTTAAGAGCGCTGTCATCGAGGAAAGATGAGAACTTTCTTTTCAAATCAACTCAGAGAAAACAAAACCACAAGAGGAACAGGAAAAATAACCTCTCAGCTCACACAACACAAAGCTTATTTTTGATGTCATTGGAGATGGACAATATTTTTAATCTATTTCTCACAAGTGAGTCTGAGTTCAGTAAAGCTGGGATCTGTTTCCACTGTCTCAGAGGCAGTGAATCAAAAGCAGTTTCCTAGCAAATCCTGAATACACTGGGCTCTCAATCTTATTGGAGTTGGCAAGGCTGATGTGCCCCCAGCTACATGACTAACACCAAACCTGCTTCAGGAACTCCAGTGTGGGCAGACGGGTCCCTTCAAAAGCACCCACCTCTCCACTGCTCACTGCTTTTGCAGGCATGGACTGTGTGGGTGTAAACGGTGCTCAGGCTGGGCTGACTGGATCCTGTCCCATCTTCTAAGCAGCTTTCCTGTATCTAACCATGGAAAAAATCTTTCCCATTTCCAGTCCTTGTACCTGAGATTGTAAATGTAAGTCCTTTTCCCAGTGAAGAAGTTTGATAGGTTAGCAATGGCAGGCTGTTAATACTTATGATGACTTCAAGTACAATATCAGATTTGTTGCCTGGGTGGTGGTTTGTCTAGATGAGTTGTTTTATTAGATAGCAGATGGTTTGGAAATTGTTTGCAGTGACAGGGCTGAGTAGAATTTGAATTCTCTGTTCCCAGATAAGAAGGAATGGGGCAGGGAAAGTGGAGAGCAAAACTCCCACGTTTCCCATTCAGATTGAAAAATGCATATAGATAGAGATTTAGATTTTAGGTATGTGTGTGTACATTATTGAGGGAAATGAGTTTCACTCTGTTTATCATAGGTCCTTAAAGTCGCC
This sequence comes from Daphoenositta chrysoptera, assembly GCA_013397915.1. Classification (NCBI taxonomy): domain Eukaryota; kingdom Metazoa; phylum Chordata; class Aves; order Passeriformes; genus Daphoenositta; species Daphoenositta chrysoptera. The sequence goes on along the minus strand of VZRO01008045.1, from coordinate 82,861 downwards.
TTCTCAATCACAGGATGAATTTCCTTAGTACACCCTTAGTGCCAATATTGGTATAGTGAATTTACAATCTTTCAGAGTTCTTCACTTTGAGTCACCCTTCTCCTTTGCCCTTCTTTGCCTTTCTTAGTCTCCATTCCACCCCTCTCTGCCCATCTGTCTCTGCCCGTTTCCTTTGCCCTTCCTTCTCCTCTGCTCTTCTTCTCTGCCTTTCTTCTTTGGTTTTCTTCTTCCTTGTTTTGACTGCCTCCTGTCTCTGTCCTTCTTCTCATTTGTGTTTCTTCTCCTCCCATCTTCTCTCCTCCCCTCTCTGCCTGCCCATCTCTGCCCTTCTTCAGCCTTCTCTGACTTTCTCTTTTTTCCTGATCCTTTGTCCTTCTTCCCCCTACATCTCCACCCCTTTTCTCGGCTGTTCTGTTCCATCTACCCAGCTCTCTCTGACCTTCTCTGACATTCTTTGAACTCCTCTGACCTTCTCTGCACTTCTGTTGTTTTCTCTGCCCTTCTTTAACCTCTGCCCATCTCCACTTTTTCTGCCATTCTTCTCTTCCTTTTTCACCCTCTTTTGCCAATTTTTTGCCCTTCTTGGCCCTTCTCTGCAGCACTCACCCCTGCTCTGCACTGTTCTGCCCTTTTTTGACATTCTTTGACTTTCCCTGCCCTTCTCTGTCCCCTTTACACACTTTTCGGTCCCTTGGTCACTGCCTGTCCATCTCTACACACTGCTCTCATCCCCTTTTTGCCCTTCTCTGTCCTTCTTCACCTCCTCTACTCCGCTGTCTGGAGTTATCAAAGTTTAACTATAGACCATATCCCTAGCTCCCTTTCTCTTCTTTTCTGCCACCTTCTCTGCTGTTCCCTGCCTTCCTGTGCCACTCTCCACTCCTTTCTTCCCCTTTTCACCTGCCTGTGTCATCAGGATACCTGGAATTAACACTGTTAATTTATTTAGTGTTATTCCCCAGCATGAATAAATGTATTTTTTCCTGTACACTTGAAACTAATGCTTGATAATAGCTGCACATCCCCATAGAAACCAGGACAGGTTCTTCTGTAAGTCAAAAGTTAATTTATAATTATTTTTTAAATCATCTTGTTCACATGAATCAGTGTAGACAGGACCTGTCCAAAACCTTCTTCCTTACCAAACAATCTATCTTTCTATTCTAGTTCTTCCAGAAAAACATTTACATGGCTCCTGTTTGCTTAAGGCAGATTCTCCATAAGGTGTTATACAAGAGAAGTGTCTGGTTTTGAGTGTTTGTAGCTATGTTTGCAATTGACAGAGTTACTGACAGCCCCAGCTCCCTGTGGGATGGCTGTGGACCAGAGCACAGATGACTCATTGTGTATGATGTTGTTTCACACCAAAGTGTTTGCTCTGTATACTGAACATGTGTGCGAGTCAATAGCAAAAAGTTTGAGAACAAAGACAGCTTAGATATAAATAAATGCACATTGACTGAAATCATTAAGCCCAAGTCAGAAACAACAATATAAATGTCTTTTTAAAGGAGGAGTTTTACTTGGGATGGTTCTTGTGTCTTCTACCAATGTTTGAGGGTCAGACAGTCTGAACAGAGGTTTGGCATTTCCTTGCAGCAAAAGTCTTTTCATTCCAGAGATGGGCAGAAGGGAGTTTGGGTCACTGCTCAGATTTCCCCCATACAGAAGCAATACCCAATAATTTTCCCTTGGAAACACAGACTTCTGCCAAAATTGTTTTTCTCCCCCACCTGTCTCCCCAGCTGCCTCTTCAGAGTTCAGCAGATATCTGAATATCTGGTTTCGTATTGGGAGCTATTTATTTGCCTTGTTGCCAATTAAGTCTCACCTACAGCCCCTGAACATCTATAAGGCATAGTTAAAGTCCTTTTGACCTGGTGATGCTGTTAATGTCCTCCTAGAGCAGCCTCAGGCTCAGGCTGGCTCAGCCATGTGGAGGTGTCCCCTCAGCTGCCTTCTCTCTACCCAACTGAACTAATAAGAATCTCTGAGAACAGCACATTACCTCAGTCCCTCAGAATGTTTGACTGTACCTCTGGGTCACATCTTCTTTTATTAAAAAACCCCTCTACAATGTATAAAAGCCTGTACAATGTTGGAAGGTTCCCAATCTGTAGGACATTATACACACATAAAGGCAATCTCCTGCTGTAGTGTTCCCTTTATGAAGATGTGGTAAAGGGCACAGAAATACTCCTCTTCTCTGGTTGGCAAATAACAAATTGTTTTTGTGCTAGTGTAGGAGATTAAACTGTGTAATTTACTTATAAAATCAGGTTTCTCATGGAATATGGGTATAAACCCACAAAGACTTCAGGAATCTTTACTGGGCTTTGAATTTTGTCCATAAGAACTTGTTGTAGGTGTTAGACTGGATCATACAATGCTGCCCCATAGGGATCACTAGGGTGAGTCACCCTTACTTATGTGGAGGCTTCTGTGTGTGGGAATGTGCTCGGGGAACTGGGGAGCAAAGGAAATCCTCTCAGTCATTCCCTCAAAGTCTCTGGCAATGTCCCTTCTGCAAAGTATTTCCACAGCCTAGACCTGTTCTTGCAGCCTGTATGTTTCTGGGGCCAAGTAGCTGATGAAGCCAAGATGTTCATACCCTCAAGGAGTGTCAGCTGCAAGGCTCCAGATGTGGCCAGGCTGAGACAGACATGGCACAGACATGGGAATTCCCATTTTCTTGAGCTACAGACAAGCCACAAGGCTGCAGTGCCATCCCTTTCTTTTCTGTGCTTGCAGAGGCTGAGCTACAGCAATGTCAGTTCCACCCCAGGCGAGGAGCCACCTCCTGGGACCAGCCTGAGGGACAAATCCAACCTTGAAAAACAGCCAGCAGGATGACATGCAGATCAAAGGGGTATTGCAGAGCTCAACTGCAAGAGATCCCTTAGAGACTTTTTAAAGCATTTTAGCTCACCCTTAACTTCCTTGAAATGGAGCACAGGTTCTCTCTGGAAGAAAAAGAAAAGCAGAGTTTGGTACATGCCCTGAAATGCACAGGCGCCTGAGGAGTATTGCCACCTTTTGTACCCATCTGTTCAGTGACCATGTTGTTTGCAAGAGGTTTATAATTCCTGCTGTACCTTTAGGAAAATTGCACCACAAATCTCTGAGGCTGGAAAAACTGTGTTTTGATGACATTTAAACATTTTAAGTATCATCACAAAAATTTTAAATGTGGGGTGTGTGTGTATGTATCCAATGTCCCACGAGGTGTGGGCAATGTGTACGGGTGTGAAAGAATCTTCTCAAGAGCAAGAGGTAGAGCAGTTATTTCAGTATTTCATGTGCCTTGGTCAATTTGTTTTTAATGAGAGAAAGAGGGGATTTTTTTTTTTTATTTTGTTCTCTTTTTTTTTCTGTTTTCCATGCTCTAGTTTGATTTATCAGTCTGTCAGTGGACATAAACAGTGTAAGTGCATGAGAGTATCTGCATGCCAGTACAGGTTTCCAAAAGCGTACAAGCTACAGTGAGCCATCCTATTCTGCAGTTAAATTCCAAGTCTCTGATGGATTTCCCCACACTGTTGCTAGGAGATGAAGGTAATGCCTAACAAAGGATATATTGACAAAAAATTTTCCAGAACAAATCTATCTTGTTATGGTAAATAGAGCCTCGCATAAAATGGATATTGCAGGATTTATTTCCCTAGTGGTGGCACTGGAAAAATTGTATAGATCGAGTGAAGGTGAAATTTCCCCATCACAAATGCATTTTTGTTTTGTTTTGTTGACATAAGGACTTTCAGTGTGTTTAATGCTGAAAGTGCTGTTGCCTTCCAGTGTGTTTTGTTGCTAGGCTAATGGGATGAACACATCCTACATCAGCTTTTTTCCTTCTTCCCTTCTCTGCTGTTTCTCCCTTTCAGGAAGAAATGTGGCTTATTTTAGTGGCTCCCCTCTTTTCATGACTATTCTGGGAAACATGGATTCCTTCGTTTAAAGCAGGGAAGAAGTGTGCATGACTCGGGACATGTTGAGATTTGGCGTAGAAGCAGCTAAATGCAATGGAAAAGCAGATCAGCTTCTTGCTTTATAGGTCTAGGCACGTCTGCATTAAAACAAAACATGAAGTTAAATGGAAATCTAATAAAGAGAGGAACTTCAGGAATTCTCATAGAAAGATTAAATTTCCAGAGAATGACAAATTTTCTCCCTTTCTTGTGGTGACATAATGAACACACAAACAGATTTCAACCGTAAAAGCCAACATGACTTGAGCCACAAAAAAAAAAAAAAATTTACCAGAGAAAATGTTTAGTTCTGGTGTGGCATTTATATTTTCCCATGCACTGCCATAACAGCAGTTCCTATGCCACCATAGGAGTCTCTGGCTCTAAACACATGTAAGTAAACAGCTTGCGGTCCAGGAAGGTGTCAAGGCAGAAAATGAGATTGCCTCTTATCTTTCAGGGTAGGAAAGGAGTCAGGGAGAAACACAATCCCCTTCATTTTCCTATATGCGTCATTGCACAGGGGGAACAGATAATTTGAACTTTTTTGAGTTAAAGCTACTGTGTCCCTGACTCCACAACTGTGCAAATATTGGGCTGATTTCATCTTGGGTGTGAATCTGCTCACCAGGCAGGGCCATCTGCACAGACCAGTGGCAGATGTGGTCCCCTCCTCCTCCGTTCACAAATGAATGGTGTGGAAGGGAACGAAGGCAGAAATTGTCACTTCTTATCATCTCACTCCTTGGCTGGTCCCCTCTTGGGATGCATGTTTACCTTCTGCCTTGCAGGGCAGAGCAAAGGTGAGCCCACCAGTTGGCCAGAAAAATGCAAGTGGGAAAGGAGGTGACACATCATGCCTGGAGTCACTCGGTACCATCATGGCCGTTCCCTGTTTTGTGGGGAGGGAGGGAAATGCCTTTTTTGTGGTGTTGATGCAAATTCCTTTGAGAAGCACTCTTTCCACCACAGTTCTGAACGTCTGTGTCAACTTTTGTAGCACTGGTAATCACAAACAAAAGTTGCCACAAGTCAGAAATCTGCATTAAATTTGTCAATTCACTTGCACAGGGTTTTAACAAGACACAAATACGCTGAGATGTTATCTCTACTTGTTTTGATGGGCGGGAGAGAGGGGACAGCTGGGAAGGGCCTTGCAGCTCCTACTGTTACTGCACTTATCCAGTTTTCTTCTGTAATATCCTGTTTTTAGATGCTGACATTTTAGCCAAGCATTAACCATTTAAGGTGAGACTGACCATGCTGGGATGGCGCAGGCCTGCACCTGTGAAAAATAAGTAAAAAGAAAAAATGATGTAATTTTTTTCCAGATCAAAGCCAAGTGAGGGGGCGGGGGGCAATATTTTATGCTATATTAAAAGATCACTGCAATTTCTTTGCTTTGAGATTTGGCATGGTGGTAGCCGTTAGGTGAAAAGGCTGTTTGCTGAACATATGGCAAACCAGGCACATTTAAGCCAAAGTAAAAAATTAGTAACAATAAGCCCCTAAAGCACAAGCAGAGCACACTTGCATTCAGCAGAGACTTGGTTCTCATGACTGCATTGCTTAAGGATTTGCTCCTGATAGATGTGTCCTGTGGGTTTCCCCCAACTTGCAGCTCTGCAGGGTGTGGATCTTCTCCCCACAGACCTGTCCACTGAGTCTGGAGCACAGTGTAGGAGGCACCTCTTGATTTAATCCAGAGGTACAGCTAGAGAGTGGAAAATAGAGCAGCACTGGAAGCTTGGGCAACCTCCACGAGAGCTAAAATGTAAGTACTGTCTGCCTTCTTCAGAAGCAATGCCTTCTTCAGGCTGGGCCTGACTGCAGTGGAATGACATGCTGCAAACAAAGCACAGAACGAGTACAATACACCAGGCAGGCTGGAGTGGGAGGTTTGGGAAACAATCTGTTTGATGTGAAGAGATGAAGAAAAGATAGCAAAGATGACAAAGGAGATTTTGTGAGGAGGGGAAATTTGCTCGATAAAATCTGAAGGCAGATTGTGAAAACCAGTAGCTCTGAGGAGGGCCAACAAGTTGCACATTAAAATAACACCGTGGCACAGGAGCAGTGACTACTGGGAGACAGTGAAGTGACAACATCAAGAAATTAACAGAACAGGACAGGAATACCAGAGAAGAGAAAGCTTTTCCTTCTTATCTTACATTTACACCAAGTGCTTATTTTTATTATCCAGCTCAGTGTAGTTCATATCCCAGGGTCATTCATGGGGATGGTTAAAAATGAGAATAAAGTTTTCTTCAGTCCTTTCCAGCTTTAGGCTGAGCACAGAAGCCACTCTCTTTGGTAGAAACACTGGCTTCTGCAATCTTTGTGGCACTGGTGACTCTTTGGAAAGATCAATAGGTAGGTGGTTGTTAAAGCTCCCATTTTCTACTGCCTGTTGTAGAACAGCAACTTGCAGCTGCTCCTGAAAGCCATACTCACACCATTGCTCAGCTTCAGAGAGCTCCCAGTGTTGTGAAGGGCAGCACTCTGTGACTTTTGGGTGTCAGCCAAAAGTTGAGCATGGGCTTTCAAAGCACTAGTCCCGCTTAGCTTAAACGGAGCTTAGACCATCAGGTGTGATGGCCACTAAGTTTTGTGAAAATGTTGGTGACCAGGGTGCACTCACAATGGAAAATTTTTGACTACCAAAGAATTAATCTGAAAAACGCTCTTATATAGTAGTGACTCTGCAATCACTGTCATTCGTCAGGTATTTACTGGACTTCAACAAATTGTCTTCAGCAGGCTTGAATCAGAGTTCAGTAAGTTGGTCAAATGTGACTGAACTCTGTGGCCTCTTAACTGTGAGTTAAATGTATTTTTTGTTCCACTGAGTGTTTTTTGAAAAAAAATATTTTCCAGCATGTCCCCAGTATTATAGGGACTGCCATTACCCACATACTTATTTAGCTCGTGCACTGGCAAATTAAAGTGGAAAAAGCCTTTTTTGCAGAAGCTGCAAATAGAAGAAAATCTTAGCTATATGCAAAATTCTATTTCTTCTGTGGTCCTGCCCTTACAAGGAACAGACACAACTCTTTTTCTATCCATCCAAATTAGATACTTTTCAGTACTTGAACATAATATTCATCTGCCTTGAGTGGCTCCTGACTTTGTGAAGAACAGATGGCCTGCGATAGCAGTGGGCTGCTGCACTGAGTGTCTCTAAGCTCACCACAGAGTGACTTTAACTGCTTTAGTTTGTCCTATGTTCCCAGCACTGCAATTCCGACATCTTAGTCTATTAAGTGTGCCTTGGGCTCTAGTCTTGTTTCCTTCTCTTCTATTTCCCCCTCTCCTCTGCTCACCTATGCGGAGTGTTATTAATTCATATATATGTCAGATACCTCTGTTCACTGAAACCATATATATGTACTGTAGGGCTCTTTACAGAAATGCCTTCAGTTTTGCATTTTGCTCTCAGAGAGCTGGTATTAAGTTTTCTGTGATCTGTTCAGGTGTGTAGACCTAAGAAAAGATTCCATAAATTTTATGGAATACATAAAGAATATATAAAGTATAAGACAGGAAAACCCTGGAAACATAAACAATAGTTTATAGTTATCTATAAACTATGAAATATCAGATAATTTCCTGATTCAAGTATGAGCATATACACATTGTATGGTAGTCTTCATACAAATGATATTGAACTATTAAAAAGGAATTGCAATGTCCCACGAAGATTTTTTTGAGAAAAAAATATCTCTATTATGGTAACTTTGTTTTCCCTAACCAGACTGTGTGAGTTAATTGCATTGAAAGAAAAATATTTTCTAGTGTTCCTGCTTCACTCTGCGTGAGACACCAAAATGTTAATAATGGTTAATGACTGAAAACAATCAGCCATTTGTGGAGGCGAGTAATTGGCCCACCTACGCTGACCTGAGGGGAAGTTGTTGTGTCTTAGAAAGGGTCATAAACCATCAAAGACCCCCGAAGTGCCCACAGACTCCTTTCTGGGGCCTTTCATCCCCACCCCTGATGAATCAGGACTGCAACCAACACCTTAACCAACAGCTCATCGCAGGATCCATGTGTGGTGATATCTTTCTACTCTTATCCTTTCTTTCCCTTTCTTTCCTTCTTTTTACACATTTTCTTATTGTTTTTATGCTTTTATATTGCTGTATTTCTACAGATAATAACGAAAAGGGCTACATATCTCCTTTCCATTGCAACCAAATTGTTCTTAAAAAACCCCTACATATAAATATTTATAAACACTGATCTTTCAGTGTTGTTTCACTCTAATTCACCCCAAGGGATCTGATAAGGAGAACCTGAGCTACCCTTGCCTTCAGGGGCAGGTCATAACACTAAGATATGATTTCTTTTCAAAGAAAAAAAATTTTATGAGGCAGTAATTAATTTTTAATTCTTCATTGCAGTTGCCTCAGTCAATCTATTAGCATGGACTTCATCATGTGTGAAACCTGCCCTGTTTTTCAAAGCACACACTACAAAAGTCTAAAAGTTCCTTTTGAAAGAAATACTGGTTGTGTTCAGACACTAAAAATATTTCTTTATTGTTTCTTCTTCTATATTCTGAATTTCTTAGAAACTGCAGTTGTACAGTCTTTATTTAACATAAAAAGTAATTTCTAATAGTAGATCCGTAATGAAGATCTTCCAAGAGAAGGATACAAAGTTAATCAGATTGTGGGAATACATATTCCAAGTAGACGGGATGGGATATCAAATGTAATTCCAGAATTGCTTTGACAACTAAGGAAAGATATTCAAAACTTTAGCAGAACCTTTAATGCTTATTGGGACATAACTGTGATAGCACTGTTGTGGTCTCAAATTATAATGTCCCCAAATGGGACATTATAATTAATTACAAGGTCATGAAGATTGTAACATTTATTATTATTAGACTATATTTCTTCTTATTGTTGTGCGACTATGATCTTCCTTTCTGCCTTGCATTTGTGTCCTGATGATGTGGTTGTCCTTCCATACGGGAACTGCTGTTTAACTCACAAAATATACAGGACAAAATCTTGTTTGGATCCAAGTGTGGCATGCAGAGCAATCTAGCTGCAGTGCTTTTAATTAGACTACAGCTATTTTGCATATCAAATATATCTGTTCAAATTTCAGCAGGAGGTGATGTAATTTAGATACAAAGACTGTAAAGACATGTGGAGGCCTTTGTGTGTAAAGATACCACTTAAATGTAAACCACTGCGCTTTGATATCAAATACACAAGGTTTGATCAACAAAAGGGGCTGGGGAGCACAAGCAGCTCTCAGTGGAGATGACGCCGCTGGGATCCTCACTGCGGGAAAAGCATCTCCTCTCCTTTCCTCCCCAGGACTTAGCTCGGCGTGCCGGGCTCACGTTCCTCAGATCGGTGAGCAGTCTGGCAGGAGGACCTAAGGGAGGACCAAGTGATTTTTTTAAAATTAATTTTCTACCTATGTTGCTCTCTTTACTTCACACACAGACTTTGCTGTAATAGAAAGAAAACTGGCTTTCTAGCACACTTTCAAGTCCAGCCTTGGACATGTCACTTAGTGGGCCCTTGCACAAAGCCCCTGCTGCTGCAGCTGTGTGGCAAACACTTGCTGTTTATGTAAGTATTAACCATGAGAAGTTTTTATTTCTCATTTGCCATTTCCTTGCCAGGTTTTCAAGTGCAAAGACAAAAGATCTGGGGACTACACTGATTTTAAATCTGCAAAAACTCAGAACAGGAAAACACATCCACGATTCCAGGTGCACACTTCAGTAGAGCAACACTAAGGGAGAGGGTTTTTCTTTCTCACTTGCTTTTCAATTCTTTAATTTTTCCAAATAGTTTAATTAGTTCAGGTGATTTAATTAACAATTACACTGCTTGGGTTTGCTCTGAAAAGGTTTGACTGAATCGAGTCTTGCCCTTCCTTTTGCATCAAAGTAACAATGTAGGGATGGCTCGTTAAGCAAGAGAGAATTACGAGCAGCAGGTTCACAGAAAATGAAGCCTGAAATCAGAGTTTGGTCACCACAGCTGCTGGCTTTGGCTCCCTTCATATTGCAAAGGAGAAGGCAGCATGTAGCATAAAAAACAGAGCGGATTTTTAGGTATTGGCCAAGCATGTTTTGGGGGCTTGTTTTTTGTTTTGTTGTTTTTTATGTTACATTCACTAAAGAATACCTCATCGTGGGGCTCAGTGCCCAGCGCCGGCTGCCCGCCGGGGCGAGTAGAAGCAGCCCGGCTGGAATCCTGGCTGGAATCCTGGCTGGAATCCTGGCTGAAATCCTGGCTGGAATCCTGGCTGAATGCTGGTGCCACCTGGTGAGGGCCGGGGAAGTGGCAGGGATCTTCCCGCGGACAGCACTCCTCCTGCGAGCTACCGTGAGGAGCCAAGAGCATCACCCTGCAGTTCGAGAGCCGTCGTGTGTCACCCCCCGGGGCGGTCGCTGTCCCCTCTTCCCTCCCCTTCCCTCCCATGGCAGCACAGGGCCGGGGGGAGCAGCCCCACACTCAGGCTCCTGGGACGGCTGGACAGGCAGAGAGGCCTGGGCACTTCTGGTTATTCACAGCTTCCACCACTATTAAGGAATGCTTCAGCACTATTGGTATTTATTAACAAGCGTCACTGTCCGTAGTGTAGTTAATTCGTGGTTTTGTTTCCCGAGCAGAGGCTGAATGGAATGCCGATGAAATGCCGGCTCCTGCAGAGCCCTCTTCAGCCAGCAGTGCCTGGGGTAAAGTCACCCACACCTGGCAGCGAGAGCAGAGGCCTCAGAGACATGAAGTCCTGAAGAATTAAATGAAAACGGGCACCTGAAGAGAGGATGGAGATCCCCAAGTCGTGTCTCTGGTAAGGGTAATTGGCACAGCTGACCTGTGCTTTGCCTTCCCTGTAGCCTGGCCCGGGTGTGTGTTTCGAAGCTGGGCTGAGGAGAAGCGTCCAGGCAGGAGGCAGTGCTGGTATAAGAGGGATATATGCTGGGGCACATGGGGAGGGGTCAGAATAGGGAAAATGAGAGCGTTGTAAGAGTGGGGAAAAGGAGAGAGAGGAGCTACTCAAGCCCCTGGAAGACCAGGCTTTGCTAATACATCTGCTCACAGTGTGGTGTGTTGGCTTCTCAGACCTACACCACCCTCCCCTCTTGCTTGCCTAAATCAAACATGGCTAAATTTCTGAGGTTGCAAAGATGTGGTTATTACTGAAGCTCTTTTTCCTCTCGACCTCTGCCTATCCGCCCTCTGAAAGTTTACTGGTATATCCACACATCACAGATTTTTGTTTGTTTGTTCTTAGGAATTATCTTTATCATCCAGACAATTTGGGATGTGCCAGGAAGGCAGGGAGCGGCATTGCTTTTATTTTGCTGACAGTTGTCATGATGGGTGGTGACAGCAGAGTTTCCATCCACTGTGTAGATAGGTTAGTTATTTGAATGCGACATGACCTTCAGATTAGGTAATCATGGGCTGCTGCTTTTATCAGATCCTTCAAGAAAAAAGATTACTTCCTTCAAAACCAAATTAGAGTTCATGAATTTTCCCAAGGAAACTGCATACTTTTTGGGTATAATAGGGAGATGTTTTTTTGACCAAAATCCTTCTTCTCTTGTATGTATGAAGGAAGCAGAGTAAAATATGACCTTGACATTTCTTAATGATCCTCTGCATGTGATGCTATGCAAGACAGGGGTTCCTGGGGTCCTGGAGCTTTAGATAATGTAGGCACAGGCTTGTACTTCATTTTATTTTTGATCCACTGGGCAGTACTATACAAGGAAAATATTTATTTCACAAAATAATGAAAGACCTGCTTTTATTCAGGGATTATTGCAATTCATTCATATGCAAAGAAAATATCCCAGTAGTTGCTGTTCAGTGTTTTTTGGAACAAGAGTCTGAAGTCTGTTTAGGTTGTGTGCCTAAGCATTCTCCCTTCGGTGTTGAACATTTTGGTGTAGGATTTGTCAAAAAAATAAGAGCTTAGCCAGTGTGTCTGAACACTGAAGACCCTTGCACACTAGGTATGCAAACTGTGACAGGCTTTTCTTCAGGGAGTATATGTTAACTGCTGCCAAATATTGTATTTATAGCAGAAAGTGAGATTTCTGCTACTGGAAACATGCACTGCCAAGTACAGCATTCCTAAGTAAATATGGAAGCACAGATCACTGTTTGTGGTCCACCTATTCACCCATCTGAACCTCTGTACCCTTGTGTCCCAAAGCAAAAGGGAGTTTCAAAAGTACACAAGACCAGTTTTCTCCTCATTCGACTTAGGCCCTGACCAGACTTCTTGTGAAATCAGTGGGTGGAGATGCTACCCCTCTGTGGCAGGAGCCCCTTCCAGAAACTTCATTCTTTGTTTGGAAGTGGGATGCAATTTAGCACCAGTCTCAGGGTGACTGACCTGAATGAGAGGCAATTTTCACATTATCCTAACTTATTCCACCAATTTGAGGAAGGCCAGGGCTGGCCACCTGAAAATTCTCACTGTCATATTTTTTTGGTCTAAATTTTTATGAAAGGTGAACTGTGACAAAATGACTTGCAATTTTTACATACATCTGTGTGTGTATGCAATGTAAAACCTTATTAATATAAAATTTATATTAATTTGATATAACCTATCTCTTAAAATGAACCTGAAACAAAGGAGTTCTGAACTGACTTAGCACTCAACTCAGTTCTTGCCCTGGGGGAAACCCCCACTAGCTTTGCTTGAGTAAAGAATGAGAAAGAAAAAAAGAAAAAGGCTGTGGAAGGTAACACACCTCTAGTTAAATAAGAGCTTCACTGGACAAATGTCCAGCCTGAGACTACGTATTCTAGATTTATTCAGGCATTGGTCCACCTGCCTCGATTGCCATAAGCACTTCCATTTAAATATGGAAAGAGCTTAGTATAAAGGAATCTATTGATTATATGCAGATTAATGATTACACCCATGTGGGTGCTGTGGGATGAATTTGCTTTATTGGTTCAGATGGACCTGTTCCTGGTTATACCGGCAAAGGAGTCTTGTCTTAAAATCTGGTGAAAAGAAAGAGGCTTTTTTATATCCAGATGGTTTCCCTTTGCTGGCCCGTGAGGGCACTGGGCATTTGGCATGATGCAGGATAATGTCAGAGTCACTCCTGCTGCTACCAGGCAGCTCTGAAAGAAGGAAGCTGTGTTACTGCCAGATTTGCTTGTTTTTCCCAGAGGGATATGCACCCAGCACAGCTCAACTGCTCTAAAAGGTCTGGGACATTATTTCAGCTTCTATCAGTCTCTCACAGTTGCTAGCTAACATCATTTGTTTGTTTGAGGAGGTAGAGCATTGTGGCTGCTATGTTGTTTATATCCTATTCGGGCATGTTACAGAATGTCTTTAAACAAAAAGCATTGACAGTTTGTTTGTAAAGTCTTTGGGCAAATTCATCTGTTGTACATTTAAACCTTGTGCTCACCAATGCTGCTCTTGCTCCCACGTACTCATATATTTCTTTAAAAAGTATTTTTCATCCTATGTTTGTTTAACATGCTTAAATAGCAGTGTTTCTATTATATGTTTAATGCACATAAACACATATATACATAGATATATAAAGCTATTAAAGCTCTTCTCCTTTGGGGTCTGTTGCAGTCTGCTTTTCAGTGGACATTTAATACATTTTAAAGGTCCAATTAACCAGCTTTACCAGTCCTGGAACTCCACAATGCAGTTATGCCACACTTTCTGTGCAAAGATTTGTAAGGGTACCTATTGCTGCACTGTGTGACTTGTTGAGTGTAGTTGAGAGCAGTGGGAGCCAGGGAGGCTGCATTTTGATCATTACATTTAATAGCATCTGCTGGTTTTTTTAGTGGAACTCAGATATGTGCAGTCCCTTCTGCCATACATCATGTACCGCTGTAGTTTGAGCTTTGGCTAAACATGTTTAAATCTCCAGTCTGTGCTTAATGACAGGATGAAGAATAGTGTTTTTCTGTCTCTCCTAGGAGGAAAGCATATCAAAGGTATTATTTGTAGTGGCAGCATGCTTACTATAGACACTATCTTAGAACTGACTTGAGATAATTATTAACTGTGATTTATACTTGTATGACTGGAAAAGAAGAAAATCAATTAGTGCTGGCCATTACATAGCCCTGAGCTAGCAATATATAGGCAACAGATCCTATCTGTTCTTTGGGGATTGCCAATTATCTAGCTTGGACAATACTAACACTATTAGTATTTGGAACACGATTCTGTTAAGAAAATTCCTTCAGGACAGCTTGGCATCTCTGATTTTGGAATAGAAGGGTTGCAACAAGAAAAGAAAAGGGAATGAAAAAGAATGAAGCTTAACCACCATTTTAAGTAAAAAATTGCCTTTGGAACTGAAGAAAATTACAGTATTTTGTACTTAAAGATTAGTTTAATTAAAAAGAAATTAACATACACATCATTACAACAATGATGCACATCCTCTCTACATGTGTTATAACATCCTGAACCACTTGCGGTGGGAGAAGTCAGCTGGATTTGAAAATGAGTAAGAACTAAAGTGTGACTCACTACTTGCACCTGTAGGGATAGACAGTGTTGCTACTGGTTTGTTGAACAAGTTTTTAGAGGCTGGTATCAAGCAGCCAACTTCTTTAAATGAGAAGCTTCTCACTCTGTTCAGAAGAAAAAGTAGCCAACTTTCTCCTTTTCTCAGATTACCTAAGTGATGGGATTGGAGCAGACAGAAATGTTACTATGTAATCTAATTCAAGTTCTGTCAGTCTGAAATAAGAACAGAGCAAGGCATTCCTTCCCAGAAGTGAGGAGTTGCAACACATGAAGTTACACAGTGCAGTTTGGTCTTTGTGCCTCCTTCAACAGCTCCAATAATATTGTCTTAAACCCTGCTGCTCTGCTGGATCTTTGATGGACAAGAAGTCAGCTGTGAATCTTAGCAGTGGCTCCAGTGCCCTGTGGCTGTTGTGTAAAATCCAAGGGGATATGGTTCTTCCTACCCTCATGTTCAGGCCAGGGCTATATCTCCTCTTTAACTTTCACAGCCATTAAAAAACCCTCTCACATAGAGCTAATTCCAGTGTCCAGTACATTGATTTGGAGGAAAATATGAGGAAATAATGCTTTGTAATTTGGTGTGATCTGAAATCCACAGAATTACAGAGGACCAGAGGCACCACTCATATCCTGGCTTAGCAGTTCCCATCTTACTCACAACATCATTCCTGAGACCTCTGTTTGCAGAACATTATGTCAAATGTTTTTTCTCATTCACCCTTAGGTTGCTCTGTCTAAAGAACCTTGAAGAGCTGCAGAGAGAAAAATAATTTTATCAGTTTTGTTTTGAAAACTTTGGGAGGGAAAGCAGAGCGAATTCCTGAGAGTCTGCAGGAATTCAAAGCTAAAGAGCAGAGGGGCCGTGGAGGAAATCTCAGACTTACAAGCCTGTGTGTGATTCAGCTTGCAGGGATCTCAATGGAAACGATTTTACTGATTTTTCTGGGAGATGAGCCAAGTCCTTTTACAAGATAGGGTGACATAATCCCACTGCAAACTGGGCGATAGGACTCTGAAATTGAATATACAGAACTTTGATACAGGGAAAAGTCTGGACAAGAACAGGTGATGAAATCCTGTTCAAGAGAGGGAAAACAGAGCACTTGAATCATTCTTGCAATGCAAATAGAGGATGTAGGACCGAAGGGCAGCTCTAGCTTCCATTAAAGTCCATAGGTGTTTTGCCACGGCTCTTAACGGGGCAGGTGTTACAGCCATTAGAGGTCAGGTTTTGCCCCTTTCCACATTACTGAGAAAACTCCAATTGACTTTAGGTAGTGGGGAATTATGCCACTCATTTTGTAACACATAAATTATGTTTAGTCTATTTATTTTGTGCAAAAGTTGCTACAAGAGAAGAGTTAAGATATATGAGGAATGACAAGTTGAAACATCAATTCAGGGAAACTGTGGAGCTGCTTTTAGCATTTATATGTTAAAACTTCCTTTTGAAATAGTCTCACTGATCTTACATGGGTTGTTTGAAGATAAAAAGAAGACTAAGGGTGGCCTTTTCAACAGGGATTTCCTTCTCAAGTCAATTGGATTTTCACACTGGCAGGTCAGGGAAATGCTTTATAGAGAGAACATAACCTAAATCAAAGCCTACTCACAACCTCTACTCCAGTAGAAGTCCTTCCCCAATGTCAATTCCTAATGGAAAAAAAAAATTAAAGAAGGTTAACATTTCTATAAATTTTCTATGGTTGACTGCAGTGATACATCTAATTACTGATATTAGTCTGACCAGTAAAGAAAACACCCTGCTAGTTAGAGCTTAGTGTACAAGAAGCTTGATAAAAGTTATTCCAGCCACCTTGAAAGGTTCTTGATCTTTGTTGAAACTATCCTGTAAATAATCAAGCAATTCTAAAAACGAGGTCAAAACACCATTTGATTCCCTGGAGGCAGCTGGACTGTCTGGAATCTGTTCAGCTGGGACATGAGGATCCTGGTGCGTTTCATAGTTATGAAATGTGCAAAAATAACCTCTGTTTGTTGGGGTGTTTTTTAACAAGCATTGGGGTACAGTTGGAAGAATCTGTTTATTGCAGGACCTTTCCAGGACACTTGGAAGCACTGTTTCCTTTATACCCTTGCAGACATCACAAGCTCATTTAAACCTTGCACACATTTGAGAGCCCCTGGATTAAATTATTTATGTTTTTATTTTTTCTTTGAAGAAGAAATCAGGGCTCAAGAGCTAATACATGCATGTAGCAACACAGTACCAGATATCTCTGATCTCACTGAAATAGCCAGGTCTCTGTGGGAGGGTTTTACTGAGTTTATCTGAATTAGTGCAGTAAAGAGATGCCTTGGAGAAATCCTGTATGACAACTCAGGGAAGAAAACACCTTCACATTTCTTTAAAAGTTATATTTTCTTATGTTACAACTTGCTTTTGTAGGAGATAGTCTGAGCTGGTAATCAATCCCCTTGTTTGCCAGGCACACAGAACGGAGGGGTCTGTCAGGCCACAAAAGCAAGACAAGGCTGGTGTCCACAGGCGTGCTTGCCTGCTGCAGGGTTCACTGAAGGGGAATGCAGAGCACCCCTGAAAGTGAGAGGTGTTCCTCAGAGAGCCCAGTGGGTCACTTGGGGGCACTGGGGGTGTTTGTGGGACAGTGCTGGTGCTGCCACTGCTCTCCCCTGCAAGGCGAGGGAGGAGCTGGTGGGTCTCTCTGGCTCTGGGCTTTACTTACTGCAGCACCACAGACGTGGCTGTGCAGACTTGTCCCGTAAAACAGTAGCTGGGCATGGAAGGAAGGAAGGAAATCAATGAATCACCAGGAATCTGTGCACGGATAAAGAGAGGAAAGGAAGGAAGTGAGTGGGGCAAATGCAGCAAGACCTGAGACCACTTCACAAGAAGCCAGAAGGAGGAAAGGAAGCAAGGCTGTGGCGCCAGAGTTGTTCAGGTGTTCAGTGTTCCTCCATGGGCCCTGCCATCATTCCTCTCATCCACCAACAGAATATTATGACAATGGTGACGTTGGGGGTTGTATCTAAAGTAGAAGTAGAAAATTAGAGCCCTTCTGATTTAGTGTCTGACCTGAAAGTAAAACTCTAATAGTAACTGACAGTCCTGGTGCTCTTATTTTAGAAGCCGAAATTAGGTTCCTAAACCTGACATTTAGGTGCCTAAATGAGCTACTCTCCCAGAACCTGCTGGGCAATTACCAGTAGCAAAGATCAAGTTACTAATCTTGGTGGCTAAGAAGGATTTAGGAGCCTAACATTAGACACCCACTTTTGGAGCAGGCTGACGTTGAGTTTTAGCTCATTCCTGATTTATGTATTTTTATTTCTCTGAGATTTTTTTCCAAATACAAAAAACTCCTCTTAATGTCTTGTGTTAGTAGGTAGTGTTTGCAATACATTTGCCCAAACCCATCCCAAAGCCCATCACTGAATACTACACGAGTTCAGACCTATTGACTGAAGTCTCCCAGCAGTTCTCCCTGCTTTACAGACCAAGGAAATGCATTTGGCAAAAAGTGAAAACTGCATTAAACTGAAGGAGGATGTTAGCAGTAAAGTAGCCCCAGTTTTTCCACATCTGAAATAGTTCTTCATAGTAACTTGAGGAGGAATATCAGCCAGCTACAGGAGCGTGAGCACTATCTTAATTTTTCCTCTCCTGGCCAATTATTTATCATTTTTTTGTGATCTCCAAGAGGATAATTTTGCTAGCGAGACCTTAGTTGTGTTGGTCTGCCAGGCAGTCATATGGCCAGAACCCACTCCAGCTGAGTGTGAACTTCATTGCCTGTTGGATAAACAAGGAAAAATATTGCTTATTTTCAATGCAGGTACAAAATGGCGAAGAATGTAGAGAGGTGCAACAGAGTAGGAAAAAACAAGCAGAAGTAATGCTTATTACAGGGAAACAGAAAGCATGTAAAACCTGTTGAAAACTGGGAAACAAAATGTTAGAAGTCTCGCAAAAGTCAAAGCAAGAAAAGATGTGTTCAGCCAAACTTTTAGCTCCATGTTGTTATGGGAGGTGTAGAAACCAGGGAGCACTGGCTACCTTGGAGCGCTTTCTCTGTTTATTACCATGACAAGTCTGTATGCAAGGGGGTATATTTGCTAACAGCTGGACACTCAGGTATCTGCAGGTCACATTAGCAAGGTCATGTGTGGTTATGAGAGACAGTAGGTTCCTGTATAAGGAGCAGCTGAGTTGCAGAAGGGCAATATCAGGTGCTTTATTGATGTATAGATCACATCTGTCTCACCTTTCAAAGGGAATGTGATGTCTGCTTCTTGTCTTATGCCCTGGTACTTAGAATTGCATATGCTCACTTGTTTTCATGACCAGTGAATGTCACAGGTTAATGGTTCATCGAGTTCACAGCTAACTCAGCCTTACATTTGATGTGATAGAAAATCCCTGTTGGTGTTGGTGTTGTTTCTAACTTGCAGGTTCCGTTCTGTCACATAAACTGGGCTAATGCCCAATGGAAATAAAGATTATCCCTAGTCCATGTAGTTCCTACCCTGAGTGAGGCCAACATAGTAGTATGTATGGGAAATCAGTAAGAAACTGGAGTAGGATTCAGGAGATTTGCAGAAAATAGGAATGCAGGACTGCTGTTCGCATGCCACTGTTCCTTCTCCAGGGCCTGTTCCTATGAACACTTGAATGTATCACTTTCAGTATGAAGATGTCCAGCCGAATTAATTAGGAATAATGATTACACACTCAAAATATGGATTTATTAACCTGCTATTAAAGTAAATAGTGGATAGGTATGAGCCGAATTTTCTGAAGTAATCAGACCTATTGCTGCTCACTGAAATTGGTGAAAGGTTGGTTCTGGATTTTCTTCATTGACTTCACTGAGAGCACAGTTAGACTGCTCTGGAAGGATCTGATGAATCTTCCCAGTAACTTTATCTCTGGCTTGAGCACGGATCTGCTCTGGCTGGACACCAGGAAACATTATTTTCAGTTAAATTCCTCAGCAAATGTTGCTATTTACTCTCCAAAACATGCACTGAAAGCATATATATCACCAGCTGTGAAGATGATCAAATATTTTAACAATTCTTTATCACACAAATCTTTCAACAAAACATAGAAAAACTCACTAAATTTTAAGCTTGATAAATAGTATTCCATCATCTCTACTGTTTGAAAGATTTGTGAAAAAAATCCATTTTAGAAGAGGGAATAAAATAAAAATATGGCCTGAAAGAATCATATTTCTAATGCAGTTGCAAGAATTGTCAGCAACCAGCAATCTAGCTGGATGAAGACACCTCCCAGACATGGTTATTCTTGAAGGATTTTGCTACTCTTCCTGTTGTTTTGCAGTGGGTGGCTCAGTGACTCACCCCAGGGCCTCCCAGCCAAACAACAAGATCCCAGGGAAATGAAAGTACTTCTAACACCAATTGCTACCAAGAGACTGAAGTGCAGGAGCTCTTCTTTCCCGTTCCCCCTCCAAAAAAAAAACCAAAACAAAAGGAAGGTATGATTGCTGTAAAGATGTACTTGATCAAAGTAGGGAGACCACAGAGAGGGGGCTGGCTGTGGCTGCAGGGAGGTGTTGCTCCTCTTGCCCCTTTTGCTCATTGGTGTTTTGCTGGAGCAGCTCTAATGTCTAGATATTACTTCTGTAACACAGGTACTTTCCAACGCTTTTTTTTGCTTTCAAATACTGAGCTGATCCAGTCCTAGTTGCAAGCTGATCCAAGTATCAGGTTATACAGCAGCTATAAGCTAGGCTGAAACAGCCTCTTCTCATAAAGTTCTGTCGTGCAGTGAGGATGACCAATTAAATGAAATAAAAATCTTAGGTTTCCTCAAGGAGTTCTGAACAAGTGCCAATACTTTACAGGTCTCCTATTGCAGATGAAGCTACTCTACAAAACGGAACTTTCTGTCAGTACAGTAATACTCCTGCAAAGAAGGAGTTTTGCGCAGTCGTCGTATCCACTTCAGTAACTGTGACGATACAGCGTGTCACGTCACAGGTCTGGGCTGCCAAAAGACCCATTTTTGCTAACACATGGATTTGACAGGCCATGTTGGGGAATTGACACCTAGGGCAGCCAAAGGTAGGCTTTGCACTTCATCTTTTTACTCTGATGGACAAACCCTGAGGATCCCCAGCTGCGATCTGCACATGCAGGCTGAACGTGGCTCTCCATACCCGTAGGTGATGACTGAAGTTAGATAAGTAGTGGATTAATAAATTGATAAATTATACATTTTCCAGATTGAAATTCTACCTCAAGACTGTCAGCATAGCAAGGGCTCTACAGAAATATGACTCAGATTTCTGCTTCAAACCGTGGTGCATTATCTCAGATAGACATTTAACCTGTTTTTACATGCTGCCAGTGATGGCAATTCTCCCTGTCTTCAGCCAAACTATTCCAACAGTAGAAAGTCAGATGAAAATCATATGCTGTTGTTTTATTGAGTGCTTACTTCCTTCATTAACGTGATGAGGATACTCAGCCTGAAATGATGGTTGTGTGAATAGCACTGTCCCAGCCTTGACATTGTTTCTCCTTTCTTTGCCCATCCCTCAAGGAACAAAAATAACTGGTCTGCAAAAGTAATTGTTGTCCACCTGCTACTGCCAGCACTGAATAAAAATGAAAGCTAAGTACTAACTTCAGTGTCTGAAGTGCTGAACTTCTGAGTGTGACTTCTCTTGATTTACCAGAATTCACTGGAATTTTGCTTTTCAGCTGAGCCATGAGAATTAGCAGTCTCCTAATCTAATCCAACTGTAAAGGAAAATAAATGATCTTAACTTGTTGGAGCATAACACATTGGTTGTATATGGTCCTGTTCTTCATGGAGAGATGTAGCAATTTTTAAAAGCTGTTCTTTGCCTAGCCATCTTCTTGTGGTGCCCCAAACTTATTTGTATAGGTCTTGACTATAAATCAACACTTTTTAATGTTAAATTGAGATAAGGTGTTGTTGCTGCAAAGACCCATGATGTTAATGTCCTTGAGCATAGTTTTATAGCTCCAAATATCTGACAGTGTATACCATAAAGTTAATTTTAAAAGGTGATTGGCATAATATGTAGTGGTTTACTAACATGTTTTTGTTACTACAGGCAGTTTTCATCACTACTGAACAGCCTGAAGTGCAGAATGTGGAAGCACCAAATGCTGGTACTTCATTTCTTTCTGTTGTTTGGTGTGGGGTTTTTTCCCTTAAAAAAGTTGTAGTATTATCCCAGCTGTCTGGAACAAAAGTTTAGATGAGTATAAGCAGAGGTGAATGTCAGTCAGTGCATTCCTGATGCCAAACGTCCCAGCAATAGAAGAGATTGCCAAAAGCATGGATGTGTGAAATATTTTTTGTGTGTTTTCCAGCTATTTGTGGATGATCTAAAATACCTGCTTTTAGCAGGTGCCCAAGATGCTTTTATTTTCAGTTGGCTACTATTAGTTGCCTAACTATTACATGCTGTGGAAAGCATTTATTCCCATCTGGATTGCTGAATAAATTGGAAAGTAGAAGTGCAGAGAACAGGAAAATATTTGATATCTGTGAAGGGGCAGATATGCAGTCTTCTAGGAAGCTGGAATGCTGGGGGTATATTTTGGCACAGGGATTTTACCTCCTTTTCTTGGCAACGTTGTTTCCTTATCAGAGCAGACATGCATTGTATTTTGCATGTGTCAAAAAGTGCTTGCCAGCAGGACTTGTTCCGATAGCAACAACAGGAAGTCTGAAATACACCAAAGGAATGAAGGCTTGGGAAGCCAGACACAGAGGAACAGCAGTAATAGCTGTTCTGGATAAGGAGGTTAAGCCACAAAGAGTTCAAGCCTATCAGTGCTGGAAGTTGGATTGCAAGGGATTGTAGGTAGCTGCAAACAAACCAAAAAAAAA
>VZRO01008045.1:11313-60471 GCA_013397915.1 Daphoenositta chrysoptera | reverse complement strand
AAAAAAAAAAAAAAAAAGCACAAGGAAAAATGTCAAGCAGAGAAGAGCTGCCTTCAGTTTGAGAGAGGCTCTGTTCAAAAAAATGTCTGATAGATATTGTCTTGGAGCATAACTTAGTCTCAGATTCATTATATGTGAGTTCTGGCTTCTTGCTATGAGTTCCAGAAGAAGCTGTTCATTATGAAACATCTCTTTACCTCACTTTTTTGATGGAATAAGAGATGCAGGAAATGAGCGTGATGGCCTGGCTGTTCCTGCATACTCCCTATCTGCCCAACATTAAATTCTGTTTAGCTGCCAAATCCCCTGTAACTCTCCTTTTTCCAGCCCCATGACCTGCAGCTCAGAAGCTCCCAGGGTCTTTTAAGAAGTAGTCCAAGCCCCCCAAATCTCAGAACATTTACAAAGAGAAACAAAACTGAGCAATGAGAAATCTGGACACATTTTTGTCAGCGACTCCTTTAATGAGTGGATGAAAGTTTAGGTTTATAATACGTTCTGGGATACTAGCACAGTCATAGTGTTGGCTGCTAGGAAAGATATAATGCTTGTATTTAAGTGCAATAGGCTCTTTATAATTAGATATTTTATAATGTTCTAAGATGTTTCTGATGCTAGTGGCCCAAAAACAAAGCTGACACTGTTAAAAACTATAGCTTAGACAGAACAATGCACAGAGTATCCCCTCATAAGACTGACAAGAAATCTGATACATTTTTCCATTGCTTGTGCAGAGGAAACCAAATGGAAAAGAGAAACCACAGAAACTCAGCTCAGCAGCTTAATGTCCAACAACATCTTGAACAGTAAAAATGACAAGTACAATTGGAACGGAGAACACATCTTGCTTTTCAGTTCTGGGGTCCACTGCAGACTCATACTGCTGCCTTATTTTTAACCAGGCCCAAGAAGAATGAGCTCATTGCAGTTTACCACAATGAACATGAGATATATCTCTGGATAAATTGCAGTTGGATTTATCCAGCCTTTTGGAAAATTAAGGCATGGTTCAAACTGTTTTGTTTCTTCTGAGAAAGTATAATAATTCCATGTGCTTCAAATAACATGAGAAACTGAGACTGACTCACTGTTTCCCATTTCATTAGCTCAGGACAGGATGCAGATCCTATAAACACATTCCGTGTGAGTCTTTACATGACATGAAGTTCCTAGCTCTAAGTTTGCAAACCCACTGTCTTTTTTATATCCCTAGAACAACTGTTTATGGTCTTTCTCTTCCAGCTCTTCTGACTGCCCATATCTAAGCATGAAATATGACTTAGGACTGCAGCATTTTTCCCTTCATAACTTTCTTCTCTCAGCCACTATATTCTGCTTAAGCTTCTCTCTGACTAAAAAAATCAAAATATCTACCCATCAGTAGCTCACCAATAGTGAAAGAATGGACCTAGGATGGTGCCTAGGATGGAAGGACCTTGGCTGTTAAGCTGCTCATTGCAACTCCAAGTGAGGAGGTCAAAAAGTCAAGAGACTGCCACATGGTGACTAGTCAACAAAAACAGCTTTACAAGTACATAATCCAGATATAAGTAACTCCTGAAGGCAGTGAACCAGTCCTTAAGGTAATAGGGTAAATCGGTGCCCTTCCATTAAAATATGTTGTCTACTAGATCAGGACATAAGGCCTGAGCACAAAAATGAGACTATTTTTATTGATAACCAAGACTCATGAGGTGGTGAAATAAAGTGTGGCTTGGGATAGAAATACAGTTTTTGGAACAGGAACATGAAACGTGTGAGTGCAGAGCCCTCCCTCTATGCCATGGTTTGCTTGCAGCAGCAATGGGAGTGTACAGGGAGAGAGAAGGACAGGTAGCTTGGGAGTGTGACGTCGCTGCATCCTTTTAGCAGTGATGTGTATCTTGTGAATACCTCAAACATATAACAATCCTTTGGAATCTGCCACTCTCGTAGAGTGGCAACTATGTTTCTACAAATATGGGCCTGATTTATACCTATTGCAAGTGAACAAACATTGAGCCAGATCCTTCAAACATGTTTTGAGTCCCTGTAGTGTATCAGTGGAGTTCCAGGTGTGTAAGAGTGGGAAAGACATGTAGGAAAGAGTAGGAAAAACGTGCTCTGTGGTAACAGATATCATTACAGAGTCTGTTCGTAGTGCAAATAATCCTCTGATAGTGTGGCAGGACATTTACCCCCCTGCCCCCGGCTCTGTGTATCACAATAGCTGGTGGATAAAAAGATAGCCCGAGGACAGAAAGGCCCAGCAGGGGTTATTTCTGGCGCCAAAGGTGATTCACACCCACCTAAGAATTAACATCTTAGTCTGGCAAGCCGATGGGGGAGAGATAAGAAATATTTCTGACTTAAGAGACACCGTTTTACAACTATAAAAGATACACGAGTTACCACTGAGGCAGAAGCCTCTTACATCCCGAAAATGTTGGAGACTTCTCCCCGAAGCTTGGACGCAGCTTCGTGGTTACTTCCCCAGGNTTTCTTGTCTATTAATTAATAATTCATTTCATAATAGACTAAATCAGCTATCGTTAAAGAACTTGTGGATAGAGTGGATTTTTGGGGTGCTGGTCACTTCAATACACCTCCTGCCTGCTGCCATAGGCCTGGGCAAAGACAGGAGCTGAACTAAATTCACAAAATCCATTTGTGACAGATAGTCAGAGATGCAGTAATTCTATCAGCCTTGAAAAAATCTTTTGTAAAAAAACTCCACAGACTAAATGTGTTTTGTTCTTTAGTTGCCTACATAAAGGTGCTTAGAGATTTAGTGGAATTTTTCACATTAGCAACTGGCTCCAAATCAATGAGATTTAAGAAGTTCCATCCCACAAAGGTGGCTATCCTGGGTTTTTAAGCACTTAAATACATTTATGAGTCTGGTCTTTCATATTTTTAATATTGTTTTGTGCAGAAGAATTTGGGTAATGACATTTCTAGTCCATGAGATATTCCAATGTTTCAATAAAAATTTTCAGAACAAAATATCTACATTTTAGTATGTCCCACAGCATGAATTTTTAGAGAAAATTCTATACATAGCCATCAAAATATCTTGTTTTTCTACTGCTAAATTCAAGTTCTTTGAAGTTCTACTTTATATAAAAATTTTAATACATGTAAGAGACTAAAACTCAAGTACTTTTAAAAACATTTTTTAAAAGGACAGAAAGGATAGCTGAACAAAATTTTCCTGCACTGTTACAACTGCATTTTTCAATACACATTTACCCTGTTTATGGAAGTAAGTATAATGAAATATGCAGGTAATTCATAGGTAATTTCTCATGCAACATTGATTTAGGTGTATTTACCAAAATGCAGGTGGAGCAAAACAATATATTTTTAGGCTAGCTTCTCTTTTTTAATAATTCTGCTATAAGACTTAAAATAACCATCAGTGGAAAGGAAAGCAAGCATTAATGGGAAAGGCTGAAAAACTTAGTGTGTTTGTTTCTTCACTTTAGTAAAACACCAAAGACTGTAATTTTTGTACCTTTTTATTTTTGCTTTTGTAAAGACTTTTACAAATTGACTCTTCACACCCACACTGGAAATCGTCAGCAGCCCACAGCAAGGTAGCACTTTGCTGTCCACATTATTACCTGTTTTATGCAGTGGTGCTTCAAGGATATTGAACAATATGTAAAATTTTTACATTCTCTAAATCTGAAGGGGATTATTTGAACCTCATAGGAAAACTGGGCATAAAAGGGCAATGTTATGCTCCAGGCAATGTGAACTAAGAAAGAATATGTAAATACAGCTTGAGACCAATAAAGCTGTAACTGCAAATCCACTGTGGCTGTAAATGGTTCCCCTTTAATAATGAAATACCACACTGGCAAAAATGAATATATAACTCAAGCTACCCCAACCCTTATTGGGCTACAAAATAATGGTATTTTAAAATAGAGAGTCCTTTCATTCTCTAGAGTGCTCTCTGGTCATGTTTCAAGTTTTCTTCTGCAGCTAGGAGGGTTAAAATCTTACTTGAAAGGATATGGAAACTGAGACTGTCACGCAGCCTCTTGTTCTGGGGCTTGAAGTGAAACTCCAGATATCCCAACACTGGCAGGAACACCTCAGTTGGCAGGAGTACCGATGACCAAATTTCTCTGTAAAACAAAGCACACGTTGGCACTGAAGCTTAAGTTTCTTGGTTTGAGGAAGGAAAGAAAGAAAAACATTTATTCAATAAAGGAAAACTTATTTGCTGGTAGGAAAGAAAAAAAAATTCTCTTCAGCGAACACATAGAAGAATAATGTTGTGCTGCAAAGATCACTAGAAGCTTTTGAAACCTTAAATTATTTCTTTTTAAAGGAAAAAACCTGTTTCCATTGACAAGAGTTGTGAGGATCTCTTCTGCAGCTCAGATAATCCAAGCCAGAAGCTACAACTCAGCCTTAGCCAGAATTTTTCTTTTAGTGAGTTATTTGAGCTGACCCTCTTCTGTTCCTATTATTTCTTATGTGCATGCTGCTGCTGCTGCCAGAGTTTGATCTAGCAGAAGTCAGCTGTCTTTGAAGTTGACATGATTATCTGAGAGGGACATTGTTCTCTTGATGCTTCAGGGAGCAGCAAGTTGCATTAGGGCTCTCTGGCATAGAGCCTCAGTTGCATGACACAGTGTAAGTCAAAGACACTTGGCTCTTTCTCTTTCTTTCCCTCCCAACCCCTTGTGTGAGGCTGGGGAGGCTTTTCTACACTTGCACCCACAATATGGGTGGCTACTGCAGGGCTGCAACACTTTGTGCTTTCTGCCTTCAGTGAGTTGCAGGGAACCATCACAATCACAATCTTCAGCTGCAGCAACAGCGTGCTGAGCACTCCTTGGGGCACTGCTATTCAGATGAACAGCAAATCATACTCATTTAGGCAATCAGATAGTTTCTCTGGATCTCAAAACACAAGGAGAGGATTCTGTCCTCATACCTTCAAGCCTCTTAGATCTAAGTCTGGTTGCCTTTCAGTCAATCAATATTAGTCAATAAAATATTCTTTTCTGTATCCTTCTTCAGCATTAACATTTCAGGTGGTGGCAATAAAAGGTTAGAGTCCCTCTTATCACATCAGAAACAGTACTAACCTGGGATGAATTCACTCTCTGTGTTCAGATTTGTCATCTTTATTGAAGGCTTTCTGCTGCAGTGGTTATTGCTTTCCTAGCCCATTCTAACTTTAGGTCCTATGTCAGCAGAAAACGAGCATAAAAACAGAGCACTGGCGCTAACTCCCTGCCATATGCTCCAATGAACTTGGCAAAAGTGTCATTGTGTGGCCCACCACTTTCTGAGTCAAGTTTGTGTTATTGTGGGATCCTTTTCAATAATGCTGGAAACACAGTCCAGCTAAGGAGAACTTACATGTTTACATCTCTCATGGGTGCAAATACAATACCCAAGTTTGTCCAAATGAAGTGCCAGAAATTCATTGTCTACCATCAGGTTTCTGCTGAGCACCAGCCTGTATTACCTGCAATAAACAGAGGATGTGTCACAGTCTTAAGATACAGCAATGTAATTTTTTAAACAGAAGTTGTGTCAGTCTTCTGCCAATTAAAAAGCAATAAGACAAGAGGAAACGGCCTCAAGTTGCATCAGTGGAGGTTCAGGCTGGATATAAGAAAGATTTCTTCACAGAAAGGGTTGTCAAGCATGGGAACAGGCTGCCCAGGGAAGCAGTTGATTCACCATCCTAGGTATTTAAAAGATGTGGAGATGTGGCATTTTGGGACAGGGTTTAGTGGTGGACTTGGCAGTGTTGGGTTAGTGGTTGGACTCAATGACCTTAAACTGTTTTCCTACCTAAACAGTTCTATGATTCCACACATAATGCCAAGCTGCTACCTTTTTCTTCATCCCATGAATAAAACAGCACTGTGGCTTAGCTCCTGGAAGTTCCTGCATGTGAAGACATTCCAAAATTGCCCCTTATAACTAGAACCTGTCATGAAGAAAAAAATTCTTAATTACTGAAATAAGCAGAGTTGCCTATTTAATGAGTCAGGCTGTTTATGAGGTCAATTTTTTCCACAGCTTTCTATGAGAGTTGACAAAGAGAGAGAAGAGCAAACATTCTGCACTTCATTCTCATTGTGGTTGAAGTTTTGTGATTAATTGCTGTCAGCTGCCTTGAATCGTTAAGGTGCAGAGCACAGGACTGTTACAAGATTGTGTTTTGATAGCCTTTAACTCTAGAGCTCTGCTTAGGTTTCTTCCACAGAAGTTGGAGAAATTGCTGTGAGAAGGAGGGATGCCAAAGTTTCACAGTAGTTCTTGAGGAGGAGAAGAGAGAGAATTTGTGCTGGCTGATTAAGCAGCTGTGGTAAGATGCTTGCTTTGGGGACTGTATTTCCATCCCATGGCACAGCAGGTACCTAAACAGAAGAATAAAAAAACCTTTCCACTGCTAATGGAGCAGATACAGTCAAGGCTAGTTGCAAATTTTCAAATTTAAAAAAAAAAGAGGACCCATTTTCATGTGAAGGAAAAACCCCCACCCCAACTCTAACCCTGCACAGCCCAGAGCCTCTCCCTGCTGGGGCACCTTGTTGGAGTCACTTCCTCTCCTTATTCTGGTGACCCTTGCATCCTGTTGGTTCCAGGATGGCAGCTTTCTCAGGGAGACTCTCTACCTTTAACATGAAGCAGCTGTGATTTTCACCAAGGCGAGCCCAAAAAAGAGCTAAACGAAGGCTCTTGTTCCTTGTTTTGCACCTCTGTTCCTGGCTGTGTTATCCCCCTCTGCCTGGGCTTCCTCGCTTCTTAGAAATGTCTGCTTTAAAAGTATTTCAAGCTACAGTATGAAAGCTGGTGATGTATAGAATATCCTAAGGAAAGATTTGCCTCTGTTCAAAAACCTTCCTGACCTCATGACTGAAGAAGAACAAAATAATGTATTAACAAAAACATGGTTCACTGCCAAAGAAAAGGAGTTCCTGTAAGGACTGAAACAATAAATCTCCTCTGTACTGAACTCCCAGAGGGAGTATGTTGTGTTTCCTCCTGTTCTTTATCAAAGTCCCCAAAATAAGCAGGAATGGGCAGTGACCAGGCACAGTCACCACACACCTTTTTCCATGGAGTAATTAAGGCCTGCCTCAGAGTGAGAGAGCACTCCCTGCCCAGCTGCATAAGGGAGAGCTAACAGCACTACCACCACTACCACCAAGCATGAAGCTCCTGGGGGTTGCCTTCCTTTTTCTTGCTGTACTCTGTGTTTGCACTGTAGGAGGTAAGTTCTTTGGCTTTTTTGGATAGACTTGTCACATCTCTGAGTGGTTTGTGAACAAAAGCTTAGCTGTCAGTTGCTGGGTGCTTTTTTTTCATTTCTGCTGCAGTGATTGAAAGACTCTGTGTTGGAGGAGAAGGTACTAACTGGCAGCTGAGTTATATGTGTTCTGTGAAAAACTTTGCTGCCACTGTATTTTTGAGACAGCTTTCTTTCTGTCATGAAGCTAGGTGTCACAAAAGCTCCTAAATCTGAGAGGAATTAAAAGCAGAGGTGTGTTTACAAAAGTTTTCAGTTCTGTTTTTCTTCTACACATTACAGCATTTTTTGTAAAGATGGCTTTAAGGGGGGAGTTGAAATGTCTGAAAGATTTTGCCATTATCACTCTTGCAAATCAGATCCATCCCGCTAGATTTCCCTGGCACTATGCCAGCAGCAAGTTTGGCCAAGACTGTCTCTCAGAAATTATCTTAGTTTTGCCCCCAAAGATACAGGGCCTTACAACATTTATCAAGTGTCAGATAATGAGGGGTGCAAGCCTAGGGGTCATATTAGTTACTGGATGCAGTGTCTTTCAGATACAATTCTTAAATGCACATATTTAATCAAAATTTTGGTGTTCAGGTGGTCACTGAACTGATGTTTTCATTATTCTTCAGCTTGAAAGATCATGCTTTTAAAATGGAATTAACTAGTAAAACCTGAAAGGGTGAGAGAAACTGCAACAAGGGCCAGAGTCTATCATCGCCTTTGTCAAAAGATACATTTGAAGTAAAATTTGCCTTCTATCTGTACTTTCATTTCCCAGCCTTCTGGGCCAAAACTTCCACAAATGCGTATAGATTGCCTGAAAAAGATCTATTAATAAGACCTTTAAAAATACTAGATTAACTGATCTAAACAAAGTTAATCAACTTTTGCTAAGGTTAATGTGTTGAAATCTAGTCTTTTTTGGTATATCTTATGCTATTAGTTGGGCTCACTGCTATTAGGAAAACAGATCAATAAAGGAGATTAAAAATAAGCTTGTGCCACAGAAAGAACTGCTTTTAAAATTATGTTAAGTAAGTACAAGCCCCAAAAGTCTGTGTTGAAGTACTATTTATTTTCTGTCTGCTACTCCTAGTAAAAACAGCCTTCCTGTCATTGTTGAAGCTTTAATTTCACAATTTCTGAAAAGCAAAGTGGAGTTGCATCAAAAAGAGCATATTTAACACAACAGTCCATAAAGCTTACCAGAAAGCAACATGCAAAGGTGGGAGGAATCCTGCTAATTTTGTACAATCCTTTCTTAAAAAAGGGTTTTGCCTCCTCTGCGTGATGTGAACATGGCACAACCGATGAAAGTGAATAAGCAGATTTTATATATGATACATTTGTTCTGAAGAATTTTGGTTCTGTAAAAATAATGTAAAAGTATTTTTTAACACTTACTTGCAAGGTGGATGTGACAGTGAAATTCTGTTGGTAAATCCACATTAGAAAATTAAGAAAATTTAGGGGAAATTTGGAGTATGTCTTTATCTACCTTGTGAAAGTAAAGTTACATGCACTGGTCAAGCTTCCTTCAGGCTACCCCTGTCCACCTGTTAAGACAGGTTTTAATTGTCTGCTGTGCACAGCTGGACCAAAGTATTTGGATTTCCACTTTTTGTCATCTCTAAAGTACTCTGGACATCTGAGCTGTAACAACAGAATCTTGTAATCTGAAGCTGGGAACTGATGGTCAGGAGACTCACACCAGTCTCCCTTGTGCTCAATCTCCCTTTTTTGAGCACTGGAGACAGCAACAAGAGTTTTCTGCAGTCGTTTTTAGTGTTTTAAAATTATGATCAGTAATTTTTAGAGAAGGTCAAATCACACCCTGATGTTTTAATACTCCCTCCCCCAGGTTTTGGAGTAGTTTGCCTTCAAAGCTCTGAAAGACAAATGTGTGGGCTTGCAACATTTTGATGTGCTACACGCAAGGTGCTTGTCTGTGTATCTTTTGTATGTCATACAGAAGTGGACTAGGAAATTTCCACTGTGGTTAGTAAAGAACATACCTGGTCTCCTCTGGGGCTTCCAAATTTCATGCTTTTTCTTCAGCTGTATGCTCATAGTGCTTTTCTGTAAAATTTTCTCATTTGTCTTGGGATCTTTCATCCTCAAAAGCCCTGTTGTTTTGGAGGAGTCTGCCCTCTGTCAGCACATTACTAGAGGCTCAGTTATGCACAGATGTGGAGGCTGATAGCCTCCTGACAACTCATTCCTCCTATATTGACTTTTCTCAACCTTCTGGGAGTTAAATCACATGCTTAAAACAGGAGTTCCTTCATGCTCATCTCAAGGTGCTCAGTCACCCTGGCATATTGCCCTTTATTCTTACCTGTTCCAAAATGTAGCTTGGATAAAAATGCTTTCTGGGTTGGTTCATAGCATTTCCAGCTTTAAACAGACAGCACTGAAATGTGTCAAAAAATGCAGTGTCAAATTATAGTAATCAAATATAAACGCTCTTGAGTCTGCCTTAGGATGTAATTACTTTTAAAATGTGTAAAAGGTGAAGTTTGTTCTTCTAAAAGATGAGAGGAGAACCTTGACATGTGCTTATAATGTAAGTGCTTAGATGTTGCATCTTCCTGTGCCTTGGTCTTGCAGTGCAGCATGGCTGTGGCTGCACAGCACAGCAAACGTCCTCCAGAAGGTGCTGGGAGCACAGCACGGTATCCTTCTCGCCCAGGCACCCAGGCTGGCTTCTTGCAGCAACGATGGCAGAGGAGAGTGGGCTGTGCTCCTCCCAGTGTCGGCCTGGACGCGCTCAGGCTGTGCACCCGAGCGGAGCGGCTGGAATGGATCACCTCGCGTTGGGCACGTCCAGGGGCTGCGTTATCAACGCCAGATTGCTGACCCCTGGTCACAGCAAGAAGGAGCTTTATCCGAGTGCTCTGTCAGAATTGATGGCACTACAAAAAAACAAGGCTGTTTTTCTTTTTTGAAAGGTAGGGGCAAATCTTGGCATTGAGAGTTTGGTCCAAATGCCCCTGAAGTAATTTGGAGCTGTTCCATTTCGCTGTGGATCAGCCCTAAAATAGGTGTTTCCCAACCCCCTTCCCCATTAAGGGGACATGGTGTAACATCCCAAGCCTACAGTCCAGCTGATTAATACTGACTGCCAGGCTGATAACTTGAGAAAAGTTCCACTAAGCCAGGGCTGCTGTAGTGATTACACACATTTGCAGCTGTCTGAACTCTGTTCTTGTTGATGTAAGCTAGAGGAGATGGATAGCCTTTTCCTTTTGCATCCTCTATGCTCTCAGCTCACAAGCCTTCTAGTATTCTAAAAATTAATTTTTAAAATTAAATACCAACCAAACTGTTTTGAGCAGTGAAAGCTTTTGAGAATGGTCTTCCCTCACTCAGGGTTATTATTCATGTTTGTTCTCTGGACAACCAGCAAAGCACAGACTGTCACAGTTTGATCATTGTCTCATTTCTGAAAATTCGAGAAACGTGAATAGGCTTTAGATGAGACTTTCTTACACCTTTAACTTGCTAGAGCCAAAACTTGGAATGGCTTGAGAATTTGCCTGTTGTGGGAAAAAAAAATTGTATTTGGTGCCTTTACTGTTCCTAGCAGTTTGCCAAGACTAGCTTTGTCAGAAATCAAATTATAGTGCTGAAGCTTATCATAGCCTTTAATTGAATATTGAATTTTTATTCCTGCACAGATTTTTTTGTTGGTGGTGTTTTGTTTTTTTTTTCTGCTGCCACATTCCTTTAATTCATTATATCTTTTACATATTGGACCAGTTTTTGCCTAATGGATTTTAAAGGTGTATTTATTATTGGACAGAAGAAAACTGCATGTTGTAGCCCCAAACCTGAAAGCAAGTTTACTGCATTTACTGAGGATAGAAGCAGATGGCTTGATACCTGCTTGGTTATGATTTACAGCCAAAATAAATGGAAACTGAATATGAAGGGCAAGTTGCCTACAGCATTCAGCTCCAAACCTGGGAATACATAATGCTGTATA
This sequence comes from Daphoenositta chrysoptera, assembly GCA_013397915.1. Lineage (NCBI taxonomy): Eukaryota > Metazoa > Chordata > Aves > Passeriformes > Daphoenositta > Daphoenositta chrysoptera. Next base: position 49,219 of record VZRO01008045.1, on the reverse strand, counting down.
ACATGCCCAAAAAAATGGTTGTCTCTTCTGAAAATTTACCAGAATGCTTTCTCTTTTCTTTAGCTGATTCTTTTTATCTGTATTCAAACCCAGAGTTCTTATTAATCTCTACTAGTTTATAAATTAGGAAAAAAGTTCTGCTGAGGTTTCTTTTGTTTTGGTTTTGTGAGGTTTTTTTTTTTTCCTAAATGGGAAAGCACCTTGAATTTGGACTCAGATTGCTTATACATCTGAGTCCTGTGTGGAAAAACCTGCAGAAGTACTTGAAATTTTTTTTTTTGTACTGTAATTTGTACTGCAAAAGTACAAATTAAAAATAATCTTTAAGGAACTCTTAACCTCGGGAAGGGAGTACTTTTAACTGGTACCATTCCACAGCAAGACTAAGTTCAATATGTAAAGAGAGTAAAATCTCATGGAAAACCATCATTTTTATTTATGGCCCTTATGAAGGTGGGGCTGGGGGGAGAGGGTGGCGTTGTTTGTATTTTTTGCTGCAACAGCTCAAGGAAGACTCTTTAATGGGTTTATTTTGCAATGCTGTAAACAGAGAGACAGAGTTGGATTTGTGTGTAGCAGGTGTTATTTCCAAATACAAGTCAAGAATTAAAGACCTGGCTCCTTTTGAAGACAAGCATCTACTTTTGGTTTCAACCAGCACTCTAAAAATGGGTTTCTCTATTAAAATAGGCTTCCCTTTTAAACAGAAGGCTCAAACCCCTGAGTTGCACCTTGTCCTGCCCTGCAAGTCACTGTCATTGTTCCAGCAGCTGAGATTGCAGGTAGCAATACCTTGGCACTCCTCTTGTGAAAATGGATCCTTGGATGCCCTAACAGTGGCATGTGGCATCAGCCAGACCTACCTGCGACAGGAAAGGGGGTTTGACACAATTTAATATGATGTTATCTCCACACTGTGCCTTCTGGCCCTACTTCCCCATGCAAGAAGCCTGAGCTGATGATCACTTGCTGATACGATGACTTGGAATAAATTCAGCAAGTGTGATCTGCTGGGCTGTCGTAGAAAGGGGGTAGGAAGCTCTCTGCTGCCACCCACACATGCACCAGAGGCTGGTCTGGAAGGGTCCAAATTAATTTTAGAAGACTTTTTTTTCTCAGCAGTCAGAGTAGACAACAACCCCTTTCAGGCCAGACTAACTAGCTGATGGTCCAAAAAGGTTATATTTCAAACTACGAACAGGGCAAGGATTTTCTGACTGTTTTTATGTGGAAAGTGGATGCTTGCCTTTGGTACAAGTGCAAATTCTATCCTGTTTATCAGTAGATAAGCAGAATAGTTTTACAACAAGTTTGAATCCCTTTTTTTTTTTTTTATGTTCAGTGGCAGTAAGGTGCTCCTGGGTGTTAGCTGGATGTTGTAGATAGCAATGCATCTCAGGTTTCTGAAACCACAGAGAAAGTGGCACATAATTGTGCATCACACTTATCTGCTGTAACCATTCTGCCTTGTCTTATCACTCCAACAAAATTATATGTTTTGCTGGGATGGGAGCACTACACCAGACTTGCTGTCTGAAGATTTCTACAGGATAAATAATCATTCTAAAAAGCACATTCAGTTTGTCTTAATGGTGTGATTCTCAGTGTGGTACTTGGTTTAAGGAGTGTCAGTGTAACTTTAGGGTTAAATCAATTAACATGATGATATTAATGAGATGTTTATGCATCCTGCAGATTTCTTCTTTCATAATCTTTACCAGGAGATTAATGTTGGTTTTGGGCTTGAGAAATTTGGCTATTGAGGCAACAACTGATAAGAATGGCAAAAGCTTTGGATTTTAGTTGGTCTGAGGAAAACTGTGCCAGGAGATTTACAAACCTTCCTGGCCAATGACTTGTGTTATTTTCCTCTGTAAAATACTTCGCTGTTGAGATGTGTTTCCATTTCATATTAATTACTTTAAGTGATCAGAACACCATATATTCCTTAATCTTTTACTAGTTTTCCTACTTTTTCTTATGCTCAACATTGAGTCTAAGGTTTTATTTGAACTACATTATTGATAACCTTCTAAATGTTATTATATGGGTGCTGTCCATCCCAGTGTGAGGACAGCCTGAAATAACTTTTCCTAGACAGATAAATTGCTCCTCCTCATCTCAACATGGGTTATGTATCACAACAATATAGATTATGTAAATATAGGTGTTTGCGAACTCATTCAAAGGTTATAGAAACAAAAGTATCACCAAATATTTTCAGATAAAATGGCAAAAATAGGTGACTATGACTCTGCAAAGAAATGTGAAATTCAAATCCTTTCCACTCAAATTCCTGGTCTCAGTCCAGTAGAGAGGGACAGCTTTTGACGTGATACATGGTTAATTCATCCATGGCCAGAGCAAAAATTTGGGGGTTTTCTTTACCAAGGAATTATAGACGCTCTGAAACTTCTGCCAAGTTGTCCAACCTCATTTGCCCATGACTCCTACGGATGTTCATAAAATCAGAATTCTGTGTGTATTGAAGGAAGTGTTTGGGACCAAGTGTGCAGGTCCCTTGCAGTTACTCATTCGTGCACAGGACTGTTAAAATTTCTTTCTGCAAACTATTGAGTTCTTTGAATTATGGAGCTTTCTGGACATCCTATGGAGTCTTACTCTGTTTCAACTCTCATCGCATAACCCTTGAAAATTGTAGCTACACCAAAGGCTGGCTGCCCAGAAAGGCTCTTCTAGCAGACCAAATTTAGGTTCTATTTAGGAAGGTTTTTTCTTATAAGAGTATCGTATTAATATATTTGCTGTGATTCAGAAGACAGCAAATGTATTTAAGAAACTGTTGGGCTTGCAACAACTCACTTGTTTCCAATGTGCAATGAAAAAATGGACTTACTCGAGATCTGTGCCAAATGACCCAATCCCTGAGATGTGCTAATGACAGCAAGGGAAGAACATAGCACACATACTAGAGGCAGAAAAACCCTCCCAGTGCACGATGGTTTTTTGGTTCTCTGCACATTTTATCCTGTCTAATTCAAATGGCTCCAGAGGATTCCATTACTTTTGCAAGCCATTCCCTGTGCTAATGGAGTCATGTGCCTGGCATGTCTTAATGCTCTTGAATTTCTTGAACTAGTGCACAATTTATCTTACTGGCTTGGAGACACTTTCTTGTAGTGCACTGTCTGCTTTTTCCCTAATTGCTTTCACCCTGTATTTCCAAGAGCTGGCAGAAAATGCTGTTTCCAGATGCAGAATGGAAAGTGGGGATTGATCATTCATGGGAGAAAAGGTTGAAGAAGAGCAGAAAGGTTCTTGTAGGAATGGAACAGTTTATTCACAACTGTAATAGTTATAATTGTCATGGGGAATACAATTACTCTAATTGCCAGTAAAAGTACAAGGGATGTCTGTAGCTGTTCACCTGCATGATATGATCAGCTCCCAGCTCACCGTGGCTTCCCAGTGCACTGACTGGGAGCTGGGATTTTGACAGGCCTGAGCATCCTGAATGTGGGCCACTCTGTTCCACTAGGAAGCTGTTTTTCAGAGTGGGAGCCAGCGTTTCTAATGCAGCAGTTCCCACTGTTCTTTGATAGGATAAGTCCTCAGTGCTAACACTGTTTCAAGTGCTCTTTGTAGTAACAACTTTGTTTTTTAAATAGGAATACTTTGTAGCATAAAGCTTGTGAGAAAGGAGTTTCAGTTTTGCATCTGATCTTAGCACTTGTATCAGATCGGTAGAAATTCAGAAAAACATGAGTATTCAATCAGATTGGCAAGATAGAGACAAGGACGTCTTCATCAGCTGTATGTGCCAATTAGAGAAATGAGATATTTTCAAAGTACACCCTTCATCCTTGCATACAAAGTAACTCCAGAGAGACTGTACTCCACTCAGGGCTTGCAAAGCCCATTTGGGACCTTCCCTTTGGGATATTCTGTACCATTTAACCTTTGTTCTAGGCAGTGTGGAAAAGATGAAGAGAGTCTCAATGGGCCATTGAGCGTGGAATTACATTAATTATAGAAGTAATTTACAGTGTTTCCACAGAGTTTTCTGACAGGAACTGCTTTTTGATGTTCCAGAGGCTTTCAGAGTTTTGTCAGGAACAGAGTGGCATGGGCGGGTGTGGCTAAAATGGGTGTCTAGGCTGATCCCGGATGTTCTAAAAATACATACATCATAGCAGACACTGCAGTGACCCTTTCCTGAATTATACAATTAGTCATGCTGCTGGAGATGCACTGGGATCACAAACATAGCACAGACTATATGACTTTCCTAACTTCTGCAGCACATTGCAAAGGGGAGCTACCAAGTGACCCAAGCTCAGCTTCCGCCCTGGCTGTTTTATATCTGCCCTACCCAAACATGCTCTTTCATGGGAAACAAAAATAGGCTTACAAATGGCATGGTGAGGAAAAAGCATTGTAAGTGTTGCGGTTTTCTCTCTGCCTTCTGGGTGGGGGTGACTTACACCAACACTCTTATTCCTTCCTGTTGCAAGGAAAGAGGCTCTCCTTTATTTCTTTTTCTTGTTCTTCTCAGCAAGGCACAATATGTATAGAGATTTCTATATAAAATTTCACCCTCTAAGGACATTTTTCAAATTTATTTAGCTTGACTAATACAAGGGTGAGGGGGGTGGCAATTCATTTTTTGTACTCTAATATAGTCCTTAGAAACTTGTACCTTTTATCTTAGACATGGACAAATATATCACAATCAAAGGGTGGCAATCTGGTGGTTTAAATGGCTTTAAAGGGTTTAATTAAAACCTATTAAATAGTTTTAACAGGTTTAAATAAAGAGAAGTGCAGAGCTTGGAGCCTTCATTCAAGGCAAGCTGGAGTGCTGATGAACATGCTGAGCACATTTATTGTTTTATGGAGTGCCAACAATGTACTCATCCCTCTGTAGTACACAGTAACAGAGATATCCACCAAGCTTCACGTGAGCAGAAGGTGCACTGAGAAAGCTTGTGATTAAAAGCCTTTGATAGGGAGTTTGCACTTCTTCTAAGGCAATAAAACCCCCCTTAAAACTGGCTAGTTAAGCGCCCAGATTTCTATGTCCACACATGTAGAGAGGCAAATCATGCTGTGCTTGCGTTGTTACAAATACTCAATAACACGGGGGCATTCATCCAAAGCTTCTCATTAATGTTTTCAGGAGGGGAGCCCTCAGCCACCTACGTTGGCTGAGGCTGGTCCTTGGCAGCTGCCTTGTCAATATTTCTCTGTGCAGCAGGTCCCTATGGAGGAGCTGTTTGCTGGGTGCTGTGAGCAGGCTTTGTGGGAGCCTTTTGCCTGGGGATTGGTAATTCTCAGCAGCTCTCTGCTAGTGCTCAGTGCTGGGTCACGCTTGCCCCACGCCTGAGTGAGCAGGAGGAGCTCTGGGGCAGTGCTGGCACCGAAGCTGCATTTCCTGCCTTCTCCCTGTTCCCTGCTGGAAAAATTGTGGCAGCTACCCTCCCTTTCCTTCCTCCCCTCAGCTCTTGCTGCCAGCTGCCTCCAGCCCACCCAGTTTATGTTTCCTCTGCAGAAACCAAATCCCACATTACCCCAATTGCTGCTGCCTGTTCCCATGCCATGCAGGGGGAGCCCTGTCCCTGTCTCCTTTCCTAGCTATGGGGCTTTGCATTTATGCTCTCCCTTCCCTAAGATCCATCTCTTTCACCTGTTTCCAGGTGCTTTTGCCTTTTAAAGGAAGAGTGTTATGTGTCTGTGGCCCAGGAGCTGCTTCTTCCTGCCTTTGTGTCTTCCCCTATGCTCATGCTTATGAGTTTTTCCCACTCTTCTGCAGCAGGCTGTCTCTGTTTTGTGACACCAGCCTGCAAACCAGGACCAGCAGCTACAGTGAAGAAGTAGAAAGCTGACTTTAAAAGTAAGATCTCCACATGTAGGATTTGTATAGTATGTTTTTGGTTTGTTGCTGAAGAGAGACGTGACTGAAAGGAAGGTAACAGCTTGGCAATCCGGAGGCGGTTTTCCACCTCTCTAGGCAGCGGGAATCACAGGCTTCCAGCTAGTTGGCATCAGGCAGCAAAGGATGTGGCCTTTCTCCCTGCCTTACGGGTTTTAGCATTGCCTGTAGCATCTAAATACATCTCACAGGGATTCACCTTAAACATGGCCAGTGTAACTTTGTTCAGGGTACTCTTTGTCCTTCCGGCTGCCAAGGTAAGGTGTTCACAGCAGAGAAAATCCTGAGGTGGAAAATGGCTTATGTTGCAGGAGGCTGTGTTAAGAGCTTTTGCAGCAGTGCAAAACCATTGTGTGGTCAGGCTGGAAAAACACTTTGCAATTCTGACTTGACAGTAGTGAAGTGGCAGTTTTGTGCAGGTCCTGTTACAGGCACCTCTGAATGTGTGTGTGAGGCATGCCACACTGTGGGTATTGCTTTGCATACTACAGAAATAGGAAAACATGAAGGTTGTGGAGGTTTTTTGAGTTTGCTTCAAATTCATGAAGTTTGCAAATGGCTTTGTTTAATTTAATGTCCTTCACTACACATTGTTATCAGCTTTGGCCACTTACAGAATTACATCAGAACCTTGATTCCCATTTAAAATCTAGTTGATGTGACTATAGAGGGAAAATCTGAAGTACAAGTCCTTAAAGATTAAATGCACTAGAAACAGTATTAGTTGTATCAAATTAATTCTTCCAGAAAAAAAATATTGGGGGAGGGCGGGGGGGAGGAAGAGAGGAGCGGTTATTACTTTTTAAAAAAGAATTATTTCTGGAGTGTTTCACTAATAGATTTTTTATTGTGATCTTTAAATAGCAAGAAATGAGTTGATGATTTCAAACGACTGTTAAAATTGCACTTAAGCCTCTTCTAACAGTACATCTGTATCTTTGTTATTTGGATAATGTATGAGCCTTTACACAAAAATGCATCACAAAAGAAAAAATTAATTTATCTCAAGGTTTAGTATAAAGGGTCATGCACTGGTAAGAAAGACAAATGAGCAGTGAAAATAGAAATAAGAGAAGTGCAAGGACTGTACTGGGCCTGGTGAAAGATCAGATACAAGAACATAGAGATGAAACAGCATTAAATGGAAGAGAAAATGTAACAGACAACAGAGCTCCAAGGTAAGAGTAAACAAGTTGTGTACATTGTCAGGCAGCAGCTATTTCTTGGGAACTCTGAGTTCCCACATGAGTACCAGATTTTCTTACAAGGACAGCTGTCACTTTCTCAAAAAAGGACAATTTTTTTTGTTTTATGAGCTGTACAGTCTTTACATGGGTACTGCGGGAGCAGTGGTTATAGAAGCTCTTTCATGGTAATGAGGGCTGGCAGAATTATCATGGGCTAAAAAGGATCACTGTTTATTTCTGATGGTGTGGAAAAGCAGAAACTGAAAAAAATTTCACTTTCCCATGGATTGTGTGTAGTTGCAAAGGCCCAGGGTCACACAAACAACCATAATATAACATCCTGAAAGAGAGTAGGTTTAGATTAGGTATTATGAAGAAATTTTTTACTAGAATTAAGGTAGAATTAGTCAGGGTGGTGAGGTACTGGAACAGGTTGCCTAGGAAAGCTGTGGATGCTTCATCCCTGGAAGTGTTCAAGACCAGACTGGATGGAGCTCTGAGCAAACTGGTCTAGTGAAAGGGGTTCCTGCCAACAGCAGGGAGGTTGGAACGAGATGATCTTTAAGGACCCTTCCCACCCAAACCACTCTGTGATTCTATGATAATATATAATAAACAAACATAATATAAACACCTGTGGATTCTGCTTTATAACCTTGAAGCAAGGAATTATCATATACAGGTTTCCTCAGGACACCTCTTTGGTAATTGTTCCCAGCTACAGCCTATAGAGCATGGGTCAGGTTTTGAGTGGGAGTATATTACATCCTCACCAGCAAAATGGTTAAAACACCAGCTTCTGGCTGTTATGCCAACAGTTTGACACAGGCACCAAAATACCTGCAGAGTTTACAGTCCAGATTTCCCTTGTCCATTACCTCCCGTTCAAAACTTCAGTGGACGTAAGTTCATTCCTTTGTCTTGGCTGCAGCTCCTCACCTACTGACTTCAGTTTTTGTGCCTTCCATTAATCCTTTCTTCTCTAGGCTGAATAAACACAATTTTTGCAATCCTTCCTGAGAGGTCGTTTTTCTCTAGGCTCTTGATGATTTTTATGGTTCTCCAGTAACTTCCCACCTCCAGGAATCCACACCCTCCTTAACAACCTTCTGAAGCTGGACGAAGTACTTCATCTGAATGGAAGGGTTTTAATCATACAGTTTTGTCTATCTAGTGCAATGTCAAGTGAAAGAAACCTCAAAGAGGCCATTCCACTTGTTACCTGTAACATAGTGGCTTTCCCATAAAAATAATTTCTTTTCAAAGTTAGATATTGATGCTAAACCAGACAGCACTTAAATTCAGTAATTCATGTAATGGATAGAATCAATATATACTTTGAACAATCTATTAATCTTTAAAAATATTTTTGCTTTGGCATTCAGTTTTGTATTATCTGTTTTATGTGGTGTTTTAAACTTTGTGGTTTGTGCCCTGTGGTGTCCTGTAGGGTATAAACCAAAAGGTCAGAATCTGTTTATCTCTCCAGTGTAAAGGTAAAAATAATAGAGAGAGATAAAAGGTTGTGAGAACTCCAAGCTCAGATCTTAGAGACTAAAGCCTACATCAAAAGCTGCAGTTTGAGGACAACTGTGGCCATTGGTCAGTCCTGTCTAAATTCAGGGACTCCTTCTGAATTTAAAAGAAGAAAGTAAGTTCAGTATTTCAGTTCATCCATTTCAAAATCTGAAGACCAATGAATGTAGTGTTGCTTTCATTTTAGAACAAATATACCATTTAAATCTAAGCTAGAAAACACAATAAATGGAAATTCTGTGAACCAAAAAAAAACCCAAAAAACAAACCAACCAAACAAATCACAACAGTTACTCTCTTTTTGTTTTGGTCTTGTGGCCATGTGTCACATGTTCTTGGATCTCTTCCTAATTCCTTCTTATTTTTTCCTGCCACCCTGACTGTCTTACTGTCTCTGGGCCTTTCTGCCCTTCCCTTCTTTTCTTCCTATGCTTTTATGTTTCTCCTGGTTTGTATTTCTTCTTGCCTTATTATCTGCTTTAAGACATGGGATTTGGTTTGGTTTTTTTTTGATCTTACCACCACCATCATCCCCCTTTTACTCAGCCCAGTGTAGTGTCTGAGAGCCTTTTAGCTCCATTGCATTCTCAGACACAAGGGTGCTGCATCACAGGTTACCTGTGCTCTTTTAGCTGGGTTTATTGCCAGCAAACACAGCAAATAGCAGTGGTTTCTGTGTAGGAGCAATTGCTGAGTAAATTTGGCTACTCCAACATCAGAGTACATCAAGCTGCTCTCATATCAAAGGGACCACTGAATTCAAATCTGCTAAAAACCGTGCAATTGTAACTTTACTTAGTCGTCCATCATCTGAGGCTGCAGCCAACCTGACATGAGCAGAAAAATGAAGATTTCTGTCCCTTTCTTTGTCTATCAGCAGTCTCTAATGGATGAAAATTCTTTTCTCTATCATTTTTTGATCTATTGCTTTTATCCACCATAGGATTCTCCTTAGTTACAATTTAACATTGCAAAAAAGAGCATAATGAGCCACCAGTTCTATAATTTCTTTTAATGAAACAGTTCCCTCCCAATCCTGTCAAGTTTTAAACATTCTTACGTGTTGCTTTCAACTTATTTTTAAAGTAAACTTAATTATTCACCATTTTAAGAAAACAAGTAATTAATAAAACTCTATTGTACTCTGTTAATTGAATTTACCTTAGTTTATCTCTAACCTGTGATAAAATCAACAAACAGTGAGTCATAATAAAACTGTGATTTATATTCACTTTTTTTTAGTTTTGAGGAAACCTTGGCCTATCAACATGGTTATTAAATGGAACATCTTTAAAGGATGAATAATCTAAGTATTGCAATGAGCTTTCTACAAAGTCATGCTGAGTTAGAGGAAGAGTTTTGGGAAGACTGAGTTTGGGAACGAGCTGATTGGCCAGCTAGTACACTTAGCATTACAGACATGGTGGCTGCTGAGATATGTTAAAACAAAACCATATGAAATGTAGGCACTGTTGAAAAAACATTCTGTTCTAGTGCTGTGGCCTTGTGGTGTGGGGGATTACAGGAGCTTTGTCAGCAGCACATAATGAGAATGAAGAGATGGAAAAATACTCACTGTTTAAGGAAACAAGACTGCCTTTAGGTGTGGGCTAAGAAGCATTACTCTGGCTGGGTAACTGAATGGCAAGAAAACCTGTATTTTAAATGTAGTGTGCACGAATTTGTTCATGGTGTGACTGTGTCCGTGTGTTCTGGGGAGTAGAGCTGGGGCAGCAGCAGGCCCATAGCGGACTCATTTAATTTTATATAGGATATGCCTGTATCAAACTGGGCCAGCATGTGCTGTGACAAGACATTATGAAGGCAGCAGCATACCTAGAAAAGATGCCCAAGAAAGTAGGGCTCAGTGGGAGGGGGCTGAGACCTATTACACACATGCAGGTATCAAGAGGGCTGATAACACACTGCTTGGAGAGGAATTGTAAGGGCTCATCTGGTTAGACCTTAATATGTTTCTGCAGAGCCCCTGCAATTTTATTATGTGTTATTTTTTTCTGGGTTAGATCTGTGGCTCTTGCAGGCTTCGGGTGGTGCTCGTGAAATGTTAATCAGAGCACAGGGAACACTGAGGGTACATTGAGCAAAGGGAACAAAACTGACTGTTCTGCCCTGTAGCCAAAAAAAAGAGAGAATGCCAGCAGATATTACCATGAATGGAGTCACACAAGAATACTGACATGCTGTCCTGACTCAGTTTAGCATGTCTGTATTACAGCATGCTAATGCAGCCTGACAGGATGTCACACTTCAAACCTGACAGCACATGGGGATTAGCCTGTGCCATTTTCCTCTCCCATTCAGGTACAGAGCTGATCCATTCCTCCACAAATGTACCCATACTTGTCTCACAGCTGTCTAAAATGGTTGAAAAATGCCTGTTTCTGAGTCAGTGTAGCTTTTCCACCCCCTTCATCACCCCCTAATTTCTTTTAGTAGAAAAATAGGAACACCCTAGCAATAAGACTGAAAATCTTGCTTGAAGCCAAAACACTTTTTGAGTTATGCTGTTACAACCTTGCAGAACAGTAAGAAGAGACAGAAATTATTTTGTTTTTTGTTTGTTGAAGTTTCTTTTTTGGACGATTTATTTGTTTTCTTAATATTGAAGTGCCACCTACTAATGACCCTTTAAGACTGGCATCATTTACGGCAGTAAAATCCCTATAGCTGGAGCACTGCATTGAGGCCAATAGGGAAAGTCAGGCAATACTCAATGTGGTGCTTCTTGAGCCTGTTCTGTGAATTCTCCTCTTCCTCTCACATTTAGGGACCAGGGTGATGCTGAAAAGCCCTCCTGAAGTGCTTATACTAGCCAGGGAGCTAGTACAATTTTGTGACTTCATGGCAGGGGAAGGGCTGCTTACTCCAGTGGCCAGTTATTTTAGTTAATCCTCCACCCTGAAAACTCAGAGCAGCTGTGGTTGTACTCAAGGAGAGGAGGAAATAACAAAAAAATTCTTTAATTGGCTCCATTTCCCCCCTTCCAACTAGTCTGGGAGACACCAGTGGGAAAACAGCACACAGTCCAAGGTGGCAGGCAGCAGCAGATTGCTCTCATTACAGCAGTCAGGGCAAAATGAAGAGATTTAGGATACAGCTTGGAAAGGTTGGTAGCAGAGTTATATGATTTGGTTGCTTCTGCTAATAAGACTCTGAACTTGATTTTCCAGGAAGGTCCTTGCTGCTCTCTGCTGCTATGACTATGTAGTGCTAAATAGATCTGGAATGTGCGGAAGTGATATGATTCTTTCCATGTTTCTTTCAGAAGATGGCAATCAAACCGCTACTGTCAGTACAACCACTTCTGCAGTAACATCAAAAGCTGGTAAGAGCTCCAATTCGCTGTTATCTGGTGTTCTGAAGATCCATTTGTCCTTTTAGCTTTCAACTTTTCCAGCTTCTGGGAGAAATCAGGTGAATTATTTCATACAGGCTGATGGTAGAGCAATGTATTTCCCTGAGCCTCATATAAAACTCTGTTGCAAATAAAGGATTGAAGTATCTTAGTATGGAGACAGTTAATTTGAGCAGGCATTGCTTTTTGTTTCTGGTGAAAAAGGTTCTGTGAGTTCCTGTACTCTCAAGGAGTGGTTCAAGTGAGATCAGAGATTAATAAATTACCAAAGACTCCCAGTTCAAGAAGACTTAACAGAGAAAATGCTTGTTTCAGATGTTAAAAGTCTGTGATTCTGATCTACACCTCCGACTGTCCCATTCAGTTCTCTTTATTGTGCAGCTTTGTTATGAACATGTATGAAAAATCTATATTGACCATATTTCAATCATGTGAACTCCTTTATTAGTCTGAATGTTGAAGACTGCTGCATTTAATAAGTTATACATGTGAGAGAAGAGAACATGGACACAGTATTCTATTTTTTGATAACTAGGGATACGAACGAGTCTGCTGTGGAGCTGAAAGCACTGAGATTATGAAGTATACATTTGAAATGCTAGTAATGGAGGTAGATAAGATGCAACCAGGTGAAATATGCATATGTTATGTTTGTTACAGCAGAAGATTTAGACCTATTCAAATTGTGTTGCAGTTCTTTTATGCAGTTCTCAAAAACTTTGATGTATATGTCTGTTTAAAAGACACTTCATAAAGGCCCAACACCTCACAGTGAATTAACTCTTTGAATGTTCCACTGAAATTTTTCTTGCAGTTTTTTGTCATGGAAGGGAAAGCAGTGTTGGTATTTATGCCACAATGAGAAAAGCATTAGAAACCCAGTATGAGATTAAAGCAATTTGTGAGTGTGGAACAAGGAGGCCCATTCCTTGAGGCATTGCTATTCTAGGTGAACAGCCAGAAAACTGAGAGCAGAGAAAGAGAGTATGAGTTATATTTTAAAAGTTCCACTGTGAATGTTGCATTTAGAAGTACTTAAGTCATATGAGAGAAAATTCATGGCATGTTATGATTTATTCTTATTCTTTCCTGTGTGCCATTCATTAAAAATGCTAGAAAAGGTAGTAGGTAGGTAGTAGGTATTTAAATGGGTCTCTGCAGCTGAGAGTAGCACTTCCTGTTTGCATTAGATTACAGAATTGAAAACTGAACTCTTAAATTGATTCGTTATGGGGTTTTTTAGTCCAGATTCCCTGGCTGTAATTTGGTAAGTCCATTAAAAGTGGAGCAATATCATATGCTCATTATGCACTGAAATGTTTAGAAGCATGCAAAAAGATTATAAGCATTTTAAAGAAGTTAAAGTCAACTCAAGGCCACTGATTCAGAGAGAATTCTTTGCAATTATTTCAATAAGCCCATTCCCCATAGTGAATATACTGTGACCTGTGGTTACTTGGCTTTCCTGTTAGGTTTCATGTCTTTTGGCAAATACAGGCATAGTATGGAAACCTCACCACTGGTATACTGCAATAAAACAGTAAATTACAACATTTTTAATTAAAAGTTCTCTCACACAGGTAAATTTTCCAGGTTAAAATTAAATTGTAATGCATATCTGACTATGCATCGTGTGTACTGAATTACTTATTATGCTGTGTATACAATTACATTTTACATGTAAAATTTGCCAAGAAAATTTTGAGCAAGTGCCAGTGGTACATGGGACCTGCAGGACACCATCCATGTGCAGCAAGACAAGATGATTTAAACCTTGCTATTGCTTTAGTGATGTTTGGGCAACTCTGCTCCCATCTGTCCACACCAGCAGTGGCTGGGAAGGGATCCCTGCTGCCTGCAGGAGCCCTTTCCCCTCCTCCAAGTCTCACTCCTCTTGAGGAGAGAAGTAGGAGTCCCCTTAAAAAGGGCACTGAGTTCACCCCAAGGAATATAATTTACTAGAGAATACTATTCATATCATCCACAATGTCCTATGTCCTAAGCTTTATTGTACTCCAAAGAGGAAGGCCTTCTGGGTGCTCCTTTCTCCCCAGAAATCTGGGTGCAGAGGAAGAAGGTCTGGGAAAGCTGGCCAATGAAGAAGACTCAAATGTATCTCAAGGTGGGCAAGCACAGGGAAAAATTCCCCAAAGTCTAGTGGAGTCTGTTCCCCTTCAGCTCTTTACCTGTGATCTATAAGCTGTGTTCCAACATGTGACTTACCCTTCTTTATGGAGATTTTACATCCCTCCTGCTAAACAGGTATGCAGCCAAGTGCTGCTCACAGGGGTAATCCAGCAGCACGGTGAACCCATCCATCCACACCAGGCTCCTTTCCCCTCACTTCTTCACTTGGAAGTTACACCAAGCACCTCTGTATAACCCCCAAAGATCAAATGCCTCTCCTTTAGGGGCTGACTGGAAGGTACAGTGGCTACCTTTCAGTAGGCAACTTGCAGATCGTTCACAGGCCAAACCTCCCCCTGAAACCAACCCTTTGAATCATCTTTCAAAGTATGTGGGTAATAAAGCTCTGTAAGGGCCAGCCTTTAAACAGAAATTCACTGCCTTGGTAAGAGAACACAGCTAGAGGAATGTGATTTTTTTTAGGCATGATGAAATAAATCAATAATGATGTGAATGCCTTTCTTGCAGTAGTGGGACCTGCGAGTGCAGCAACTTCACAGACAACAACATCGGCTGCATCAGTGCTGACAATAACTGCAATCAGAGCTGCAAATGAAACCGTCACAAACAGTAAGTGAAGATCTCCAAGTCAATTGATGCTGTTCTAGTGGTCATTAAGGAAATTAAGCAGCAGTACCTCATGGTTTGGGAATTTGTTTTAAGGAGAGTGAACTCTTTGGTGAAACCTTGCAGATGTGTGCAGGAGCTTCCTTCTGGTCAGGCAATAAAGAAGCTCCAAGCAATGCCTTCCAACTTCTTTATCACAGGCTTGTCTTCAGTGGGATGACCTACCTATGGGACAGAGAGTGGCTTTCTCTGCAGTGATGGGGGCCCTGCCCCTGTTGATCTTGAATTTAAATTAAATATCGTTTTGAGAATTTAAAATGAGGCTGCAAGCAGGGCAGTAGGTGTGTTTTATGTGTGTTTACAAAACTGAGGAAATAAATTGAATGTCTTTCCTATGTTAGGCCCTACAACTTCTTCACCTGGTGCTACAACACAAACAACACAAGGTACCACAACACAACCACCAGTGGTGACTTCAGCAGCAAATGCAAGCTTCAGCACAACAAACAGTAAGCGATGATTTCATTGAGCCATTTCTGATTCATTCAATGCTACATTTCTGTAAAACTGCAAAACAGTAAAAGGAGGTTGAGAAGAGTAGCTTGGTAGTAGTAGGTTTGGATTTGGTGATTTGGGGAAGCAGAGCTATTCATTCTACCATGTTATATATCTTTAATGAATCTTGCCCTAGAATCCTCCACAAAGAATATTACACCTTTAATTTGTAATGGAGGTGATCTGTAGCCATGACACAGGATTTTAATCTCCCTGTGATTGGGAGAGATGTATTTGGAACAATTTTAATTTTTTACTTTCTCCTTTGTTTGGGTTTTTTTTCCAATAAGTATTTAGTCAAAAATAAATTATTCTATGTGATCAGAATTATGTCAGAACAACACCCCTTTGTTTCTTATTTTTATAAGAAACTTTTATAAGATACTTTTATTTCCCATAAATCTTCAGAATAACAGGTGTGTTGGCCTGGAATATCAGATTGGATTAAAAAAAAATAATAATTAAAAACCCACAAAAATAAACAAACAAAACCCCCCAAACAAATCAATAAAAAACCCCACAAAAACCCAACCAAACAAAAAAATCAAGCCCACATACCCAGCAAGTAGTTGAGTTAATTAAAAGGATTATAATAACATCCAAAAAGACCTCCATAAACTTAAGATGAAATTCAGTCTCCCTTGTTTGTCTATGATGTGCACTGTGTTTGCTCCACTCTTGTGATGAACCAGAGCTTTGAAGCACTCATTTTTTTAATATTTAATTAACTAAAACATTAAAAATAAATACTCCAGATATTTACCTAGGTAGTCAGTGGGACACCAATGCTCTCAGAATTGATGTTTACAGCATACTGAACTGTGCCAAATTACTAGAATGTGACTTCTCTTCCCTTGGTAATTTGACTGAAAAGGGACTCCTGTGAAGCAGTCTGCATGCTTTCTTTGTGCAAATTTTCTTTTAAAGCCACCCCTCGTGGACCCAAGCCTGCTAAGCTGCCTGGAGAACTATTCCCCTTTCACTTCGTGGTTTCATTTTCTACTGATGCAGTTTTGCTGCTGTGAGTTGTGTAAGGAGTGGTCTGACTGTCAGCCCAAAATCTTTGGGGTTTTGGCTTGGCTTTTAAATGCCAGTGTCAATGAGTCACAGAATACATCCAGTCTGGCCAATGCACAAGCTGCTCAAAGTGATACCAAAGGCCCCAAAGAATCTCCTAAACCTTGCATTTGTGGCACTGCAGGCCTGTCAGGAGCCCGCAGCATGGCACGTTGCATCATGGATGTGATTCCTGGTCTTTTCAGCTTGGCAGAGGTTCCTGGCTTGTGGGTACCGGAGCGGCACAGCCACCTGGAACTAAACCTTGGTGACAGGTAGAGCTCCCGGCAGGGGAAGGAAAGCTAATGAGGAAAGGCATGCCTGCCAGTGCAGCTTAGCTCCAGCCACTGCTCTGCACTGAAAAACTGGTGCTGGGGGTACCGTGCTGGCAGAGGTGTGATGGGCCTGGGCAAGAAGCTTTCAGCAACGTGCTTCCTTTCCATTCATCTTGCATTCTCTTCCCACCAGCTAGAGTTCAGTCCCTAGCTGCTTCTGCTGTGATTTGGTTTTAAAGCTCCTCATTTAAGCTAAACCCTCCCCTCCATCCCAAACTTGTGATTAAAAAATGCTTGATAAATTAACCTAAAAACAGGGCTTACCTGCCTCTCAATCCCCTTTGTAAGAAGGAAAACTCTAGGACAGTGTGTCCAGGACACTTGAAATGCCCTGCATTAAAACAATGTGTATCATCTTTTAATGCAAAAGTAGTCCTTGGAAATATCTGTATGTGAAAACCAATTTTAGTGGGTTTTTAAGACAAAATTCTGGTCTACGTTTCAAGAAAATCGTAGCCTTGGCTTCAGCACAAAGGAGTGGGATGGAGGCACAAGGTGGGTGGTGTTGGGACAGGGCGTGGCAGAGGGGCTGTGTGTGTGTGACCGGCCTTGCAGAAAACCCTCAGACCCCTCGGCCACCATCCGGCTGCTGGCTACAGCCATCCCTGCATTTCCACTCCCCGCATGGGCCCAGCAGGGTGTCCTTGGCTTCCCCGCTTCCTTCCAGCCCCTGCTGGCATCCCCGGCAGCAGCACCGGACTGAGGGAGCTACGCTCCCTGAAGCCAGAGCAGGCACAGCAAGACTCCTGCTCTCAAAATGGACAGGAGAGGAAAGTTGGCTGCTCTCCTTTTCCTTTACACTAGCACTCATTTCTCCCCCTTTTTGTACTTGTTGTATGAAACTGAGGCAGAAATTGAAGAATAGAATAGAAGAAATTGAAGAATAGAATAGAAGGTGCCTTTATGATACTTCAAAATTTACTTTTGCTACACCTGATTTTTAATAAAAAGCAGGCACCTCTGTTGTTTTGTAATTGAAGTCATCCCTTTCTCCGCTTCAATCCCTGCTAAAAGCTTCAGCAAATGATTGCATTCCCACAACTAAGATTTGACAGGGCTTCCTGTCTCTGCTGCAATTTGTGTGGCTGCTGTCACCTTTTATTATAGATTCAGGAAGAGCCCCCGGTGTTCCGTACACTGAAATCATGCAAACATCTTTGTCCTTTATTTTTTTTTTAAGACTTCAGTGTTCTTTTCCTCTGCAGGCCACCAGTACAATCTCTCCTTCCTGCCTTCCTGCCCTGATTATTGTATTAGAAGCCAACATTAGACTGGTCTCCTGGGCCTTCTTATTTATCAATATAAGGTGTCAAATCCAAGAGTTCACGTTTAGTCAGTGACCTCGCTTGTGTGGTTCAGGCACTTAAAACAAAAGTTTATGTGGTGTCACACCACAGAACATTTCATCTGCAATCAGGATTTCATATCCTGGGACACTTGAAGTTATCAAAGAGAAAAAAAAAATTATACGCAACAAAAATTTCTCTTCTTCCTCCCTTGGATATGGAGCAAGCATCTTATGTAAGATCACTACTCAAGGTGTTAAGTGACAAATAAGAGTGGATTTTTGACTGTTGTGTTTCTGAGTTATCTCATGCCACTCTCCTGGATGATGATACATTATGGTGCAATAGTATATTAAATATTAAAAAGTGACAAAGGGAAACAGTGGAGGATTTAATTTTTTTTTTTTTTTGTCAAACTACTGGTAATTGAAAAGAAAGTTTTACTTCAGGAATGCTACCAGAAAAACATTATACTAACAGGTATTGCTCCATGTTCCTCAGGTTGTTAGCACATACTATAGGTAAATCCTGAATATAATTGGCTGTTGAGACATTTTATGCAGAGAGAAATTTTAAAATACTTTGGGGTTTTGCTAACCAAAAAACGTAAAGCTGCAGACAGCAGATGCAATCAGCTATGGATGTAAACATTAACACTGAGATCTGTTTGGTTAGCTCCCATGCCAATTTTCAGTCCTCTGAATGGGCAAAAATGTCATTGGGATTGATACAATGGGATTTTTAAAAGCTTTTGTGCGCTCATTAATGCAAGTGGCTTTTCAGGCTACTGATTATGGGGGAAGGCCTATATGTGTGTTAGTGCTAAAAACACGAGCTCAAGGGAGAAGCTTTATTCTTCCATCTAACAAAGCTTTTGGGCTGGTATTTTAACATGGTTTGGATGGAGTTTGTTTTGCCCCTTAAAAGCATTTCCTTGATTGATTTATTGGTCAAGAAAGGTTTCAACACACATACAGATGTCTATATTCTTTGCAGTGCACAGAGTATATGCAGAGTATTTGTGGGTTACTTTAAGCATCTTACAATGCCAAAGCTAGTTAGGTAACAGCTTACTGTAAAGAAAATATAAAATACTGTCGGGAAATGCCATAATATATGTGGATTATATGTAGGTTAAGTAGAAAACCATGCTAAGATCAAGTGAGGATATGTGTCGAATTTCAGCTGGTTAAAGAAAATGAAGGATTTTCAGAGCACAGAGAGTAAGGAAATTCCTGAAGCTCTGACAGCAGCTTTACAGAGCAGCTTCAGGTTCCCTGTTGTTGATTATCCCTTTGCCAAATACGTGTTAACACACTGTCATTTATCTTATCAAAATATCAGCAGGGAGAGCTGCATCACCACCAGAGAGTTCTGCTGCTGCAGCAATCATCCCCATTTGGACAGCTACTTTACACTGCTTTACCATTTTTATTCATAATCAGCTGTTGACAACAAACCCATTAACCGATGATGATGCGAGCGTTTTTGCAGCAGCAGCAGCAGCAAACAGCCGCCCTTCTGAGCCGTGCTGCTTTTCTGCAAGGCCAGGCCTCCCCCTGGCAGCAGGCAGGAATCTCTGCTGCAGCTGGTTGAGGCTTGGCGTGATGAATTACTGCAGCGATGTGTCAGCGGGGATGACAGAACGGAGTCACTGCGCAGTCCCCGCCTCTCGCCGCGCGGAGCGTGGGCGCCGCAGCCTGGGCTTCTGCTGTCTCCTGCCGCCCAGATCACATTAAAGCCCGCACAGAGATGAGTTACGGGATTTACCAAAAAGGCGGATCTCTAGCAGGCCTTCTGTACATGAGCAGTGGCTGGGTGTGGGTGCTTCTGTCCCCACAGGCTTTTGGTGCAGAAGCTGTCTCATCGGCTAAATGTGTTGGTGGTAGAGCCTGTGCTGTGCATTAGGCGTGAGGCTTGGATGCTGCTTAAAAGCTGCTTCAAAGCCACAAGTCATCAGAGAGTTAGGTTGCTAGGATTTAATCTTGCAGTGGAATTAAGGGACCCTTACCCGCCAGGTTGTGTCTTTCGTCTCGGAACTGAAAAGTGGCACACGGATTTCTGCCCTGTAGCACACCTACTTCACCCCTTGACAGAGGGAGCACTGAGCCAGCTCTGCAGCCTGACAAAATAAATGCAACAAGCTTCATACCAAGCCCTAGATAAAGGCATAAGTCATACCTGGGTCACTGGAAGAATCTCACCTGGGCTGAATTTAAAAAAAAATAAAATGGAAATGCCATCTTCCCTCTGCTCCCGATCCCCTGCCAAGGCATATCCAGCGCACAGCCCGTGTTCCTGAGAACAATCTGTTCTCACAGCTCCCAAACACAAGAGGAGCACCCGAGGCTGGGTTGCTGCCAGGACTGATAAGGATGTGTGGAACTAGTGATCCCCACGGGAAAACAGCCCTCTGTAGGGTTACAGGGTAACTGGCTGCCTCCCTCCTCTTCTCTCCCACACACCTGATTGTTTTGCAGTGTTCACAAAGCATATTTGTGTTCGAGTGTCTCTGCACATGACGGCTTACTGTTATTCCAACTTACTTTTCATTTTCCCATGCAATCCTTTACTGACCTATGACAAGGGAGCCACAAGATGGTTGCTGTTACTGCTACAAGCCCGTGAATCTTAGAGGGAGGTACCTCAGGTTTTGGGTTTTTTTTTTTTTTTCCTTTTTTAAAAATTGATCTCAGATTAAAATTCAACATATAAAATATGAGTCTGAAACCATGACAGCAAGAATCAAATGTGGAAAAAGTTTGAATTTCAAGATTCATTCAAAGCGTCCATGAAGAGAATG
This sequence comes from Daphoenositta chrysoptera, assembly GCA_013397915.1. Taxonomy (NCBI): domain Eukaryota; kingdom Metazoa; phylum Chordata; class Aves; order Passeriformes; genus Daphoenositta; species Daphoenositta chrysoptera. The sequence continues at coordinate 28,438 of VZRO01008045.1, read as the reverse complement.
TAGGAGTTGTTAACATTCTCAGATCCTTGCACTATACCATAGTAAAAAATGAGGTAGAGGGTCTTTTTATACTCAATACTACTGCAGGTTAGACTTGCATATTGAAGGGGTACAATGCTGAAGTTTCTGAAGGAAGCTGACATGAAATTCTGCTTCTCATCACTAGAATCCCAGTGAAAGTTTTAGGTACTTAAGCTGTTTTGCATAGTTTTCATGCTTCAGCCTTGAAAGAGACCATCCCTGGCTGCCCAGCTTCTCCCAGTTTCCAAAGTTATATGAATCCCCTGACTCCAGTGGCTTCAGCTCACTCTTTCTTAGCTTATTGATTTTTGAAGCTTGCCTTTCTAAGGCTCTGCACTTAATGAACAAGAGGGGAAGGGAAGGGCCAAGTTAAAAGTGTGTGGTGGTGTTCTCTGAGGGACCAAAATGGTAATCAGTTTCTAGACAAAGTGTGTGATGAAGCATTCCTCAAGATTTACATATTGCATGTGTGTGATGTTGCTTGCTGACTAAAACATGTCTTAAAGTTGTTTTAGTTCCAGCGTTTAAAATTCATATGAAGAGGCACTGAAAACAGTTTACAGCTCAGTTGCCTCTCTGATTTATATCAGACAGGAAGTATAAGGCTACTCTTGGGCACCTCTATGTTTTATTCAGTAGGCACTGTCTTGCCTGTTGTTATTCTGAGGTTTGAGTACAGATGTATGAATTATGGGCAATGCTGGAATATCTTAAATTATTTCTCGTCATTCAGTGACCTTCAGGTTCATGGGCTCAGGTCATGCCCTGCACCATTGTCTTGGCCTCACCTTAGGCTGCAAATCTTGTGATACAATAGCCTTGATTTCCTGTTGACTGATTGAGAGCAGATGTAAGACAATTTATTTTTCATATATTAATATTCAGGGATATGTTATTTCCTAGGCCTTAACAGCACAGAATGAAATAATTAACTCTTTGCTTAATTGCAATGCCTTAAACTTTATACAGTATCACATTATGTGACAGTTGTAAGTGAAGCTTGGTTGATTGATTGATTTTAAAATGAAGGAAAATATAGAGGGCAGTAAGTTGAGCTTCTCTCTTCTGCTCATGTTGCTCTTGGTGCAAGACTGTCAAACTATTCTAGGCTCCCAATTCAGAGCCCTGGGTTGTCTTCTGGCACAGATGTGAGGCTGTTTCCCTTCCTACCATGTGCTTTGAAGATGCCTCAGCTATGCCAATGGTAACAATTCCATAGGGGTCGTTTGTTCCTTGAGAGGAAGTTACCAGAAGATGTTCTTGCCTTAAGTCTTTTCTATGATGGTCAGAGTGTTTGTCTGAGGGATGGTCCAGGATCTAAGACAATCCTTATGCAGGTGCCTCTCAGCTGAACATCTTTCTCATTTCCAGCTACACAAGCAAGTGGAACACAATTGGCAGAAAATGAGAGTTTGGGGGCTGCACCTACTACGGGATCATCTTTTTCTTCCACAGTCTCTCCAGAAATGAACATTTCTGCTTCTGGAACCTCACGTAAGTCTTGAAAACATACACTGTCTTTCTCTATACAAGCAGTTAAAAGGATGCAAATAACTTTGAGTCTTTTGTTCTTTTGCTGTGCTTTGTTCTGGAATGAGGACCACATCTCCTTATTCATGCAGAGTACACAGTGTCCATATCCTCTAGCCCTGAAGTTGTGTTGAGTGATGGGTGAGCTTCCAAACATTCAGCTGAGATACGTGGTGTCATTACAGGAGGATATAAATTGCAAGTGATAATAGTAATCTTCATATATGCTGTGTGAGGTCATTGTGTAGCATTGACTGTCAGAGGAGGTCATCAAGATAAATTCTCTGGCTGCAAGGCAGAGGAGACAAAGGAGAAAACAGATATAATTTTTGCAGTTGTTAAAAAATCTGGAGAGAAATTTAATGCATATTACCAATTAAATGATGTTGTTCAAAGTACAACATGGTCGCATGCAAGGTCAAAAATATATAAATTCTTCCAAACTCCAGTCTTGTTTTATGGTTTTTCTGGGTGTGTTTTGTTGTATGTATTAGCTAAGAAACACTGTGGTGAATGCAGATGCTAGGTCATATGAATAATTATTTATTATGCTTATAGCTGGCTTAACTTTCCTAGGTTTTGAAGAACCACTTATTCAGGTTCCCTTAAGGTCTCTTTGGGCCTTCACTTCATTTAGTACTTACTCTTAGCTACATGTGTGTAAATTCAACAAGGACACTGTCTTTGTTTGCAAATCCCTATTATTATTATTATTAATGTTTAACATCCCCCAAGGGACAGAAGACTCTTTTTACAACCCCTGGATTGTTTCTGGGAGATAAGCACGTGTGTGTACTGCGATTTTTTCTCATAAAGGATAGGATTGGATATAAAAGTGGAGCAATATCATATGCTCATTATGCACTGAAATGTTTAGAAGCATGCAAAAAGATTATAAGCATTTTAAAGAAGTTAAAGTCAACTCAAGGCCACTGATTCAGAGAGAATTCTTTGCAATTATTTCAATAAGCCCATTCCCCATAGTGAATATACTGTGACCTGTGGTTACTTGGCTTTCCTGTTAGGTTTCATGTCTTTTGGCAAATACAGGCATAGTATGGAAACCTCACCACTGGTATACTGCAATAAAACAGTAAATTACAACATTTGTAATTAAAAGTTCTCTCACACAGGTAAATTTTCCAGGTTAAAATTAAATTGTAATGCATATCTGACTATGCATCGTGTGTACTGAATTACTTATTATGCTGTGTATACAATTACATTTTATATGTAAAATTTGCCAAGAAAATTTTACAGCCTTCCTGGGGTCTGTTTGCAAAAGTCGTCATCTTACTCAGCTCACTCTGCTGTAAAACCAATAAATCTTCTTGAGCTCAGAGTCTACCCAAGATGCCAGAACTATAATTGCCTGGCTGAGATGGAAAGAGCCCATCTATCCAGCGGCAGTCCGTCTAGGTATCATTGGCATAGCCAGTGCTCTGAGTTCCCATAAAACTGCCATTTCAAAATCACTTCTGCCCACAGCAGGATTTCCACACTATCACCTTTCCTGTCTCCTCACAGCACCAGCTCCTTGCTTTTTTCTTGAGCCTTGAATATGCAAGAAATCCCCTTTCTCACCCTGATGTGTTAGGCAGCTTATCCCAAATGGTTACACCTTAGACCACCCTTGCTCCCCTATTCTCTGTATGTGTTAAAGGCTTTAAGAAAAAATGGTTTGGTCCCTTCTAAAGAGATTTTTTTCTCCTGTGTGCAATTGCTCAGGGCCAGGGGAAGCCATATGCTGCACCCTAATAAATTTAAGGTGATGCAATTGTGAAGCCAGTTGTTTCATTCTGTGCTGAGACTGGAGGAAATGCCACCTCTCTTCCTGCCTTTCAATTATTTATTCTTGGGTCTCCTGAATTCTGCATTCGGGGGCTTGTATAGAGGCTGGATGCCTTTTGTTCACCAGAGCAGAGGCTGGTGTGTGCCAAGGCTGCAGCCCATGGGGGATAGCATAGCTTGCAAGCTGAAGGTATCTGAGCCACGTCTTCTGCGTGGGAGCTCAGAGGAAGACAAATTAATGTGAAATGGATCCAAACCAGAACATTTCTATTTGGTATGCCCAACCAAAATAATTCAGCTGGCTAAATATGTTTAGTTTTGAGACCATATTCCATTTTTAAAAAAATGCCATTTTGGTGAAAGTTTCCTTTCTTGATACAGAAAAAGGAGAAAGCACATTTTGCAGAGAGATTTCCAGTCAGCCATATCGAAAGATCAGGGTGTGGGAGGAGTGCGACAGAGAGCTGGAGAGCGACTGAGATGAGTGGGGGAGCCGAGGAAAGAACGTGTAGGAATATCAGAGAACAGTATTGCTGTATTAAAGGAGATTGAAAGCACCAGCCACAGAGGAGGTGCTGTGTAGTGCTCACCCAGGCTAGAGGAGGCCATCAGGACTGTTTTGAGCAAAGAGAGCAACCTGCATGCGTGCCATTGACTCATGCACTTCTTTAACTTTAGCTGTCATCTGTAATATACCTCCCACTCCTTCTCCACCTCCACAGAGGATTGCTTGCTAATATTTAATTTTCTCCTTTTGTTTAATTAATGAAAAGTTGGAGATTAGAGTCTAAATACATCTGAGAAACTGCAGGTATTGTGGCTCTTTGTTCTGTGATCTAAACAACAAAAAAAAATCCATAAAGCAGTATGAGCTTAAGTTCACTCAGCAGGGTGGTAAGATTAAATGATCTATTATAATAAACTGTCAAATGAATCAACCTGCTTCATCTATTGATATCTTTATTGCACTCCTCCAATTATAAATCCTACTCACTTGATTCACAGGAGGCATCTCCCTAAGAAAAATTTTTATGAGTAAGACTAGTAGAGTTTGACTCTTTCTGTACACAAACTGTAGGAACTCTGCTTAGTGATATTAGATAAAAATTACCCACCATATCTTCAGCTCCTCCACAAAGAGAGAGACACAAAAATAGAAGTTTCTGGGAGATGGAGAACATAGCAAAGCCTCAGTTAACACTATTACAGGTCTATGGTGTGGTCAGGGCAAAAAAGCCTTTTTCAAGTTTTTAATTTTACTTTGATTTATACTGTGGTATCCCCTCTGAGTAATCAGCCAAATTTATTCGTTTGTTTTGCCAGTGAACACAGTTGGATGTGGCTGCACTCCAAAAAACAGAAGTAGCAAACTGCAGGGTAGCCAGGCTGCTTAGGTAGCAGTTGCTGGAGAACAGAATGAGGAGAGTTTAGTTTTTGGTCTCTTTCTCCATCTGTCAAGCTTCTCACCAGTGCTGAACTGACTCAGGCAGGTAATTTCAAATCAAACCATGGTCATGTGCCAAATTTTTTATCCTTGTCCTCCTTACTCTACAAGGAGAAACCCAGCACAGCCAGTGTTGCACACCTCACTTTTCTTGATAATTCTGGAAATCTTCCCAGATTATTTATGCAGAGCATCTTGCTTGTAGCCCCAAAGGACATAGCAAGCTCTGTACAGGCAGCTAGAGCAACTACAGTAACTATTATCAAGTGAAATGCTGTTTTTCCTTCTGTTCTTCCCCTTCTGGAGAACAGCAGCATGTGAGGCCCCCCAAAAAGGGCATTAGATGGTTATTTAGAAAACGCAATCTGAAAGCACCTGCCGATATGCACAGCTTTGTTTGCATGGCAGGACTGAGCAATCTCTGAACAGAGGGTGAACTGGTGCTTTGCTTGCATACTGGAGACAGGAAAAGAGAGAAAGGCATGAGATTTTTCCAATTTAATTTTTCATGCTCTAGCAAAAACCTGGGTGAAATACCTTTTGGAAAGATGCTGGTAGTTTTATTGTGTGTAGGTGTGAGCAGTGGTTAAAAAATAACAGAGGCCCAGAAAGAGAGGGGAGGGGGCTGCTGTCGTGTTTCCTACCTGGGATAATTTCTGCTCTCTGGGTTTATTGAAGTGGCAAGGTCTGGCCAGGACAGCTGCATGGCTTTTGGTTGTGCCAGTGGGTATTGAAGCATGTCCCCCAGCCCTTCCTGTTTGCTGAGCCTTATGTTACCTGCATTCAGGTTTGACAAGCCCTTAAATCTTTGAGGTGAACTTGGGTATCAGTCTTGGGCTTCATATGCTTTTTTCTGTTTATTTATTTGTTTTAGTTTGAGCCAAGATGCTTCACCTTGTTTGCAAGAGTGAATGCAAGGGAAAATGTATAATTATGTTATAATGTTTGAGCTCTTTCAAAGGAAACTTCCACAGACTTGAGAGAGAAAGTTCAAAGTCACATCACAGAGAAGTGACCTATTTGTAAGACTTGGCAAAGTCTTCTGCCTTTCTCTGAGAATATGCACACACAGGGCCTTACAGTTTGCTAGTTTGACCTCATCCTGTGTGATCACATGGTATTTTTATCATGGCATCCCACACCTTACAGGCTGAAGGAAAGGCAGTATTCTGGAAATAAGCAATCATATCATATTTGGATGTTTCCTTAATACCAGGTATGTGTCCTGCAGCATTCTGTACTGTGTGTTGTTCCTTTGACAAGTGATTTTTTAACTTCCTGAAAGCTTTTGCTTGGTTTTGTTGGTAGTATTGCCCAAACATGCTATAAACGTTGCCTAATGATTCATCACAGAGATCCTCTTTGAGCACAGTGATATTGCTGTTTGCAGATGGATTGATGAGATGACAAAAAGCTTAGGAAAACAGTCTCCTCTACATTATAGGAAGCCAGGGTGAGGTAACTGTATATATTCAGGATACTTAGCATTACAAATATTTAGCATGTTTAAGAAGAGCTCTTACTGCTGACTTCTAAGTACTTAGCTTTTCAGCCGAAACATACTTTTCATGAATGTTTGTGATTAAAATGCAATTAAAGTTTTGTCACATGTACCATTAGCAAAAGCAGTTATTTGCACCCCAGTGGCTGAAGTGATCCATGGTTTTAATTGGCTGTAGAGAGAAGGAAAAACAAGAGCAGCATTCTGGTTTTCAAAGAGTATATTCACAGCAATACAATAATGTGTGTTACAGCTCTGCTGGTAGGAGCTGTCTTTGTGCAAAGCATCAGTCCATAGTCCAGAAAGTGCAGTGAGGGTATAAGAGTGGATTTGTACTCCCTGGGGAATCTGGTTTAGGGGAGCACTGCAACCTGGGCAGTCAGGGGAGAGGCTTAATGCCTGCCTGGAGTTACAGCTGCCTTCGTGAAGTTGCCTCTGTGATCCCCCAGTCAGGCACAGCTGGGATGTGGAGGATGCACTGGTGGTTCACATGCTCCCATGGAGCTCTCAGGACAGGGTCAGAGGCCACCACTCCCCCACAGATGCTCTGGCAGCACTGAACTCTGAACAGACCCAATGAGGGGAACTTTTTAAAGTGTCCTCTAGCCTTGAGAAAGGTGACCAAATGCTATGATTTGGTGCTGGTCAACAGCTGTCTGAACATGGGCCAGCATGTGCCCAGGTAGTCAAGAAGGACAATGGCATCCTGGCTTGGATCAGCAATAGTGTGGCCAGCAGGACCCGGGCAGTGACTGTCCCCCTGTACTCACCACTGGTGAGGCCACACCTCGAATCCTCTGTTCGGTTTGGTGCCACTCACTTCAAGAATGACACTGAGGTGCTGGAGGGGGTCCAGAGAAGGGCAATGGAGCTGGGGACGGGTCTGGAGGGAATTCCTGTGAGGAGCAGCTGAGGGAGCTGGGGGTGTTTAGCCTGGTGAAAAGGAGTCTCAGGGGAGACCTTATCACTCTCCTCAACTGCATGAAAGGAGGGTGTATTCTGGTGGGTGTTGGTCTCTTCTCCCAGGCCACCAGGGACAGGACAAGAGGAAACGGCCTCAAGTTGCATGAGGGGAGGTTCAGGTTCGGCATCAGGAGGAATTTCTTCATAAAAGAAGTTGTCAGGCATTGGAATGGGTGGTAGGTGGTGGAGTCTCCATCCCTGAAGGTGTCCAAGAAACAACTGGATGTAGTGCTTAGTGCCACGGTCTAGCTTTGACCAAGTGGAGATTGGTCAAAGTTTGAACTTGATGATCTTGGAGGTCTATTCCAGCCTAAATGATTCTATGATTTATAGCTCAAAATGAGTGGCTGCTGAGGATATATACCTGAGGTATTTTTTCCCCTGGTAGCTCCAGTAATCCAGTGCAAAAGGTCTTAACAGGTAGGCAGAGTGTCAGTCACTTGTCCCTGTCACCTGTCAGTCACTTGTCCCTTGTAAAAGATTGTTTTGTACAAGCAGATAAATGTTCTGCTTCCAGTTCACACAGGTGGATATTCTCAAAGACACAGAGGAGTTAGGTGCTTTGACTTGAAGAGATTTAATGCAATGTAATAAAAGTCCCTATGGGAGTGATGGTTGTCCACGGCTGGCCTACAAATGTGAGGTGTTCACAGCTGCCCTAATTTCCAAGCCTGCTACAGTCTAGACACACAGAAACAGCAGCATACTAACAAAAAATATGTGTTCTGCTCCAAAAACTTGTGAAGTAGCTAGGGGAAGCTGTCAGCAGTGAGACAGTAAGCATTGTGCCCAGTGCTCTGTAAGGTCAATTTCTTCCTCATTACCAGTGCCTGTTACTCCTGCTGCTTGGCAGTCTGCTAGCCGAAAGCACCAAAGTAATAAACAAAGATTTATTTTTAAAGGGTTTTGTGACTCTTGAAGATATGTCCCAATTAATTTCTTTTATTAAAACACTTACTTGTCAGTTAAATGTCAGCTATTCATTCCCAGGCACTTATTTGGTTTTGGAAGGAGGAGTTCTTTAGGAATGTATCAATTAATTCAGGATTTTCTTCTTTTGAGCACAATAACAAGCTAGTGTAGGCTGGGATTTGGATTCTCCTCCCATCTATAAGGGATGTCTGGAAAATGTCACAGCTCAGACTTTCTGGGCTTGGGAATGCTGTTAGCATGTTGCTAGAGTCTGCCAGTTTGCATGATGTGAAGACTCTGGACATCTAAAACAGATACTAACAAACTTATTCCTTCTATTTTATTGCAGGTCTTCCCGTGAGTTCTCCAACAAATTTACCAAGTAAGAGCAATAGAAGGTTTGCTCTATGCACACCAATGAAAAAAGGCTGGTGTGGGTGGGAGAGGGACAGTCTGACGAAAGGAAATGTTCAGGGAGCAAGAAGGATCTAGAGGAATAATGAACCTGAAACGCAGCACAGAGAAGCGGAAAAGTGATGTTCAGCTTGTTGCATTGAGTAACTTTGCTGGGATTTCAGCTGAGTGCGATGTTGGACTAGCAGATACTGGAAAGAAAACAGGGTGGGACCACAAAAAAAATCAGGCCTGGCATATTACATGATGCAATGGGAAGCTGATATAAATAGGGTGTTTACCAAGGAGCTTGTTCTTGTGATGCTCTCGTTCCTCGCCATCTAGTTAGAAGCAGCAAGGCCCAGAGTAAGGCAAGTTTACTGTGCTAATGAACCTTTATTGTCCTATTTTCCTTTCTCTGGGCTTATCAGGAAACAGTCTCTTCTGTGTTGGTCTCTGCAGTTCTTGCTGCTGCTGCCTGCAAAATCTTGGCCTTCCTGTTGCCATGATGGATGTATTTCTCCAATTTGTTTTTATTCTGATCCCAGATTATTCCATAACTGAGAAATACCTTTGAGATCCAGAGAAACTAGATAGGAGGGGCTGACTTGTGAGAAACTTTAATGAAAGAAGTGGGGAAATGAGCTTAAGATTTAGTTCCTCACTCTATTTTATTCAGCAATGTTTCTTTTCAGCTGTCATATTTCTTATTGATGGTCACAAGTAGTTAAAATGCTGACCTGTGGTTTTTTCTTTCCTTCATTACTCACATCTTGGTCAATTAACAGATAACCAGAAAAAAAACCCCAGTGGATTTCAGTCCTCAGTTTTTCTCCTGAGGAAAGGCACACATCTCTTGCACAAATGCAGGGATACACATTCCCGTTTTTCAGAGCAGTTTGTTTCTGTTGACATTTCCAGTCAGTATCCAGGGTAACTCATTGCTGTGATAATTGCCTGCTTGCCCTGTATATCATGTAGTATACCAGAGAAAGTAAAAAAAAAGGCAGTAGTATTTCCTTGGGAAATCTGAAGCAATCACATGGAATTAAGAATTCATAGGAATTATTTTAGTCACTTGATGATGGCTCAGTTTCCAGCCTTACATTATCACCCCTCAGCAGACAGGCACCAAGGGAAAGAGAACTTCTGCTTTAAAGACACAGTGATTTTTCAGAGATAAAGTCTTGGACAATGATTGTTTCCTACACTGTAGCATCAGAATGTCTCAGCTATGACTGTATTCTTTAGGCACCACACAAGCACTTAGTAAGTGATCATTTTTCCCCAGGAGTTTTCTGTCTGTGTCCAGACAAATGAGGGTAGAAGAGGGGGAAGGGGTAAAGAAAGCAACCACCAAAATATTTTTTAATAGTGGAAATGAGTTTAAAATCAGTTTTGCAATGAAGAGGAATTCCTACATGGTTGGGACAAACAAACCTTATTTGTTACTGTAACTCCATGGATTAGAGTTACAGGTACTGCCCACACAAATGTTTCTGTAAAAATAGGGACATGCCTTTCAGAGACTTAGTAGAACAAAATTGTACTCTACACCTCAAAATGGCCATAAGAAATTGGTTTTAATGACTTAATTAATTTCATAGCTTCCACCCAACAATTTGAGCCCTCTTCTGTTCTTTAGAAGAGGAACCATGCAGTCCTACAGGTGTGGATTTTGAGTAGGTATCTCAATAACAAAACCTCAGTGGCTGCTACCATGTTCCCACTACTTCTATATGGAGCTATAACCTCTGCTTGGGACCCGTTCTTAAGAGATCACCTTCCCCAGATGCCTTTGTTTGAGAGCCACTTCTGATATTTAGCCAGGCAGTGGAAATGCTTGACCGTGCATCACATCTGTCCAGCCAGTCGGCTCATTCAGTGGCAGCGAGCACTTCTCTACTCCAATCTCCATCCAATATGGAATGCAATCCCATGTGCTATGTAATATACCTAGGGAAACACCCATACATGCATTTCTGTTTTCTCTCTGGAAGTTCAGTTTTTGTTTTTTCATAGGCTGTATGCAGCCAGTTAATAAATATTTTGTGTTGTTGATACCTGACTCAAATTCAGATTAGTACCTGAAGGTAGACATGTATTCTTTTAAACCCAGCCCTAAAAAATGTCCCAGGGTGTCACAACATTGCTCTCCCCAAATGTGGTGGAGAGCAGGCATAATCCTCTATAACAACACTCAAGAAACTTGCTATCTACTAATATTGCACCTCTTTGGAATTCTTCATCTACTATTAGCACTTTTTTCTTTTTTAATTAGCAGTGAAATATTTTGGTCTTTCTTCTCTTAGAGACGGGTCTAATTTTCACTCTCTTTCTTATTTATTTACTTGTTAAAAGTTCTCTTCAATGTTGAACAGTACCATAATCTCCTCAAAGTGAAAAACTTCGTAGCTCATAACCTGTAAGTGGACAAGAAGACGATCCTTGGGAAATCTGCACCCATACAAAGTGCGTGTTTCTTTTAGGCCATGCTAGATAAAATTTTCCACCCCTCTTACCAAGTTATCCAAGTATTATTGAGAAAGAATATAGATGTGAAGCACCGAGTGAAGCTCCAGAACTGGGGACACAAAAGTTGTTTTGGGAGGGTGATTTTTCAGAGGGAGTTGTTTGGGGAATTCTGGAAATATATTTTTACCTGAAAGGCAGTATTTCTTTTGCATATCCAGCTTCTGGAAGTCCTAAAAGCAGTTCTGGAAACCAGACTCAGACAGGGAGTGATATCCGCTATTCTAGTGAGTATTCTTACTTAATTGTATGGCTTTTGAGTTTTCAGTTGGTCGGTTTTGCTTTTGATGAGTGATTGGCGTAGCAGATAAATTAAACCGGCAGTTTTATTTGTAGCCTTACCAGACTTAAGCCCTATTACAAACCAAATTTAAATGCCAGTTATAAAACTCCTCTCACAGAGAAACAGAGCTCGCTAAGTTGACACCGCTCTCACTGCAGAGCAGCACAATTATTCCCAAGGACAGATTCAAAGTGGTAAAATTGAAAAAAAAAAAAAAGAAAAAGAGTCATCTCCTGTGAGAGAAGATGCAAGGGAACATACGAAAACGTTGCTCATATAAATGTTGTATGTATTATATGAATGTATTCTTATGAATGTATTATATGAATATATGATTCATATTGTCATGGGAGGGAAGGTCTAGGAGGCAGTCTTCTGCAGACTCTTTAAGCACCTGGTATTTGCATGATGCATTTTACTTTATCTTTCATTTTAATATTATGCTTCTCTGGGGCAAGAGTGTTGCTACAGATTTGCTCTTTCCTGCCCAAAGTACTGACTAAGCAAAATATGTTTGATGTTTTCCCCCTGTAAACTGTCTCCCTCTAGTTCCATAGATGCATAGACACATCTATATGAATATTAAATATTAATTACATCAAGAGCCATTGAATGCAGCCTCCCCCTGACACAGGGCTTAGGCCAGCAGGCAGGACAGTGTCTGCTAAATTTGAATGTTGCCGGTCACTGCCAGAGAGAAGATAAAAAGGGAGAAGCTGGGCTGATATATTTCCCTGGGAAAGCTTCTCTTCATTACATAATTCTTTCCTTTTTTTGCTTCTTGGCTGGGAAACACCTGTCAGGAAATGGCAGATGGTGGGAAATAATAAAAGGAAAGAAATGTCCTCATTTTAAAAGATCTTGCATTTTCTATCCCTGGTTGTAAGTGCTGTGGAGAATGTTACTGAATTATGTAACTCCTTCGTGCCTTTCTGGGTGCACAATGTTAAAAGTAAAATAATCACTTCAGTTGCTGAATTTCAGACAGGTGTTTTTGTTTTGGTTTGGTTTTGTTTTTTAAAAAAAGAGGAAAAAATAAATTGCATGTTTAAAAAATTTATTTCTGTAACACAACTTTCTCACAAAACCTTTGGAGTCCATCAGCACTGGGGTTGAATGATTAGCGTTTTCATCAAAATTATGGTGGGCCCAGTGGAGCAGGTGCTGAAACCGTGTTCTTTTACTGAAAAAGGGATGAAACCAGTTCCACAGGCCAGCATGAGTGTCAGGGAAGGAGTAAGGGTGGGAGAAGGAAGGTGCTTAAGTCTTCCCTTCACGGAGCGTCCAAGGCTGAGGCTCAGTGGTTGCAGGAAGAAAAACAGGAGCAGCAGGTTACCCCTCTCCAGAGAAATGGGTAATGTTTGGTGAAATGGAGCTGGAGGTGCCTCTCACCTTAGTGTGTGCAAGTGCCTATACACAGAGGCAATGTAAGTCAGAGGCAGCAGCCAAAATTATGTTCTCTCTCTTTTGCAGATGTTATCTTGCCAATTGTCATCACCCTGATAGTCATTACCCTCTCTGTCTTCTCACTGGTGGCTTTGTACAAAACGTGCCAGAAGAAAACTCCAGGTATTTGGTTTGCTTTCTCTGCAGGGGAGGGGGAAAAATCATTGTGCTTTTTATTATTAAAAGATCTCTTTTAGATTACCTTAACCATCGCTGTTGTGGCAGTCTGGTGGGAAAGCCTTTTGTATTTTGAAGTGTTTTGCCTAAAGTGGGAAACTAACACTTCATTTTCAAAATCAGTAGGAGGAACAGAGTGAGCAAAAATGATTTTTGGAGAATATATAATGCTGTAAAGCTTTTTGTTCATGCTTTGGCAGCCACAGAGAGCTAACAAACACCTGTGCTAACACAGTCAATCAGATAGAAATAGACAGTGAAAACTAAACTTGAAGATATTTAGCAAAATCAAAATTTAAAATGAAATGAAATTAAAATTTATTTTATCTTTCTTTTAGATACAGGCAAAGAAATATCATTGTTTTCTTTTGGGATATATCTGATACATATGTACACACACACATGAACGTGCTGCATGAGTAAAATTTTCCAGTTACAATATTATGTATTTAATTATTAAAAATCCCTGAGCAAACAGTATTTGTAGAAATAGTCTTTTTGATAGAGCAGCTAAAGTCAGTATCTGTTTCTCTGTTGTCCATTGAATACTTAAGATAATGGGTTATAGTTCCATCAGAGTCCATTTGACGAATGTTTCAGGGTTGCCCAAGCAGGCCACAGGTAAGTGTAAATCTCCATTAAGTGAAAACCCAGATCTGAATCCAGACTGTGGTTTTTCTGTCCCTGTGAGCTGGCATGAGTTAGGAGACCTGTGCAGAGCTGTGAAATCACCAGGCCTTGGAAATACAAAATCACAACAGGGTGTTGAAGCTATAAACCAAGACAAACAGTGTGTCACAACCAATTTAGCCAATGACATGGAAAAAAAGACCCAGATAAACAGAGGAAGGTGTGATTCTTACTTAGGAAATTACTGAATATTCTGAGGCAAGAGACAAAGATATGAGATGAAGAACATTTCCTTACCACACTGCCCTGTGCACAAATGTCATCAGGCACTGTATTAGCAAATTCATTTTGAAGATACAGTAGATATCTGTGGTGCTTCCTGTAGGATTTGCCCAGACCTATCCAGTGCGCTTCCCCTGTGGATGGAAAGCCCTGTGTTTGGTGCCATGGAGCTGGCTCTGTGTCTCTGATGTAACCCCCAGCCCCTTCCATCTGCCCACACTTGCACATAAGCATAAAAGACATTCAGCAGATGATTCATTTTGGAGACAAACCTGTTCCTCATTGATGAGGATGACAAGCTTTGTTCTCAGATGTCATGCCAGGCTGTACCCCAGGGGATACAGCCTCAGAAATACCCTTGTTCCCTCAGTCCCCTCACCCCGTATCTTTCAGCTCAGTTGTTGTGTACTCGAGAACCATCACATGCTCATGTTCTCTGTGCCAGCTACCCAGGGATTTGGGAGCTGTGGGGAAAATCATGCTTCTGTTGTGCTCTTGGGCAAGTCACATGTCATTCTCCCTGGTTTCCAGAAGCATCAGTACAAGTAGCATCAGTTCACTTCCATAGATGACCAGAAAAATAACAATTACTATTCAAGCTGGTTGATTGTGTTCCTGAACTTAATACAATACTGCAAAATTACAGCTGAGCCTTCTGCCAGCAACTGCAATAGCCATGTCTAAATGTTAGGGGTTTGAGTTTCAGCAGTCAAAATTATATTAACTTCTTTCTTCTTCCAGAGAGACAAGAGAATGGTGCTGAACAGTAAGTTGAATCCTTTTCATTGCTTTGAGATCTATCACAAGACACTTGTAAATGTAGCAGATTTTGCATAGGATTTTCTTTGATCTTTCTCTGTTTAAACATAATAATCAGTTGCCACCCCAAAGAGAAATATCCTGTTGAAAGTGCTGCACTTGCAATTATTGTAGACCTGTATGCACGATAAGCAGCTGTTTCAGCGTGGATATAAATGTGGCGACTCTCAACTGCTTTGCAAGTGGTCATTTTGAAATGGATAAACAGCTTATGCTGTGCTACAGGCACTGGCCCAGTCTTTTTTCTTTCTTTTTCCACTTTTTGCCCCATTGATCCTTCCCCTCTCCCCCCACATCTTTTCCCACCCCCTGCTTTTGTTCACGTTTTCTCTCTTCTAATGTGTTTATCTTTTTTCTGGATTTTTTAATATATATATATATTTCTATTGGTCCCCATTATATCTGTCCCATCGTGTTTCCACTAGACCCTTTGCATAGGCTCGGTTGAAACAGTAGTGGCATAAGGAGTGTGAGGAGATGGAAACTGAGAAAGATCCATTAGAAGATACATGCTAAAGGCCATTGAGCCTGGCGGTGGCCACTTGTATGGCCAAAAGCAACATTTAGGCTGCTGATTTACTTGGTAGCCCTGACTCTCTGGACATCTGAAGTGGTCCTTCTTTGCAGTTCAACATGGCTAAATAGCTTGCATTGACAGAAAAAATATTACTCCTTTTCCCCCAGATGTGCCTCCTCTGTGAAGTCCTAGATTAAACCTGGAGTCATGAAACTTGATTTATTACATATTTTTTAAGAAAGGTATTTTCAGAGATGCTGGTATTTTCTGCCACCTTGCACATGACCGCATGTAAAGCCCATTTTAAGCCTGCCAGTGTAGACTGGAGTAGATGCTGCCTCCTTCGGACCATAATTTTAGAGTTTTGTTTGGCTGACCAACATATGTGCTGACTGTGTACTTAAATGTTTTCTGACTTCAACAGGGCCCAGTCAGATAAAGAAGGAGTCAAACTTCTTTCTGTGAAGACAACTTCTACTGAGACTGGTGAGTGTTTTGTTTGTGTGTATGTCTGTTTCCCTGTCTGAGCTCAGAGAAGAGCAGTTTTTGGGATGTCATTTGCAACAGCAAATCCAACTTCGGTTCCTGTCAGGTCAAAGTCACTGCAAACAATTCCTCTACAGTGCAACTCCCCAGACAGGGATCCTGTAGAGATGCAGTTCAACTGTACTGTGTGTGCTGGCAGTATTTGGGAGTGAGAAGTATGACTGGTTTAGGAAAATGTTTTTTAAAATCATTCATGGTAAGCGATCTAGCTAGGCATGTTCAGGAATAACAGTTATCACAGTATTTATCAGCTAGATCTTGCTGTACAAGGAAGTTTGAAGACTGGTAATATCAGAATCACAGAATGTTCTGAGTTGGAAAGGACCCTCAGGTGAACTTAAGTGAACGGCCTATGTGAAGAGGAAACCCACAACTTTGGTGTTATCATTACCATGCTCCAACCAACTGAGCTAAAATCCCAGGGATCAAAAGGTTTGGAGCCAATGCTGTATGTAATCAGGATTCTGTTGGAGTTGGTGTCAGCAGTGTTCAGTCAGCCCTGTGCTCAGTCACCCTTTGCATTCAAAATCCTATACTTATTGCAAATCCCTCTGTCTTATGCTTCAGGTTCTTACAAAATATGTGGTAATAAAGCCTAAAGGAACAAAGGTTATCAGTAACATGCACAAAAGAAAGCAAAGTCTCGAAGCAAAGAGATGGATGCAGTTACAGGTTCTGCAAAAAAATGGAGTGGCACAAAATAAGACTGAGGCAGAACAAAATTCTGACTAATCTGATTCCAGATACTCAACAAATAAAGAAAATCAAAACCCCTAAATCTCTCATGGTAGAACTAGTCATGGTGAAACTTCACACCTTCACCCAATGCTTTCTCAGTCATGTAGGTCCCACCTCATCTGCAGAAGTCTTTCCATCTCTTGCTTTCTACTTTTTAGATATAAAACTCTTTTTTTGTTTTTAAGATTTTTGGCTATCTGTTTCTCCTACTGACATTTCTGAGGTTGACCAATAGCTGCTCTCACCTTTTGTCCAAATCCTTGGGAAGTCCTCTGCAATACAGCACTTGATCTGAACTGTCCTCTGCTTGCTTGAGAGGCACAGTTTGGACTCTCCAGCTTCTCTGCAACTCCCAGAATCTTTCATGCAATCCAAAACACCCACAGGGCATCTCTGGCAGCCCTTGCACCAAGACAGAGTTGGGCAAGGTCCCTCCCCATGGCCTCATGACACAGAGCTAGGGGTTAGAGGGGGACAGGAAGGGCCTGCTCCATCACAGGACACATCGTTCTGCCCCACTGTGCTGGGCAAAGACAAACTGCACTTTGGCTCTTTAGAGGCTGCGCTTCAGAGCTTCCTGATTTGGGATTTTTTTTTTTT
>VZRO01008045.1:0-11306 GCA_013397915.1 Daphoenositta chrysoptera | reverse complement strand
TTTTTTTTTTTTTTTTAGTATATGTCTTTGGGAATGGACTTTTAGCTTTGAGTATAGAGTTGTGTGTAGGTTTTCTTTAAGTCATAATTTTTTTTTTTTTAAAACTGAATGAAGTTAGAAACTAATTAATGGACACTTTTGATTGATTCTGCCATCACGCCATTTCAAAAATAAAGTGACTTTTGTTTGTGGTTTACAGCAGGGTAAATGAGAAAAGACACAGGCTTGCTTTTTTTTGTTTTTGCTTTGTTTTTGCTTTTTTGCTTTTTTCTGCTTTTTTTTTTGCTTTTTTCTTTTATCACAAGATGAGCCCTGGAGCCTGTTAATCAGCTACTGGTTCACCAAGTATCTGAGCATCTTCCATCCAGAGGATGCTTGATATTCTTTTTTACTGAAGTATGATGTGTGCATGCTGTGATTAGAAGGTTTGAGTCATAACCACTTAGAAGACAAGATTCTTGCCCTCTTCTCATTAATACAATTTATATTTAAAGTAGCTGCCATTTTCTCTTGAATTTCTGCATCTTTATATGTTTCAAAATTAAACATGCTTTCACAGAAATTGAAGTTCTGCTTTTGCCCAGGTTTTTAGAGTCACTTTACTTCTTAAATTAAAAGCACTCTGGCAGAAGGGTCTGTTTCTTCCGTAAATATTTGTAACTCATACAGGTATTTCAGATATGTTAGGATGCCTCCCCATTTGAATCAGATTTACTTGCTTCATTAAAAGCTCAGGCATAAAGGCAAATGTTCCTCATGGTATAGACACAAGAACTGTCTGACTCATGTGCCTTCTTACAATTACTGACAACAATTTGCCCTGCATAAAACTTCTTTACAGGTGTTCTTCTTTTTTCCTTGGTCCAGCTATTTAGAAAGTGTGTGTAGTGGCTGTCTCTGCACGTACCAACAACACTACAAAATGTTATGAGTAAAAAGACTAAAATTAGAAAGATCTAAAGAGCAGCCTTAACTTTACAGGCAGGGCTACATCATCCTCTCACTATCAATAGGCAGCTCCTCCCTAAGGTCAAGCATATATACAATGAAGTTCTGCTTTGATATGCATTCAAATTAAGCTTTATAAGAAGTATACATTCTGGTTTTTTCATTTTTGGTTTTTATTCCAAACAGAAGTCTTTGAGATTATATAATTTTGTAAAATATATACAGGACAAATAAGGACCTACAAACCATTGAAGCAAGCAACTTAGAGAGACCCTGTGTCAGTGTTGTGCATTGATCTTGATCAAAGGTTATGGTGAGTTTAATCTTGCCTTATTTTATCTGTTTAAAAACCATGCCAGCTGCACATAGTTGAAAGAGATGTATGTGTCCAGAGGACTGTTTATCCCATCTGCCTTGGACATCTATCTTGAGCTGGAATGGGCTGACATGTGGCGGTCCATTGACTACTGAAGGATCCTATTTTAGGACTTCTAAAATTAGGTTCTGAATATGAAATGAAAGGAAAAAGAAAGACTCCTTTTTCAGAGGCACAGATTAATTAAATTTAATCAAGAATATTATTTCAAATACCTACAGTTAATGTGAAAGAATACAGGAAAAGAATAGTTTTCAATTAAGCCTGGACTAAAGTAATGTTTTTTAATGAAGTAGTATCATCAGGAACACTAGGTAAAATGGAGCTTTAATATTCTCATTTTTATAACTCTTCTTAGAAAGATAGAATTGCTAATGGCTTTGAGCTCTAAGGCACAACTGGTGTAGAATCGATGTAAAGTAAAAAAACCAGAAAACTAAACTAGATTCAGTAAATTTTTCATGCATGTTTGTCAGTGAACTGCAACACCTGATGCAAGACAAGTGCCTGTTCTTGCATCTAACTTGAAATCTCATCTTGGATAAAAATGCTCAGGATGCTGAATTGTCTCAGAAGTTTTACACTAATGTGCAAATGCAAGACTTATGGCAGCCATTTCACGTTGACTGTGCAGGCAAATTTAGGGTGACTCTCCCTGGGGAGAATAAATGGTCTTCTACAATACAGCATTCTAGAAAATCTACCTGCAAAATATTTGAGATTCAACATAGCCCACAGAACTGCATATTTAGCTCGTCAGTGATAGTTCTATTTCCTGAAAATATAAGATGAAGGGTTTTAATTGATGACTAAGAGATCAATACCATCAGCCATGAGGTGAAGACTGCCTGTCTTTAAAACAGACTTAACTTTTTCTGTAAGGGTTCTTGTGTATTACATTGAGAAACAGCAAGGGTATTGATCACCTTTTTAGGACTCATGAAAAATGTTGAGGGATGAAAATTCCTCAGTTACTTACTTACTCAGTTGAGTAAGGCTACTTCATACAGGTATATGATGCATGATAGAAATACTGATACCTGAATAACGACTTGGCAATTTTCTTTTATGGCCCTTGCCTGGAATAACTATTCTAGAGCAGGTAAAATGTATGAAAGGCCCTTTTAGTAGAAGCACACCAGTTCAATATTCAATGTAAAGTCTCGTGGGGATGTGCAGGTGACATAATATTTCAGACATGTTAGGTATAATCCTGGCACTGAAGCATAAGCTGATCCAATAAAGCATTTATAAACAGACTGAGCTGTTTTGAGGTGCAAGGGCAGGATATCACTTACTTGGCTTGTAGGGATATTGCCTGTTCTGCACTGAGTTTGCTGAAAGGTTATTGAATGTGTCAGAGCTGAGGTAGCTCAGATTTTGGTGAGGCACCTGAAATGGAAGGTGGCTGGAGAAGGATTTGTGGAACATGTCTGCATTAGGTCTTCCCAAGATACCCACTGTGGACAAAAATGAAAATTCAAGTGTTGCTACTAAACAGAGATGGGAAAATGTACCAGGCAAAGAAGGATATTTGGGAGACACCTAACCTGTTCCATTTGAAACCCCTTTAACCTATTGCAATCACACTGGAGAAAGAGATCAGTTAATACCTAGAGGTGCTCTCAGATGGTAGTGCAGTGCACGACAGCATGACCCGAGGAAGCAGAAATACTTGCATTCCCTATGCTCCACATCTCTTCCAAAAGCTGCTGCTGTTCAACAGGAATGATGTTATGGCTGCTTCAACTGAATGTACCTCAAGACAACCCACTGTGGTGCTAGGGCTTGGACATGAAAATCCTGTGATGTTCTGAAACAGTGTGGTTGGATGACAATGTCTTCATCACTGCTCTCCATGATCCACCAAATGCTGAGACTAATTGTTCTGCCTCACTCAGCAAACCATAGATGTGGTTTTGGTACAATGGGACAAGTCAGGAGCTGGTGCAGACCTTGTTTCCTGTTGAGTACGGACCGTGGCATTTAAGAAGGTAAGAAATCTTTGGGATTTACCTCATTAGGGACCCAACCCAGGGAAATTTACCCCTGTGAGGCAGTATGGTTCCACAGTGGGTGTAACAGGTTAGATTCAGTGAACCAGCCGAAACACCAGCTGCAGCCGTGATTCAGCTCACCCACTTGTCTTGTAAGATTTAAATTAGGAGAAAATGACAAAACAGGCTTAAAAACTTCTAAAAGTATAAAGATCGTTTATTGTTACTAAGTAGGATTAAAAGAAAAGGAACACTACACNGGAAAAAAGGTCTCCTCTCTGCTTCCGTGTGGTTTCGGAACTGACACCGCAATAGTCCGTCTGGGCAAAGACAGTCCATTGCACTGAGCATCCAAACATGGGGTATTCTCAATTCCCCCCATGTGCTTTAAATGGATAACAGAACAGTTTAAGGTATTACAGTTCTTTACCACATTTTCTTTGCAAAAAGGTTGGTTTAAGCTCCACGCCCCTCATGGCACCACCCTCTTTTTCCTCCGCAGCCATCTTCAGTTCCAGCCTCTGGACTTACTTTCACTTCTTCCTCCAACTTTAACTCCATGGTGAACAGCTTCTGTTGAAGGAAAAGCTCTTCTCCTTCGATGCTGCCAGTTGTTTACCAGTTTATTCGGTTTGAAAAAGTTGAAAATCGGTTTTTCCAGGCCCCCGGGGGGAACCGGTGGAGTGGGGGGAGGGGAGGCCCCTCCCAGTTTCTCGGGAGCTGCTCGGCTCATCCTTGCAGCAGCCCCCAGTTGCTCTTTGGCTGCTTGCAGCTTTTGGGTGGGGGGTGCCCTGATGCGTGCCAGGGACCCCTTACCCTGACATTTGGGGGCGAGGGGCGCTGCCCCGGCTCCCCAGGGCCGGGTCCGGAGCTGTCCCCCTCCCCCTTTCTCCCCGTCGCCGCTGGATCAAAGAGGCTTTTCCCTCGCCTTCTGCAGGTTTAAATATGCAAAATCGCAGAAACGCCATTGGATTAAAAAGCTGTCAATTAATTTCAGCTCCAACCCACGACAGTGGGCCATGAGGTTTCTCAACATGCATTGGGACTTTGATCTCTTTTTCATTATGTCTAGGATCCAGATGGATGTCTCTAGGAGCAGGTGAAGAATGAGTCCCTAGATGAGGCATCTGTCAATGGAAATTCCCTTCTCTCTTCCACTTACTTGTAAGATAAGCAGTGTAAGTCAGTGAAGAGCAGTCTGCTGGCATGCTGTGTGCTTAGGAGTGGTAAGAGTGTTCCTGCTAATGTAGGAAATGACATTGATTATTTCTGTTTCCTATTCTGAGATGTAGTTTCAGGGTCTTATGTTTTTTCCCCTGCAGGCAGAACACCTAGAAGCTGCTTTATAGAAAAGGTTCCCCTTGCAACAGAGAAAGATGTCAAGTACCTCCCTCCCTTTCCTTTTATTTCTCATTTTCTGATACTCTATTTTTTTAACCTCGTATTGTATAATAGCCTGAAGTTGTGTTTCTTTCTTCACCGAAACTGTAGAATAAACTTTCTTAGCTCCTTACAGCTTGTGGTTGGATTCTGTTTGTGTTTACTCTCACCACCAAGTTCTGACTGCACACACTTCCAGCTGAAACTTTTGCACAAAACTGTAGTCAAAAACATAGCCAAACTGTAGTCAAAACAGCATATTCTTCCTTCTGTATTTCTAATTTGGTTTGTGAGCTGTGCATATTTTCAAGGGTTTTTAAAGCAGTCTCTTACATTCAGACTGCTGAGGGTCAGGTGGTGTTTTTCCCCGTGAAACATTTGCTGACTTTCCAGCCTTAAGTTTTCTGAGATGCTCCTCACGAGGGAGCCACCTCCCGCCCTTTGCTGCCCATTCGGCAGCAATTGCCTTCCTGTCCTTCACCTGAACGTTTCCACACACCCTCTCTCTTCCACAGTGATTTGTTCAGATCCTTCTGTCGTGCTGGCAGTGGTGAGGAGCGGTTTGCAGGGAAATAGGGAAGTGCGTGGCAGGGGAGCTGCAGCACTTTGCAGGTACTGGACCCACTGGCCCACCCCAAACCCCGCCAAAGGTTGCCAACTTAATGCTGTTCTCCAGCATCTTTCTTTTGGCTCAGCATGGTAAAAATAGACATTTTGATTCCTGTGTCTGCAGAGGTAGTTTCATACTTTTATAAAAGATAGGCTTCTGCAATCAGATTTTATGAAAAGCTTGCTTTAATTCTTTGCTCCAAACCCGATTGCCACTTACAAGCAATTTCTCAGCAGCAGATATTACAGTGAAATAACAGCACAATGAATTTTTTTCTTACAGACAATGTAATGTGAGGTGCAGTACAACCTGTTCTTTATGTGAAAGACTGTTTTTACATCCTTTTCCTTCCAGCTTTCCCAATAGTGTCAGAGGGCTTTACCCAGGTCAAAGACTTTCTGTACTCATAGAGTACAGTCTGTATTCTCTTTTATGTCATGATGTTCTGCAGTGTGTGTGTATTCTGAATACTATATTCAGATTCTGAATCAAATGTGGAGGGGCAGGGGGAGAGGGCACATTGCAGTGAGATTAATGCAATATCCTTCCACAATGGTGAGACAAAGAAATGTTTGTTTCAGAGCTTCAAAACTGATCTCATTGTAATCTGTAATTTCAGCTGATTGTACCCATTATTTTTTCACATACACTGGCATCAGGATGCAACATTAATAGCTCGAAATGCGTATATTTGGGAGTGAAAAATCAAAACAAATACTGCACAAGTGAAATTTTAACTAGGAAGAAAACCCTGCATTTTCACTGCAGCACTATTTCTTTCCTGGTTATCTTTCAGCTTGGAAGAGCCCTCAGTATCTGTGTATTCAGTCTACCTTCCATGAACTTAAATATGTTGAAGGATGAGGATTGATGAGTACAGATTTTTTTTTTTCTTTTATGTCTTCCTTGTCTTTATCCTTTTGAACCATGACCATGTTTCAGAGGAGGATGTGTGCAGGGTGTATTGGATTGGGCCCAGTGCCTACACTGCCAATTTCTTTGGGTGGATCAGTGACCAAGGCTCCAGCAGAAGTGTTCAAAGGGTGCTACATGGAGGCCGTGTGTGTGAAAGACCAGTGCTGTATTGTGGTGGTTGCTAGAGCACTGACTCCTTTTGTATTGAGGCTAAGAAAGCATCATCTGAGCCAGCTGTACCTGCTCAGACCCTGGATCTCTGCAGCCTCAAATCCTGTCACTGAGGGTGGATTGCATGAGGTGTGAAAGGAAGTGTGACAAACAGGAAAGAAGTCCAATAACCTGTCCTCCACCATAGTCTTCCAGCAGCATGTGGCTTGGAGACATCCTGAATCAGACTTTGTATCCTTGATGTTTCATAGATTTCAGTGGCTATTAATTCCACAAATTTGTCTTGTTTGCTGTGATATCTGAGGCCTCCTGCAGCAATAAACCTGACAGTTTAACTACAGATCTGTCGGTTTTATGACAGTAATAGTTAGAGACCTCATGATGCCTCTGTTTTTGCAATCCGATTTCAAACAAAAGTCAACAAACAGATGCAACACTGGAGGATGTGAGGGAGAATAAAAGGTGTAATGGAAGTCTTTGCATGTCAGCTAAAACTTCCATGTCAGTATCTGATTTCGTTTTCCAAATATTCTGTCTAAGGCCGCTTTCTCAAACTGTGCATCATTTCTTTCAGTTTTTGTAGAAGTGCATGATATATATGAGGTTGGCTTCTCACTGGCCTCTGTCAATCTATCTGAGCCCACAACTCCTCCTCCATCAGGAGAAGTGTCACAAGGCAGTGCTACAGGTAAAGGGGGGTCACGTTGCACTTGCAGCTGTGCAGTTGGTAGCACTTGAACTGCACCAAATAATTTCTTCCAGTTCCCTTCATCTCTCATTTTTCTGAGGCCACTCACTTACTTGTCAAGGTAGACAAATGTAGACAATGAATTTTCAACCCATTATCAGAAAGTTATTGCCATAGTACCTGTCAAATTGGATCAACCAATACGTTATGCAAGATGCTGAATACCTATACAGTGAGAAGCTGATGGTTCAAATTTCTCCTGATACCTTCCATCTCCTGGTGCACAACACTAGAGTAGAGTTTGTGTGTCATCTTTCTCTAAATGTGTAATCCAGAATAAATAAAATCCCAGGGTTTTTTTCACAACTGATGATGTTGTGCAGCAATTTTGCTCTTGTTGGTATATTTTGTGGAACTATATCCTTTCTCTTTCAATGATGGCCTCAAGTTGTGCCAAGGGAGTTTAGGTTGCATATTAGGGATAATTTCTTCACAGAAAGGATTGTTAAGCATTGGAACAGGCTATGCAGGGCAGTGGCATAGTCATCATTCCTGGAAGTGTTCAAAAAATGTGTGGATGTGGCACTTGAGGACATGGTTTAGGGGTGAACATGGTGATGTTGCTGGGTTGATGGTTGGTCTTGATGATCTTAAAGGTCTTTTCCAAAATTAACAATTCTATGATTCTGTGACAGCCTTCAAAGGATCCAGGTAATCTATCTGGACTGGTTGAGCACCTCCACTGTACCCTGTATTTTCTCAATCACCAAAAAATTCAGTGTGAAATAATTTCTTTGCTCTATTAAAAAGCCATCTGTTCTAACAAACTACTAAGCACGTATTGTTTAAGTACTAAACTACTAAACAAGTATTTGGTTTTGATTTCCCTTATGGGAAGCAAGGTTTAATCCATTTGTTTTGGTGGGTGATGGTTTGGGGTCAAGTTTGGGGCTTTTTCAGTCTTGGAATCTATTTGTGTCAGTTAAGACTGTTTTGAGATCAATATAAATGTCTTCTTACTTGTACCTAACCTGAATGTTCATCTTGGTTTGCCCTTTGAGTTGCAACTGGATACTTAGCAGAACAAACTGCTCAAAACCAAACTGAACTGAACCACTGAACTCCCAAATTGATCTGGACACCTCTCTGTGCAGTCTCCAGGCATGCTGCATACTGTATCTAAACCCATGCACTACCCTTTTATCTCTTGAATAGAGAGCATCTGTGACCACTCCTTCTCCAGTATATAATCATTTTCTCTTCATCACTGAGTTGTTGGCTGGCACTAATGATCGTAGACCTAATGACACAAATATCTTCAGGCACATTTGCAACCACGGAGCAGCCATAACTTGGTTTTGTTTCACAAGTCTTGCAGGCTCCTGCCCTCTTGGAAGTGCAGTGGCAAAGCAACATAGAGCATCCCTGCCTGCATCCATCCCTCACCAGACACTGATATTGTAGGGGGACATTGTTCACTCTTCCAGGGATAAAGTGTGTAGCACCAGGAAATCTGGATAGGGCATGTGAGCGTCTGTGTGCTGTGGTCTCCGGGTCTGCAGGAAGGCAAAGTCCCCCCTCCTGGCCTGGCTACCGCTGCAGGCAGGTCCCACTCGGCACTCTGCCTTCTGCAGCCAGCGCTGCTCGCTCACTTTGTGCTCTGATCCAAGGTCTAGTGGCATGAATAGGATGTTATCAGGCAGCTACATTGACTCTGGAGCCTGCCCTTAGACATGTTATTTTCCTGGGGTGCTTCCATGTAAATCTGTCTGCAGAACAACCAGCTGAGAGTGGAACTGATAACCAAGTACTGGTATTTATTACCACAATTGAATATTATCTTCTCCATGGTAATATATTTCACAATTAATTTCTCCAACACCTTCTTTTTTAAACAGTTTTGCCAATTTCTCTCTTTTGTCCCCTATTTAATCTTCTATTTCTGTATATTAAATAAGGAAAGTAGAGACATGCAGAAGGGGGAAAAAAAACCTAAAAAAGAAATGGGAGTTCTTGAAAATCTCATTCCTTTGTTAGTATAAAACTGTGTAATATTTGAAATGGTTCGCTTTATTTTAACTTTACAAAACAAGATTTTTATCTAACAAAAACATTTCACTTACCAAATCTGTCTTGTTAAGATGTTTCAGTTTTTTCTTAACAGAAACTTGTGCTTTCTTTTGCTCTACCTGAAATTTGACATGATCAGAGCTTCTGAAACTCTATCTTAGCAACACTTCAAAATTATTTTAAAATATTTTTATTTCCAAAATTGAACACTCGAGAAGTGAATATCCTTCCAGCACATTAATGTTGAACAGTTTTCAGCAGATACCATGCCTTCTACTCATCTCCAAAAAGCTGCACTAAATTAAAGAGCCTTTTTTTTGCTGTGAAGAAAAGCTGCCTGAAAATTATTGATAAGTCCTTTCCATTCTCTTCAGGAGTGCAACTGTTTTATTTGGCTGCTAATTGTTTAAATGCCTAATCAGCGATTTTTTTTAGAATCCTAATTTGTATTACAATTTGCAACCCCAGGCTATCGACCATTTGTATTTTTTCAATACATATTCACTGCTCCTGGAATATAATACATCACTTCCTTCTCTCTCATGTGTGCATGAGGAATTAAATTGTGTCTGCAGGTGAGCAGAGAGGCAGAAGGCAGTTTCCTGGAGGCATTTGGATTTTCCCACCCTTATGCTTGTTTCCATGTGGCTCTGGGCAGTCTGCGAATGCCATTCCCTGTTCATCTCCATGTACAAATCTCTGACACAAAGTAATTCCACTGCCTTTCCTGGGACGTGCCCTTGGAAACAGGACATCTGTAAACACATCCTCATCTGGAGGCTTATTTGCCTGCCTGTAACTGCTGGTAGTGCCTCTTGTTTCTCCAGGGAAGGAGGATTGAGAACTGTGTGAAGTTCTTAAATATTCATCCTTCTGCTTTAGAGGAACAGAGCTGATGTCAGTGTTACTGGCAAAAATTAATTTTATACTTCTATCTTCTTATTTTTATAATTCAGTGTTCTAATCATAGCTATAAATTAATTAAAGTTTTATTCCTCTTCAACCCACTTGAGAACCACCTTGGAAAATACGTTGTGGTAGTAACCCACCATTTTTGAACAAATCACAGTGGAGATAATCTAAAGTGCTAAAAATCTATTGTGTGGACAGTTTTTGCTGTTAAGTAAATCTGAAAAGGAGATGGGATAGTTTTTACGGTGGTCAGTGATGTGTTCCTGCTAGACTCATTGGTCC
Organism: Daphoenositta chrysoptera; assembly: GCA_013397915.1. Lineage (NCBI taxonomy): Eukaryota > Metazoa > Chordata > Aves > Passeriformes > Daphoenositta > Daphoenositta chrysoptera. Next base: position 957 of record VZRO01008045.1, on the reverse strand, counting down.
TTTTGTCTTTCCATGTTTATCTGATGCAAATATATTTTCTGTTTCTTAGGAGAGCACTCATCTCACGGGAAGAATAAAACTCGACAACTCTTCACATCTCAGCAATAAATATGTAAGTTCATAGCGTTTGTTTTCCATCCTGTAATATTAGTGTTTGTTAGTCCCTTTAATACTTTTTAGTCTCAGTATTGTGCCATGTAAGTAAAAAAAGGGTTAAAAAAGAAAACCAAAAAGAGCAATGACATAAATTGGCAGCAGCCTCAAGGAAAAATGGCTTAAACAAAGCTCAGCTCAAGCACACCATCATGACCAGATTCACAGGCAAACTGGGGGACTGAAGAAGCTGCCAGCTCAGAGAGACACACCTTTATACTCAAGAGCATGAGACTTTAACTACTTTAACTGTTCAGCATTTCCTAGATGTAAATCCCTGAGTGAATTTTCTTTGTGTGAGAAAGAATAGATTTTTAAAGGGAGATACCTATTTTTAAAAAAAAAAAAAAAGGGAAATTTGGTACCCAGAAATTTTTTACCCCTTTTTTTTTTTTCCCATGAAAAATCTGAATCTTTTTCACTTCATGCAAAAGCCAACACTTGAATTGAGGTGATTTATTACTGCTTGAAGTCCTTGGTGGTTAACATACACAGCAAGTGCTGGATGGTATTTGTATGTGTGAGAGGGCAGAGAGCATCAGAGCACCTCTGAAACCCAGTTTTTGATGTGGCCACTGCATTTTCCTTCATTTTTGAAGCTTTCTCAGGCACAATATCCACTTCCCAGGGAGCTGCTTCTCTCATTTCTGGAGAGCTGTGGTCCTTTTCTGAGGGTGGGAGAAGGAAGCAGCTGTGAGAAGGGCCCTGTGTGACCAGGGTAGAGTAGGAAGCAGGGGAGAAGGATGGCCTGAGGAACTGGTGTCACAGCATGCGTGGCATGGACCCAACAGAGGCTCTGGCAAA
>VZRO01008043.1:22270-52011 GCA_013397915.1 Daphoenositta chrysoptera | reverse complement strand
TTTTTTTTATTATTTTAAAAATCACTGAACTCTGATTCCTAATGGGAAACAGGGCTTCACAACCGTCAGGTAATTGTGGTTCAAAATCTAAGTTCATGTGGAAAAATGTGTGCCTAACATTGTACTAAAAAAGAAAAAAACCTTCCAACCTCCACCTCCCTCCCAAACTGTTACTGCAGGGATTTATAGACTCAAGACCTAAATAGCTCAGTATTGTGCAGCTTGACTATTACTGAAGCATAGTTGGATAATGAGTGTCAAAGGAGGGAGACTGCTGATACGGAGTATTTAAATTCATTATTGTAGTGGAATTAATTTGTGTTAGGAATCCAGAAGCTGGGACAGTGGGTATATTGCAAGCCCTTAATTAATAAGTGGAGCTAAGAGGTAAAAAAAAAGGTAATTTGCCTTTAGAATAAGATGCTTCTTCGGTGAATACTCTAATAACAGTTTCCACTTTTACTTTGAAAGCAAAAGTAATGGATTATGGAATTTTTAAGTACTGACCCAAGTTTCACCCAGAATATTTTAGGTTTACCATTTGTGCATATCATGGAACATACAATAAACTAAAATTAACAGCTGGAAGGTGACACATTCTTAAGGCTGAAGTAATTAGGAAAGGAGCCAGGGAGCCAGTTTTTCAGCTAGCTGAAGCTTTGTTCAACCCTTAATTTAATTACTTTGTGTTATATCCTGTGTCACAAGTCTACCACACACTCAGAAATGCAAAACCTGTTGGGGTGCACTCCGACAGCTGTTCAGCTCTATTCAAAGCTGACCCTAGTGTTGTGAAAGATGCTGTTTCTATTTCCAGCTCTGTAAGTGACCATATAAAGGTATACTTGGTCAGTCTGATCCCTGATGAGAATTCCATGGCCACCCAAAGTGGAAATATCATGGGCTTTTTCGATCACCCTTTGTAGTCAGGACTAACACTCGACTCATACACCACTGCCTAAATTAATATAGCTTTGATTTTAGTTTTATTAACTAGCAGTAAAGCTCTAATGGATTGAAATAAAAAAAAAGAAAATTGTTCCCTCCTCTGGTAATGGCAGTACGAGGCCTTTTTTTTTTTTTTTTTCAATGGAAGTTTTACAAGTTCTTTCTCATAAATATTTCATTTTATCACGCTATTGACATGCTGAATGTGTCCCATTTGGAAGAAGCCAGTGGCAGCTGGAAGCTTCCCAGTGGAGTTCCAGCAAGCTGGAGCCTTCTCCCGTAGGATCTCGACCACTGGAGCAATTCTGTGCCTACCACATACAGATATTCTTAATGGAACTGAGTTTTGGAAAACTTCTCTTTACGTAATTTCCTCTCAAATGATACTGTCAGAAAAATCTACACAAAATGAGGTTGTATTAATCATGGCAGATGATTCTGTGGGAATGAGACATAAGAGCCAATTTATGGTTCTGCTCTACCTGAAGGGTCAGACCAATCCTGCCTGTGTGTGTTAGATCAGTCCATCCAACCCACACAAACCTCCATCATTCTAGGAAACTTCAAACAACTAAAAGTGCATGAGGTATGCTTAAGGTCTTTTCCTACTCACATAAGTTGAGCAATCTTTCCAAACACAGATTCCAAGGGGAAAATTTGCCCCAGAGATCTATGGTTTTCTATTTTCAACCTGAATTCAAAATTCTCACGATAAACGCCTACGGGGCATACATTTCAATTAAATTTGTATTACTATCTTCAGTGAAGCCATCTGTAGGAGGAGTGCAAATAAAATGAAATTTAGCACCCTCATTCCTGAAATTTAGAGCATGTGTGGTATTTTACACATTTAATGTGAGTGCCCCAAATGCCACCATAAAGGTAAACATGCCAGTTTTTAAATACCAGGCTCAGCATGTAGTTGCAATATGTGACAATAAAATCTGGCTTTATAAAGGGAAAAAGGCATGCAAAGGTGAAACACAACTGTGATTTTCCACTTCAAACAGATAAAATGTTTCTCCCCAAATTTGTGTTATGTAAGTTTTATAATAACCTCCTATTCGTACTGTAAATTATTTATATAGACAGAAAACTATTTTAAATATATCTGTATGTTGTTTCAAACAGATTAAACCCTCTAATTCAAAAAGACTATTTTTCAGCCTCTAGATTCTAAATGCTCTTTTAGTAGTTTTCAATTGTTTATTCCATTTGTTTACTTAACTTGAAGGTTGCATCAAGGACACTGCAAACAAATATACTAAATCATGTTACTTGGTGGGCCAAAACTGAAGCTTCTTTCATGACAAGGAATTACAAATTAACTGACATGAAAAAGAAAATACTTATGGAGCTGAAGCAATTTTACATCAAGAAGATGAAAAGAAGGATTAATAGATTTGAATAAATGGTTTTTGGTTTGTAGAAGAGAAAGAAAGTAAGTTTATGACACAGTGTGCCTAAGATGGGAAGTGACTGACTGTGATATAAGACAATAAAGAATAATCTTTTACATGCTTTATGCAAAACACAAAGACAAGTGGTCAAATAAATGCAGAGCAGACAAGAAAATACATATGCTGATACATATTTATACCATGAACTGCTTCTACTGTAAAACACAGAAAACTTTTTAACACCTTATATTGAATAATCCCTCTACAAGATGATAAATATAAAAATAGTCTAAAATTCACTGGATATTTATGAAATAAATTATAAATTAACTGCAATAAAGACAGCAGAAACTATACCCACATCTCTTTAAAAATCTCATAATTTAATATAAGAAAGCAGCCTACTCTGCAATCTAAGAAGGTAACAAAATATTTGTGACTATGATTTAGCAGGATTAAAATTGTATGTGTATTTTTCATTTTGGAATGTGTCTACCAATTATGTTATTCTCTACTGATAATGAACTAGCATTAAGTTACATACAGAGGCAACAACAAAAGAGCTCACATGTCATCATTCTGGAATCAAATAGAGCCTTACTAAGAAGAGCATTATCACAAGCATATTTTGTATAAGTCTTATTTTTAAAACTATTCGAATCTTATGAAAGATGTTGGGAGATTTCATTGTGACTCCTCAAGAAGAATTTACTGGTCCAGTCTCATTAGAAGCTCTTCAACCATAAATTTCTCTCCAGCACTACAAGGATTGCTACTGATTGCACGTGATATGGAGAAAGGAAATGATTATTCAAATTACACCTGCCTGAAGTTGGCACTGCAATTCCAATGTCACGTTGGAGAAAACCAGCAAGGACTGATACCTAGCAACCCATTAGACAAGTGACAAAATCTAAGTGTTTACTAAGATTTGAACGTGTAGATGCATAGACCATAAACAAGTGTAGAAAATGCGCCTTGCACTGCATTGGCACTGCATTAAATGATATATGATAATCTACTGACACACAGTGACCATTATCACAATTATACATTTGCTGTATCCAATAACACCCCCACACCCTCCTTCACTAGAGGGAACAAGAAAGTGACAGTGTATAGTATTTTATATATAACAGTAAACATAAAACCACCCTGACCCTTGGCAGTGTAATTTTACAATATTGAATGATGCAGTAAAATAACCATTTAAAATTAGTAAATCCTACATTTCATTTATTATACTTCAAAGACTAATCAACCATCAGGCACGATGTGATTAAGGCCACAAATCTTGGCACTGCAAATCTGTTTTGTTGTTTGAACTGAATATTTTACTACACTTTCCTCCTAACACAGCAAATTAAATGAAAAAATTAATAAAGGATCAATCATACATCTTCCCCTTATGCATGTATTTTCTATAGCTGATGGCTGTTGCTGTAACATGATAAAAGCTACCACATCCAAATTTGAAGAGGATCTCTGCATATATTTTCAGGGCACAGCCATGTGTGTCACACAAGGCTACGACTTCCATTCTCTCTTCTAATTGCCAGTTTAAAAAGTACTTTCAGCTCAGACAAAAGATTAACTAAACCCCACCATATCATTCTATGTGAAACACTACTGTAAAGCAGCCACAAAATCATAATCCAAGGTCAGTGATTGAATCTCTGGTCGAGATACAAATTCAGCATTGCATTTCCAGTTCTACTTTTGAAAGGATTAATTCAAATGTATGAGGATTTCCAACCAAATACTTCCACTGCTTTATGCATATACATTCATGGCAACTGTTAAATTGCCTTCATGAATCATGTTCTGACTTTTAGCTGCTTTTTTGAAAACAAAACAAAAAACAACTCACAAAACCCCACAGATACAGGCACATCTCCAAGCACTAGAAAAGGTAAATTCTTAGTTGCAGTGTGAATCCAGCTCATATTCCATTTCTATTTAGAATTTGATTAATCTTCTAATAATAATAATAAATAATGGTTTGCACAGAAATTTAGTAGGAGACAACTTTAAAAGCTGCTGTATTTCAGGCACACACTCATCCATTTTTAAATCTTTAAGTATGCAAAAGCTAGACCAGAAGTTTGATTAGATTCAAAGATTAAACCCAAAACCAGCACAGCTAATAATCCAATTTAATCTAAACAACAGAACTCATCCAAGGATTCTCGTGTCAAACCCATAATTCTGCTTGAACCACAGATCAAATTTCATCAGCAGAAAGCCATCCCACTTCTTGCTAAGGCATTCAGAGGTATAATTAGCCTCACTGGGAAAAATGTGGGTTTGTTCCAGCCCAAATCTATTCAAATTCAGATTCTAACCTTGAGTTCTCATTTTGCCTTTGCCTGGCAAACAATGAGAGCACATAGAAGATATTTGCAGTGATGAGATAGAGACACACATGTATCTTATCATTTAACTACCTATGTTTCTGCTGGGTAATTCAGGGATTACACTAATGCAAGAAAAACGTCAGTAGAAAGTTGAGTTCTTTATGGCTTACAGTATATTTCTGCATCACTTGAGACCAATGAGTCACAAGGTATAAAATATTAAATATATTTTATGATTTTTCAAATAAATATTATAGATTGAAAAAGCTTTAAGTGCCCTAAGGATCAATACTAATCAGTTTTTTTAAAAGCACTTTATACATACACCAAATATGCTTTCACTTCCATATTTAAATGTTCCTCTTTATGCTTTTGCATTTTATACAGTAAAATTTTTCATATATCACTTACTTTTTTGTCTTCATTATATTTGTGGAAAATTTCTTGTGCTCTTTCTTCACCACCATCAGTAAACAACATAATAATCTTATTACAGTTAGCTCTGGAGACACTGTGCTGTAGGAGACACAAACAGGAGAAAAGTTTTTATATTTCAGGCTATAAGGAATAATAGCTGTTATATTTGATGGCTTTCGTAGCTACATGTTTGCCACTTTAACATGGCAATGTCAAAACCTAAAAAATCTTTTAGAATTTCATTCAATTCCCCCTTCTGAATGAAAAATAAAATAAAATAAAATAAAATAAAATAAAATAAAATAAACCCACTTTTCTGGTCCATGAGACTTAAATATGAGTCATTTCAGACCTGGCCCAACAGAGTGGAATGGGGATTTGGGGGTTCCTTTCATGTCCACAAACAAGAGGAGAGCTCTTTTACTCACATCAACCCCACAGTGTCCCTCCACAGACTTTCTGCATGAGACTTGCACAGTCAGGATCTCTAAACATTTTTACTCTTCTCTTTTCTCATTCTTACTTTTTTTTCCCTTACCCTTAGTTTCCTTGTGGAAATTGGGGAACCACTGACCCTGTAATGAATTACTGAATATGCTTATTTTCTTTTTTCTGTTGGGCTCCTACTCACAAAAAGGTTCTAGCTCACTGACCACTTGAATAAAAACTCTGTTAATTTAGGCATCCTGTAGGATATCCACCTTATAAGGTTTGAAATATTTTTGCGTTTGCTATTTTTGCCATCTGCCCTTAAAATGGGCTTCATCTTCCAAGCTTTTAACTCTTTCATGTTGGTTTTTTAAATTATTAATACTCTAAAGTGAATAGCTAATCTTTAGAAAAGTGTTTTAGAATCAGGTTTACATTGTAGTCAAGATATGGCCACTTGGATTATTTAATATCTCCCCATCACCCACTTTTCCAACAACATTGCATTTCAGAGTTGAAAAATGGAACATGTTCCATTATTTCTGGAGAGAAAGCCTGAAACAGAATTAAGAAGAAGCCCCTCTGACTGCTAATTCATCAACATAACTAGTAAAGCCCCCGAGAAAAATGCAGTGTTTTTTTGCAAAGGAATAAAACATTGTTCCACAGCCAGATCAATAGAGGTGAGCATGAATTTTGCCTCCTCTTTCTTTATTCTCGAAAAGTTAAGAATCTAGTCTAAGCAAACTGCTCATTATTTTTGCAGCTGTTCCTTGCCCTTTGTGTTGCACACAAATGGTCCCAGCCAGACACATCTTGGTGCTTCTGAGCAGTTGGATGTGACAGAGTAAAACCCTTAGAGATCCCGTGAAATAAATTCAACTTCTCCTTCCAGAAGCCTGATTTTTGCTGTATGAATTTACTCTAGAGCCAGGAAGACAAACAGGAGAGTTGTCCTTACAAAGTCCCCAGTTCCCCCTGGCTTTACTATTTGATGCTACAGAGTGACTGTCCCCAAGCTGGTCAGGGGTCATGGTCCCACTGCCCCGTTTTCATTCCACTCATTGGTCTAATTCCTGTCATCAAGAGACTGAAACGTCAAAGCCTCAAACATCACCCAATAATTCTCAGTATTGCAGCTCTGCAGGTCCACAATGTTCCCAGAAAACTAAAGTATAAACCTAATTAACAGGGTAAGAAATATTCTTCAAAAATGATTTATATTGATATTTCAATATTCAGTGAAGAATAACTTCTTTTGTTACTATTACTACTTTCAAATTTAAAAATTTGGGAAACAAAAAGAAATCAAGGCCAAAGATTTCCTTACATGTAACAACATATAAAACCTGCCCAAAATAAACACATTCTCTCCGACCTCATCAGCACACTGTGTTTCAGTTGGAATTAAATTATTTATGACCATTTTTTGCTTGTGAAATATAACTTACAAGATACTGCTTTGGGCTGCAATCTTCTCGATATTAAAAAAGTAATAAAAGCAGGGTTGGATACCTCATAAATAAAGAAATTCACCTACATTTACAGTGATTTAATATATAGACCAAAATAAGATCGGAGGGACAAGGAAGGGGTCCAAAATTTGCTCATATTATGGAACTGTTCTAGTGATTTTGTAAGAAGCACTGCTATGGGCAATGTGAACTGGAGCTAGGCTTTGCTTTCACTGACTAAAACAGGACTTTTCTAGTGGCTTACTTAGCATATGCTTACACAGTATCAGAAAAAAGCAGCTTTCTCCTATCTCCTCGTACTTACAGAAGGGCATTTACTTACTCTGCATTGTTTACACACTAAAGCCATGTCACAGGAAAAAAATCCAAGATTTTAGCCTCCAAACATTATTGGAAACCTGAACATGTAAAAGATCAAATCATATGACATTACCCCATCCCTGGAAGTGCCAAGGCCAGGCTGGATGGAGCCCTGAGCACCCTGGTCAGGTGAAAAGTGTCCCTGGCCGTGGCAGGGGGGTTGGAACCAGATCATCTTTAAGGTCCCTTCCAACCCAGGCCATTCTATGACTCTGTTATTCTCCCACCAGAAAAAAAAACTGCATCTGGATGAATGAATTTAACACATTAAGTCTCTTACAAGACATCAAGGAAATGACAACACATCTTCCAGCCCCTCCCCTTTGGACTGGCACGGAGAGATACTGGCTCAGGAATGAACATGTAACAGACTGAGAAAAGATGATGCTGTAATTTCATCATTTTTCTGAACAGTTTGCTTTAACTGTCTAATGGGCCACAGCTCCATGGGACAGTGTTGTCTACACAGGAGCTTCCCCAGGATAAGAAACAGCTTCTTAGCTTAAACCACAGAAAAATACAAGTGGAATTGAGCTATGAATTAATTTTTAGCTCTCTCTTTTTAGCTCTCTCTTCTATTTGATACAGGCCTTGTTTTTTTCTTTCAAAGAGGCAAGCAAGACATGATCCATTTTATACCATGTTTAAAATTGCTTTTGTTTTATACATGTTTCACATCTTTAAAATTCAGTCTTTAAGTGGCAGGTTACAATTACGCCTTGTGACATGACACTTTTGGAATGCATTTTTCACTATTTTTTCTTTGAGAAATCATAGATATTACAGTATGAGGGGGGAAGAAAACAAACCACCTGAACTGCTGCAGGTGAAGTACTATAATTTTCAAAGAAATAGCAAGTTAATATAACAATAAATAATGGGAAAATGCTGCATAAAAAATATGGAATCCAGATTATTGTTAATCAATTGAATTATTATGTTGAAAAACCTTCAGTGTCTATGTCCACTTAGCAACACATCAGACAGCACTTTTTTCATGGTACAAGAGAAATATTACTTTGGTATTCTGGAAAATTGTTTGAAATAGTTGTCATCCAGAAACAGTATCCACAAAATTATTTTGAAAATTTGATCAATACTCCATTTTTATTGCTCTTAGAGCAATTGGACTATTTGAATTCATAAATATACAACTGGAAGCTATCCCAAAGCATATTTTTTATTATTTATTTAAGCCTGTATTACGCCACCATATTATATTGTCTTGTCACCAGAATCTAGGGCTAAACCCATCACGAGCCCTCTACTCTTCCTGCTAAATGGATTTGCCAGTATTTGGAGAAGATGAGCATATATCCAGAATTTTGTGCAATCCACAATGTCCAGCCACAACTTCCCATTTTGCAGAGATCATGTGAGGCTAATCACACGTCTGGCTCCAGCTACAAAAGAGATGGTCCCACTGTGACACTGATCTCCAACTGGTTTTTAAATAATACTTTAGTCCTACAAACAAGTCCATTTTGAGGCTTCTCCTGTGTTCAGCTTTTCTTCCTGTTGCCTGTACATGAAATATGTATCTGGTGCTGCACCAAATGCAATCCATAATTTTAAGCAACTATAAATGTTATGAGGAACATATTTGGCAACATTTCTTGTCTTCCTGGTTCCCACTGCATAAGATGTCAAAAGGTGTAGAAAAGGGGCAAATGCCATCCAGCCTGGTCCAAAAATGTCCAGCAGACTTCAAAATACTGTTTGTGGTTTTATGTAACCATCAGCAGAGGACACCCACTCGTTTCCCCACCAATCCCCTCTGCTAATCTGAACAATGGTCTACTGAGAAAATTCCCACAATAACAGAGCATTTTCTTTTTCTCCATCAAACTTTAACAAGCTTAGGATTTTTAACTGAATATACAATGTCAGGGAAGTGTCCTGAAGTTCAGAATCTGGCAGATTAGGAAAAAAAAATAAAGTAAAAAAAGTACAAAACCAGTAAGGGTAAGAATACATTTCTTACTTGTTAAACTATATCCTTACCTGCTGCAAAGTTATACANAAAAAAAAAAAATTACAAAAACAGTAAGTATAACAATACATTTCTTACTTATTAAGCTAAGCTGCAAAGTGATACGGCTTTATTTACACTAAGGTTTAAGATACAATATTCAGTCTTCATAAAGGTGAGAAATAGAACTATTTTTTAAACAACTATGTGAACCATTTAAAATTTACTAATAAACCCCAAACATTTGTGGTAAATGGCAAACATTGCTATTCAAAAAGCTAGTGCCTGGGTGAAAATTAGAAAGTGCAATGTGTTTAAAACATGGTAACAATGCATTTAATTTTTGAGGAAACCATTCTTTTTATACATGAGAAAGAGAAAGGAATTAGAATGCTCTCAGTGAGTGAACACTACTCTTTAGGCATCATCAGGTGCCTAGTATTCCTCTATTAAATAACTCATTTCCTCCCCTCTCTCCTGCTCAAACCATGGTAAAGTATTTATGACTTCTAATAACTGTGAAATTGTAGGTTAACTAAGCATTGCTAGGAGATGATGTGGTAAAATTGAAATATTAGCATAGTGACACAGATCTTTCCATTTTAAAATTAACTGCAAGTCAACCACTACCACAAGTGAATGACATGTTAAATGAAAAAACAGCTGAATGAATGAACTAAAACAGTACAACGTGTTGGAAACCAAATTAATTCCAAAGTCTTAGCAACCTGCTGGGGAACCTGCAACGAAAAAAACATTGTTGGGATAAATTTGTTTGCTAAATAAAGGTTTGCACTTCTACCACTCAGTTACACAGTGAAGGAGCATGCAGTGGCCATCTGAACATTCAAATTCTCCTTCTTCACTTGACAGCAGAGAGATCTTACTTAAATACTTACATTTAGCAGCTGTTCAAAAGCGTAGCTAAAGCCTTTTTTGTAATCTGTAATTCCTTTAGCAGAGATTTTATAGACAGCTTCTTTCAGTTTCTTCTTGTTCCTCACATTAGCTTGGACAAGATGATTAAAGCAACTGACATTCTGAGCATTATTATTAAACTGCAAAATAAAAAGAAATAGTATTAAAGACAGTTAATTCTCTTTTCTGTGTACTGTAGCAGTAAATATTTATGTTTTCTGGATCTTCGTGAGATAAAGAATGTCAAACCTGGATTTTCACTTCCACTACACTGAGAACATCCAGTAGTGACTGTAGATTTCAAAATGAGACAATATATTTAAAAAACCCAGGTATTTGGTGCTTCACTCTGTGGCAACTCCAAAAAAAATCTACTATAGTGGAAAAATTCCCACAAATTTTGTTTCAAGTTTACATAAAGAAATAAAATTCAGAAATGCAGAGTTGAGGAAATAAAAACCCATAGGTAAAAATAGATTTTATTTTTTTTTAATCACTGAAAAGTATTGGTTATCAGGTGACTTCCATATTGCATGAATTAGTTTGGTGGTTTACAATGTAACTTGCACATGAGATTCAAGTTGTATATATACATTATGGAAAACACTCTTGGAAGCACATGAGAGCATAGCTCCAAATAGGAGAATACTGATGATAGCAATACAAATTTGTGTCTTGAGAACACGCATACTTCTGCTGGCTTACTCACATATTCATAAAGACTACTCCCTGAAAAATAATTTATATGATATTCTGACATTATGTAAAAACATACACAGAAAATGTCTGCACAAGTGGAAATCAGTTTCAGATTGCTTTTAAATTCGTCTCTGTATAAATATACATATATTCACGTATACCAAAATACAGACATCACAATTTACATTTCAACTGAAAGCAGATTATTATGCCTCTTCCTGATTATGGGTGTTTAGTGAAAGTAAATATAAATGTAATTTTTTGCTGTCAACCTGGTGCAAAGCCTTAAAATAACTTAAAAATCAAGCCTCGTTGGCTTAAGTCTCACTGCTGATAACTAGTTCAATAGTGCTCTATAGAATAAAAGGTAAATAAGGTCACAGATTTCAATAAATGCTCAACTACTTACATGTCTAAAATAAATCACTCAGTACCAGGCACAAATTACAGAGGGAGAACTGCTGTCAGCAGCAAACACCAACCTGTAACTGTAGAACACTTACAACAAACAAAACTGGAAAGGATGAAGGGATTAATAATATTAAACCACTTATAATAATGCCTACTCTGTCAATTCATGTTATTAGGAGTTACACTGTATATTAATGTATTACATATTTCCCAAAAAAGAATGGTTTTTGGTCCAAGAATCCAGCAAGTTTTGCTGCTTAAGCAAAACTGGGAGATGATCACACAACAGTAACCAGTTCACTTTGATGCAAAACACTGACTCAGTGGTGCTTCCTATAAAAGTTTCCTACAGAAGTAACCCGTAAATCACCTAATGATTATTGGATACATAAACCATGTGGGAGTGAAAACAGTTATTGTGCTGTGGAATTATTTCAGTTTGCCTCAACCTAAATTTATAGCCATGATATGAAAATTACAGACATAAAGTAATTTTATAATGACAAGGTCTGAAAACCAATTCAAATTGTGAGCTGGGGTAAAAGTGCAGAACTTGTACCTGAAAAGTATAGAAAAACTTTATGTAGTAGGTAGCTGTGCCCTACAAAAGCCAATTTCATCTGAAAAAATAAAGTGAAAAAACTCCTCTGCTTCACCAGTGATATTATATAGAAATTATTTAATAACCTAATATAAAATAAACCCTCAGTTCAATCCTATGGCCTGCGCATGCCTTGTCTTGGCTATAGCAAACAGCAGTTTACACATTCAAGTGAAAATTTAGTGACAAGAGAAGATTTCTCCCTGGAATATCACTAACATTAAACTGCCAATTAAATCTCTTGCTAGCAGTCCTGCAAATATATCAGGATAATTATTTCTAAGAAGGTCATGTATCCAGCATATAGATTGGTAATTATGGCTATAAAAATGACTTAAAAAAAATGTCAGGAATACTGGTTCAAACTGTGGAAGCAGCTGACAAGGAAACTGTGCCTCACTACACTTACACATGAAACTGTACTGGCTGTGAAGTGAAAAAAGGGCCAAGCCAAAGCATCTGCATCTTTAGATTCACAAATGCTGATGTAAAATGAAGGAGAGAAATGAGACATTTGTAAAACGGAGTGTTACATCAACCAAAGTCTGCAAATGCTGTAATTTAATTAAGCAAATATATGAGCCAGCTGTTTGCAGAGACATCAGTCAACATTAATGTCAATGCCAGTCAGAGAAACAGGTGAGCAGAGTTTGGATTAGATGAAGGAATCCGTAGATGGAACAACAATCCTCCAGAATGAACATTTCCCTGTTTGCTGGGAGATGAAAGTAAGGTTCAAATGTGACTGGTGAAAGTGCTCAAAGGGGGAAAGAAAATTCAGGTGTGCATTTAATTAATCTGAACTCCAGCAAAGCACTGAAGTAATGGAAGGGTATCAACTGTAAAAGCCTTCAGATCATCCTTAAAACTGACATTCCACATGTGACAAACACCGGATCATTCCAAATTTAGAGTCAGCCAAATTGATACAGCTCTTAGATACGCTCATCTGAAACACAGTAGCAATAGTTGCACTATAATTTTTTACATATTTAGATGTGTAAAAATTTACACATCTTAATGTACAAGCCAAAATAACTGCTGTGTGCCTTTACTGATTACTGGTCACAATATCTGACCCCTAAGTACCACAATAAAGCTTATTTTAGTTCTCAAGATTTCTTGTAAACCAATTAACAATACACACAATCACTTAGTATTTAACTGAAGAAAGAACATGTAAGCTTGCAAAAACCAGTTGCCATTTCAGGAAGTCCATGTTCTTACAAAAACAAATCCTACTAAAGGTGTAAAATTAAGGTAATTACAATCCATACTTTATTGAACAAAGTACTCTCAGTGTATCTATGTAAAATATGTCAGTTGGGTATTTATCAGCCTGGCATTCCCCTAATTATTGCAATAAATATAAATGTATGCAACAAAAGTACTTTTGGTGAAAAGGAAATAAATGGAATGTTTTTGTGATGCCGTGGGCTCAGTGATTCACTTACAATATATGATATTTGGAGGTGAACCATTCAATTGTTAAAATGTAAAGCCACCCTATACAGTCTGTCACCATTAATAACAGCTTCTACTTTTTCAAGTATATGAAAAACTTATTCCTTATCTAAGCTAAAATAAAAGGGCCTTGCAGCGAAACAGTTGTAAATCACAGAAAACAGGATAACCTTGAGCTTTTAATTTTAAAGCATCATGAAGTATTAATATAATTAAATCTGCCTTGTAATTATACCTGCAAGCTATAGGATCTAGATGCAGCTTTCACTAGATTATTTCTCACTACCCCATTTATTTATATTCTTTTGCAGTTTCCACCTTTGGGATGTCCCAGAACAATCCTCTGTTCTGAGGAAATTAAGACCTCATCTTCACAGGTTTGGGCAGGAATAACTAAGCCTGCTCTTGGGGCACAAAAAGAGTCAAGAGAACTTGACCTCATTGACCTCAGCCCACCAGTACCATCTTTGGTCATATATGGGGCAACTCAATAACCTGAAAGATAAGAAAACCAATTTAACTTAACATGAAACTCCAAAGGAAGGGCTTTGAGTCTAATGCTGCTTCAACTTTGTCATTCTGGTGAAGATCTGAAACAGGAATTCTAATCTGACAGTCTTACAAGGACTTTATCTTCTGATTCAGAAAAGGATCAGCTTGTGAAAACCAAGTGAATAAAACAGTGAAAACATTGTACAGAACTTCAGAAATAATTTAAATGCTCGAGACCTTTCCCCTCTGTTGGGCAGTTCCACTGAGCTGTGGGCTCCTCCAGGCCCATGGACCTCTGCCATCCACAGTGCTCCAGGAGCTGAATTTGTGGAAAATAGAAGGCTGTCATTCTGAAAACCTCTTCTAATTCCAGAACAGTTACTTATATATTGCTAAAAGCCTCCTCTTTTCCACATTTTCAGCCTGGAAATCCTTCTAATAAATTACAAAAACTGCTGCCATAACATGAGGTTATTAGAGGATTCAAGGGAAGTGGAACAGGAATATTGATTTATTTCCTGTATCTGGTCCCACGCTAAGCACTTTGTGGATATGCAGATCAAGAAATGAATAAAAAGACCCTACAGACAGGTGTTTTCATTAAGAGGGAAATATAAGGCAAAAGAAGGGGGGTGGAAAAACCCTGCAGAGAAAATGTGTGAAATGAAGAAAGAAAGTATCAGAATTCAGAATTGGGATATACAAGGACTGAAAAATGTTTGAGATGTTTAAGTGGAAAGATCAAAGCTATCAAGCAGCCTGGAAAAAAACAAGGAAATAAAATAGATTAGAAACAAACAAATAATTTGTAATATATTGTGGGTTTTTTCCAAAACTGCAATCTTTTTAATGCATTACCTGCTCAGCAGATCCCTGCTCTGTCTGTTGGGAACTTCTTTAATAAATCTGCCTTTTGCAGATACCATTTAACCTCTCCTCAGCTGACAAACTTTAGGAAGTTACACAGAACATGTAACTCCCAGGGCCATCCACACTTTAACATCACAGTCATTTTCAAACATTACTCAGGATCTTGGGCTCCTTCTGAAATAGCTCAGAACTTTTCTCGTTTCATTGGTGAGAAAAATGAAGCAACAGAAAATAAAAAAGTAAATCCAAGGTGAAGGCATGGCCACAAGGTCTAATCTTAATTCCCCACTACAAGAATATGCTTTTTCCATTTCCTTTGTGCAAACAATTACAAGTCCTCAAATTTTACTTTTAATCTGATATTAGTTTTTTTGCTATAAGCCATTTAAACAACATGGTCAAACAGGACGCAAATTTTTAAAGCATGAGTTCTCATAAATATTTTATCACTTAAACTTCTTCAAAATGCACATAGAGCTAATGCCATTTATTCTGGAGACTACAGCACTGTGAGAGAAAAATCCCTGATTTCACAGGCAATGTATGAACTGATGATATTTCAAATTCTCTTCTGCATACCCATCTACCCTCTCTATAATTCTAAACAGATCTCCATCTCCCAAGGAGATAAATAAGAGATATAAATACAAGGGATATAAACCCAAAATACAATGTCAATCATTCTATTGGCAAGTGTAGGAGGTTATTTAAATACAAATAAAACATTTCAATTGATTCTTCTTCTTTTATGAAAGGAAACACAGAGAATCCATTCATTGCACTCTTAGAATTCACATTTATGTAATGCTAGCAAAACAAGTAGGCTTTGAAAAGAGCAGAAAAAAGGAAATATTTTAAAGAATCAAAGAGTAATATCTTGGGGCATTAATTTATCTGTATCAGAAAGTACTTATTACTGTTTCTGACAGTAAACAAATTTTTTTTCTGCTGTGTCTTCATATAAATCTATCTACACAGTTATATATAAATACAAATATGTACAGTTATTTGTTTAATTATTTGACATGATCAAGAAAGCAAGCTTCAGTCAACATTGATTGATGCTTTCCAGACAAAGTATTATTCCACTAAGGAAAGCCACAGTTCTCAAAAAGCACAGCAATAACTTTGTGTAAATCCTCACGAGAAGAAATTGAGAAAATCAGCAAGAACTTTGTGATTCAGTCTGAAAAGGACAAAATCTTCTGTAAAGCATCTTATTACTGCAAAATGCAAAAACAAACGCTAATAAATTGAAAACGTCTAAAAAAAATCTTTCAAGTTGTAGTCACTAGGTGGCACTAAAACAAAAAAAGTTGAACTGGTGGTACAAATACCATGAAAAGTGGAATTTTACTTTTCTGGTGGAGGACATTGGTGCTTTCTGTGACTAGCATAAAATTCTCATTTCAAGTAAACCAATAAAATATATTCCTGTTCCAAACGACTGAAAAAGCACAAATATTAAAATCTAAACTTCCTCCTTAAAGGAAAATTTCCACGTCTTGAACACGAGGGATGCCAGCTCAAGGAGGATGAAAAGTATGGAAAAACTGTAAACCAGCCTACTTTCTAAATGTCCTTCTGTGCCTCCAAAATCTGCAGAAGTGATAAAAAATACACCAAGTATGTAGGGCCAGGTCTTTTTAAAAGTTCAGCTTTTCCCAACCACCCTGACTTATGGCCTCCCTCTTCTCTCAGTTAGTTTCCTGACATCTATTGACTGAACACATCATGTTTAATCAGAACATGAATGAAATTGCATTTATAAGTTAAAAAAAATCCACAACCTATAAAAAACTTCCTTTCCAAAATTTCTGACATGAGATGAGAACCTGACTTAAGCTGTACGTGAGTTGTGCATTTTTAAACATTCATAAATGTTTATCTTTTATAGAAAATCATATAAACTTGAACCAGGCAATAATTTCAATACTTAAACTTGCTATAAAGATAAAACTTACACATTTAAAATAAAAAGACCCCAAAACTTTAATAAATCAATAAAATCATTCCAATTTTCATACTGAAAATTGAGGAAAATCCAGTGAGTTTTCTGAAGACTTACTCAGACACTACAGCTGCTGACTTTCAGTCTGCTGAGGTTTGTTGCTATGCTACTTCTACCTTGTGGCTAAATCAGCTTGGTGACCCAGTTGTATCTATATGTATTAAATGAGCAATAGTGAAATAGATCTGATTTCACCAGGCTTCCATTTCGTAGCTAAATCCGGCTTTGTCATTTTCTTTTCCTTTTTTTTTTTTCCCTGCTGCTTTAGGCTTGGTAATAGGATTTCAGGGTTAATCCCAAGAATAACTGAATCTTGAATAAGGCCAGTTAGAATCTGTATTTGAGCAGTGAGAAGATATTATAAATATTTATCAGAACTTATTTAGAGAATGGTATGAAGGCAATTTGCAAAGTTTTATTCCCATGTAAATTCTAAGTACACAGAAAATCTGAGGCAGTTCAAGCAATAAAGGTCGGTAAATTGACATGCCAGAAAATAATATGTGATATCAAAATTCACCATTCATATCTTGCTGTAGAATAACTTCTTTCTCCTATTCTATGACTTATGTACAGAGAGTTTTCAGTACAATCCTACACATACACTGTAGAGAAAACATAAGAAACTTATTCCAGGACCTGCATTTCTTAAATTGTATGGCAAGTATCAAGGAAGCAAAATTAGGATTATATGCCAATTTCCACTATTGGCATTTCCTGACATTTAAAACGCATCACATTTCTTTTCACTGTGAAACATATATATGTACATTATAGACCAGAGTTAGCAGAATTCAACAACAATAAAGCTTTTAGATCACTAAATAGCTGTTGAGAAAATATTGCAGAATAATATAAGACAAATTTTAGGAAAAAGACCAAATAATAGGCCAAAGCCTGCTCTCAGTTAGCTTTGTTAACCTTTATAACCAATATTATTATAGATCAATGCAAAACTGCCACTAAGTGCCACAGGATTAATGTTCAGACCACAGATTATGATGCTGCCCTGCCAATCTCAGAGTTACAGCACAGAACGTCAGCATAGGCTGGAAGGTGAATTTGCTTAGCAAGGGGAAATTTATGGTCTTTTGACGCTGCTGCGGCTAAGTTAGCATGTATTATTTACTTTAAACCCTGTGTTTCTGACTTCTACTGAAAAATTCAGTACTGTAAACTTCAGCATCTCCCAGGGAAAGCTGCCTGATCTGAACTGCAGCACTGCTGAAGTGCTGCAGCCCTGCATGGCACTGCTCCCTGGCAGCACTGGGGAAGAGGGCTGTCACAGGAAGATACTTCCAAGAAAATTACTTTGTTGACATTTTTTTTGTTATCACTTGACAGGGAAAATCTTCATTCAGTCAAATTCAAGTCGTTTAAAACATGAAGCACCCTTGCCAGAAAGATGAATCATAGCACATATCAAGTTGGAAGGGATCCATAAGGATCATCAAGTCTAACTCCCTGCTCCATGCAGAGCTACCAAAAACCCCATGATTAAGAGCATTGTCCAGACACTCCTTGAACTCTGACAGGCTTGGAGCAATGACCAGTCCCCAGGGGAGCCTGTTCCAGTGCCAGACCACCCTCTCAGTGAAGAACCCTTCCCTAATGTCCACACTGAACTTCCCTGACATTCCTCATGTCTCCTCACTGGTCATCAGAGATAAAGTTTTATGTATTTAACTGTTAATTATAAATCCTCTTGCTATGTGAGTTTGCTACTCAGATTATCAAAACCAAGGTGAATGTTTAGTTGGTGCAAGAAGTTACAAGACACACATTTCAGCATCAGCAGGGCAAAGGGACAGCAGGGGGCTACAGTGTCACCTCTGCATTCTCCCAGCTTGACTTCAATGTCCCTGTCCCCCTCCTAGGGCAGAGCACGGTGCCTGGCTGGGCAGGTGCCCGGAGCTCCAGAGCAGGGAGGAGGCTGCAGCAGCCCCGTGCTGACAGGGGAGATGCTGCTGCTAAGGCAGGGAAGTGAGAGACAGGAGGGAAAAGTGTGAGTCTTGAAAGTGTGAGACTTGAGAAGTCAATGAGTATCCCATTCATGGTTTGCCTGAGGTAGGAGATCCTTTAGATTCACTCCAAACTAAGACGCTGCCACACATAATTATTACCTAACAAATAGATGACTTTTGTAGAAAGTATATTTTTTAAAGGGGGATCACAGAACATACAGCCTCCACCTTGTCTCAAAACTTATGGAGAGCCTTTTTGCACTAACATGGTAAGTCATCTTTCTCCAAAAGAATCATCAAAGCCAGCCCAGCCCAGCCTCATCTGAACTGGTAGGGAATGAGTTCATTGTTCTAGAAACCATTCTCCCACCACAAATTTTTAATTATATTGTCACCACGCTCCCTAATAACAGTCTCCTAGTTGGAAAGCTGATGCAGCAATGCATTTTTGGTCCAGCATCTGACATGCCATAAAACATCCCAAGATCAATGACATGTCTGACAAAACAGGGACCTCTTTAGTAAGATTTGTGCTTTGCTGAAAATTAAGTAACTGGAAAGAGCCAACAGATTTATAATAACCAGTGGAACCATGAGGTAGAGCTATCAAATCATTTTATATACCACTACACTATGCATTTTAAATACTACTTTTTATATACTACTTTTTAATAAACTACTCTTTTAAAATACTACTAATATACTAGAGAGCTCAGATTTATTCTGGAAATCGAGGCACCCATGCCATGTGTTGTTAGAAGTCTGACTCCCTGACATTTGACATCTGTAAGAGGAGACAATAAAAATGTGTATTGATGCCCAAAGCAATCCCTCAAAGTGAGAATGGAGGTGACTTTTTTAGTCATCTGGAGCTGTCAGCTATATTGTACAGTAATAAATGTACAGTTTCCAGCAACATTCCTGCTCCTGACATCCTAATGTAGAATTTGAGCTTCTAATTTCCATTCCCTTTGGCTCTTCATGCACTCAAGCATTCCATTCTCTACAATTAACGTTTTGTGACAGATCTAAAACGAAACAGATCTTGTTTTAAGATTTGCCCTATTCCTTTTCCAAATCTTTCCATATCTTTTATCTGTCTCACATACATTACTTGTACAGAAAGCTAAATTCACAGTTAACAATTCTAAAGTGCATTTCAGGTTTGCATAGGACTTAATATGGAATATTTAAGGGAAGAACCCTTAAATAACAGTAAGGAGAGGAACGGATTTGGTTGGTTTGGAGATAAAAAGTGGTGGCATCAGCAGGGTGGTCCCAGAGTGAAATAATAGTGAATTTCTAATAGTGAAACTCCTATGTATGCTGACATAAATCTGAATTTGTTTGTGTTACCTGTGTGGATATATATATATATATGTATTTACATGTGTTCCATGTATATTGTGCCAGTTGGGAAGAAATTTGGTTGGCTCTGTGGCACAGAGCTGCAGCAGCCAGAGCTGTCTTGGGGTGTTGAATCTGGCATGATATGCTTTCCCCTAGAAGGTAAAATAATGTATGTAAAAACAAATAAATTCCAGAGTTCAGATGGCTTGGTTATTAATTTGTAATTCTAAAAGAAAAATAACTTGAGCTTCTGAAGGTTTGTCAAGTTTATTTGTAGCTATGTAAGGCTCAGTTTAAATGAGAAATTAAGAAAAAATTGTTGATACACGTCCCTTCTTTCTAAATGCTGTAGCAATATTTCAGGTATGGCCAAAGGCATGAATAAAAACGTGAGTAGCTCCTGTGTGGGATCTGTCTGGCTGTACTGTTACAAAGGCTCAGTAGGTTGTGCACAGTTCTGAGGCAATTTGGTCTCTGGAGATGGTCCTGATCTGAGCTGTAATTCTCAGAGCGAGAAGAACTGACCCTGCACTAACATCAACATGACTTTTATGTTATATTGGTTTTTACACACTGAGTTATTATTTTAACCCAGGTATTCCAGAAGAAACATAAGCAAGAACCACAGGCAGTATTATCACTGGGACAGAAAAGTAACACTTCATTTTCACCTCTCTGTCAGAGACTATGCTGTGTATGTCTGCTTCATCTAAGGATTTGCTGTTTGGTCTTAGTGTACAGAAAATATTGCAGGGCTGCTGAAAATGAAGTTAACAAGAAATTTTTACTTACACTAAGGATAAGAGAAAGCTTAACTATGGAACATGTCTTTTGCTAGACACACATGACAAAACTTAAGTATACAGAGAAAAAAAAAGTAATTGGTATGTATTCCCTGTTTTCAAAGATGAAAGTTTTGCAATATTGAATATTTTGTATCACACAAGAGTGATGAAGTACTTTCCAGTCCATTAATACCTAAGGTGGATGATGAACAGCTACTTGGGACATTAAACATTTAAATCGGCAGGAAAAAAACAAAAAGAAAAGGAAAAAAAAAAAAAAACAAACAACCCACCAACAAACCAAAATCTATACATATTCTTGATTTAAGGCTAAAAGGAGCAATAAGACACTCCAGTCTGACCCCTTGCATACTGTCTCACCACCCACATATCACTGGTCATTAAAATTCCCTTGGCTACTTCTGCAATAAACTGTAACAATTACATTTAGTGGTAGATGTTTGCTTAGAGTGCATCTTCCAGAAAGGCATTAAATATTGGTGTGAAGACAACAAGAATCTTTCCTTGCAATTTTTAGGGGCGTATTAACTAGTTACACATCACTCAAATTTGTTTGACTTCAACTGGTGCTTCTTGCAGTGTTTTTACCTGACAGGTTTGAGAACCTATGGTACAAGAGTTTCCCCAGCAACAGCACTTCTCATCTGTGATGACATCAGTAATTAGACTATTTATTTCTGTGCCCCAGAACAACCAAAAAAAGGTTGAATTCTCTGAGTTTGTGAGTATGCCTCAAACCCAGCTTCTCAGATGATGCACTCAGGTGTGTGAGATGTTTTCTAGAGCTGAGTAATCTGTAAAACACTTTCAGTCCTCAGAGAAGACACTTACAGTATTTTTCGTAAAATCTGAGCAAATCCTTTTTGTGCTAAATTACTGATATGTTCCACATTTATGTAACAGTATTCAGACACAACAAAGGAGTCATACAGTCAAAATCTGAGTTCAAATACTTAAATTTGCCATCCAGGAGGGAAAGTGAACCATCAATCCATACACTGTTAAGATGAAGAATTGTCTCTAGCCATGCCACTGAAGCTGTACAAGCATTTCTCGTTCCTGATGTCGGATGAAGATTGCAAGAAGTTTGAGTCTTAGTGGTCCTTCACTTTTTCTTTTTCTTGACAACAAACTGTGTAATTTGCTTTCCTGAGGGTCAGGATCCCACTGAAGTCAACTTCATTTCAAAAAAGTCAGCTAGTATATTATCATCCTTACCCTAATCTTTCTCTCAACTCCAGCCCCACCTTAAAGACTTTAAAACATCCATTTCTCGTTCCTTCTTGACATTTTTTTTTTGAAGGGAAGGTAAAAAGAAACATCATTTTACAGACAGATAAACATTCCATAACACTGCTTATACTACTGTATCTCATGCTGCTAAAAAGAAAATTCTAACTTCTTAATTCCTTGGTTTCCATAATTTCCAAATTTTCTCCATTGTTATTTGGGCAGTACTCATCTTCATTACACTTGCTAAACATGTTCTCCAGATATATTTCTCCTACATATATTTCCACAGATACATAGCCTTGCTGTACCTGTAATTATTAGCAATGCAGAAATTGAGAACGAGATTGTGATCATAACTTCTCTGAGCTTTGTTTAAACCTGCACCAACAGTACTTATTAAATATACCTGTATGAAAAAAACACATTCAATTCACTTGCTCCTTGAATATGGAGGATGCAAGATAATGACCCACCATTAAGGAATGCTAATGATTTTCCATTAAGGAACATTGCTATGAAGGTGTGTTTCTCTGCAGCTATCATTGTTCCCCTTTTTCTTGAAAATGAACCATTCAATTCAAGAGAAACTGCAAGGCCACTTAGACTGATTGCTGAATTAAGAGAATCAGGGAGCTCAACACTCAGCCCTAAACTTGCCCTTCTATCACTTTTCATTGACTGTGAAAAAAAACCCAAGCCATGTCCTTTGCCAAAAAAAGGAATTACATGTATTTGTGTACTGCCTCACACAGCCTGTACACTTAATTGCAGCTACTGTGATTCATTATCGGAAATGCTTCAGGATTAAATCACTAAGAGAGCTGCTTTTGCAGACATACTTATTGTAGAGGGAACCTGACTCTCTATCTGCTTTTTTTATTTGTCAAATAAGGAAAAATATGGCAGGCATCTTCATATTTTCTCCTTAGTATTGTCCACTAAGGAGAAAATGAGGAAGTCAGAAACAAAGCACTTTGGCAAACCCCTTCATACAGGAGTTCTTTTCATTTCCTCAAGATCCACCAACAGAAATACTTCAGTGCCACTGATACCATCATCATGTTTAATTTCTCCCTAAATAGTGATGTTGTTTGGAAAAACTAAGCACTTCTCTGGGTCAAAATTCAAAACACAAAATTAAAAAACCTGTCATACAATGTGAGTATGCAATTTAATTTCAGATCCACTACAAACACTACATTGAAATAATAAAGGAAACAAAGTTTAAGCTATTTTAAAATAAAATTTGACAAGTTTCTGCCAACTGAAGTACAGTCATACAAAACTACAATTTCTAGCAAAGATAGTATAAGCATGACATGCTACCTGGCTGTAAAATCTAGAATTCTCCTCCCTTCACTAGGCTAAAATTTCCACCCCTGGCAAGTTATTTAATTTTAAAAATAAACTTAAGAAAGTAGATCCCAGAAGGAAGGAACATATCCCCATATTTAAGATAATATAGGTGCAATATGAACTGCAGAATACAGGATGGATTATGCAGCAGAAAGGGAAAGGAGCCCTTTGATATATTGAAAAGACTTTTAAAAAACTTTTTTTTTCCCTCTGTTAACATATTAAATATTTTAATTAGGAAGGCATAAATATTTTACCAGCTTGGGAGTAAGAGAGACAAAGTAAACAGGTTTGCAACCACTGAGCTGTAGAATCACATGAAAAACTGCTATTAAAAATAAATGGGAAAAGAGGTGCATCATCCACAGATTCTTTCCTTTATCCCCAACAATAATTTCATAGGCTGGGTGCATAGCTGTTTCTTTGAAATCAATTCATGCAGAATTTACCTTCCCTCTGAGTTTACTCAATGTGCAGAACTGCATGAGAGCAGGAGATGAGCTTTCAATTTTCCCAGAATACGATTCTGTTCTATCTCGTCTGCTCGTGACATTTAATTTCCAGTTCCTAAACAGTAAATACTAGTTTGGATTTTTACAAAGGCTAAGAGAATATAAGAAGTGCAACAGCTCCTGACCTTTAACACATCTGTTGCTGTAAGGGAGGCTTCTCCTTTGTGTGGTTTTCTGCACCTCTGCGATTTGAAATACATTTCTCCTGCACGCCACCCACAATCACAAACAAATTACACTCCCTGTGTCAACATCTGAAACCAAGTCCCTGAATCACGGCGTGCTGGGCTGGAATTGCTGCCCCTGTCATCTTCCACTCGCTGCTATCAAAGCCTGTAACCCGATTAGTGGAGAGCAGCTGGATTACTCAGACATTTAAGCTCTTTCACACAGCAGGTTTTCTCCCTGCAACAAAGCACAGCACTTCAGATAAGGAACATGCAAATCCCAAAGGAAACCATGATATATTAACCCCTGGCTCTCTTTTCATGACTTAACAGTTCATTCAACCTTTTTTTTTTTCCCTGGAAATAAATGCAGGAACCATGTTTATTCAGTAGAACTAATGTTTTTAACACATCTACTTTCAAGGTTTTTTTTTCCCTAGGATTTCCTCCTATACAAGGCACAGTTGGTTAAATCATCCTGTCACTTTGAAGAAGTGATTGACATGAGCTTAAATCCATGTCTTTCAGTTGTGGGCATGAATCATCGTACATATGGTTTTTGTGGGACAACATCTTGGCAGAGGTTAGCAGTGAAACAGCTCTCTAGCTAACTCAAAACCTCAGAATAAAGACTCTGTGGTTGTTAAAGCTAACAAGCCATAAAACAACCGTCACACTTTAGGCCAAAAGATCCCTGAGGGAAAGAAAAATTGTAGATAACTTCCAGTTAGTGTTCATATATCCACATGCTAATGTTGTATTAACTGAACATTTTCACCTAGCTTCTTGGACTTTTTGATCAGCCAATCATGTCTAATGCTGAGATGCTTCAGCAGAAAATGTTCTTAACCAAAAAAATGCAATATATTGAATAAATGTTCAAAAATATTGAACAAATCAACATTTATTTCACCTTGAACAAAACGTTTAAGTTGATATTTTATGTGTTGAGTTTACTAAGAAGGCACTGGAGCTGGACATGAGGTATGCCCTCTCCATTAAGGAATATTTTGTGAATCATGATAGAATCACAGAACCATTTATGCTGGAAAGGATTTTAAAGATTATCTAATCCAACGGTTAAACTAATCCTGCCAAATCTTTAAAAACCAAAAGACATCTTTAAAAAAAAATCTTTAAAAAATGACCAAACTTCTGTGTTCACTTCTCTCACTTACAGAATGCCTTATAGTAGTACAACCATTTGTTTCCTATCTATAGCATATGATTTCCTGTCTGTTAGAAAAATAAAATATATACGTGTCATAACACAACGTCCACTACAATTCCATTCATAAATCATCTGAATACATTAAAGCATAGGTTACACAAAAGTAATTGCAATACTGAAAGGATCTAATAAAGACTTTTAAATTATAAGTGCATAATACACCAAATAGCATTTTATGAAAGATTTAGAGATGCCATGTTCTGTTATGCACATTTCTGTGAGTGTTGCCCTCCTCTGATGATGAAAACAGCACAACCAAAATGTTCTGCAGTCAAATTTCTGATATGGGTCTCTAAAGTTCATTCAAAAAAAAAGAAAAAAAAGGCGCTTTTATATTGAAAATAACAAACCCCTAGTAAAATATACAGTAGAAAATATTCAAGGATTTCTGGTCCTTTTTTGACACAAATCCCAACCTTGAGGCCTCACAAGAATAATAGTGAACCTTAGCTAATAAAATACCCAGAGTCTAAGGAAGGCTTAGCACTAAGATACACTATTTCTGATCACCTTGGAGCAAATGCAACAAAAGAGTTTGAAAAGCTGTGCAAATCAAGAGGTAGTAGGGGTCCAGGTTTTCCAGCAGGGAAAGCTGGCACAGCTCCACTGAACATACTAATCAATTTCCATCAGTTAAGGATTACAAGTTTTGGGTGGTTTTTTTTTAATCAGTGAAACTAAGAAGATTTCAGCTCCCCATTACCATTACAGAGAAGCTTATTTGCTTTAATAATAATATAATAAAAAAACATTAGATTTTTGGGTTTTTTTTCACTGCAATTTAGACTAAGGAAAATGGTCTAAGGAAACACCATTGAGAGTAAAATCTTGTCTGCTCCTTGCAGGAAGTTCTAGCTAGACTGTCAGCAAACCATGAAGCAGTAAGTGGTTTTAAAAAAGATTTCTTTTAGTTATATTTCACAGAATCACAGAATCACAGAATCACCAGGTTGGAAGAGACCTTCAAGATCATCGAGTCCAACCCATGTCTCAACCCTCAACTAAACTAAACCATGGCACTGAGTGCCACATCCAATCTCCTTTTAAACACATCCAGGGATGGTGATTCCACCACCTCCCCGGGCAGACCATTCCAATATTTTATCACTCTTTCTGTAAAAAACTTTTTCCTAATATCCAACTTATATTTTCCTTGGCGCAACTTAAGACTGTGTCCTCTTGTTCTGCCAGTTGATGCCTGGATAAAGAGACCAACCCCCACCTCACTACAACCACCTTTCAAGAAGTTGTAGAGAGCGATAAGGTCGCCTCTGAGTCTCCTTTTTCCTTTCAAGTCTTTCTCCCTCAGGCTGACTACAACATGACTCTACAAGTTGAAAATTATCTCCAAAATCATTCCAGTTAGTCATCATTGAGGCTGTCTCCTGTTATTAAGAATATGTCAATGTTCTTATCCTAAATCCTTACAATCAAAGCTCTACAGTTGAACAGTTTAATAAAAAAAAAAATTAAAAAGCCTTGCCCGAGGGTAAAACATGGCATCCAAGGTATCCACCTGAAAAAGGAAAGTTTCCCATACCTTCTTCAATGATCTTCCCCTCTATTTTATTATTTATTGTGAGAAAAATTATTTTGCCAGCCATCAAGTTTCTAACTGTAAAACTTTTCAGCAACATTTCTTGGGCAGGTCAGATACATGGTTGTACCTCTTCTTTATGCATCAAACAATAAGGGCAATCCAAATGTCTGCTGTGGAGAAAACCTGGGAACCAGCAATTATTTCAAGAGAATTTGCACATACCAATCTAATGGAAGATGTTTTATACAGACCATAGTATTCTATTGGAAAGGAGATTTTGTCTGTGCAGGAGTTTATTTAAATTACTTTTGCCCTTCACTCAAATGTATATAATAACAAATCTAGGACATTCATTTTATTTTATAAGAAAACAAATGCTACATGTGGTATTTTGCAATGTATTTTAAGTCTTTGCAGCTTAATATTTAAGTATCCCACATCTGGTATTAAAAATAGTTTGCTTTTGGCTTTGTTGACAGTGCAGATTTTGTGGAGAGAAGAGCTACTCACTGAAACGACATTGACAAAGTCATCGTCAGACAAGGTCTCCAACATCTCAATGACCGACGTGCGGATCAGCTTCAGGGTCAGCCCACTGACACTCCCACTCCTGAAAACATCCCACGGCAGAAACGCGGAATTCAGCAAACTTTATGTAAACCATAAAACAAACCACACCCACCAGCACTTTTACCAACCTTCACACTAAAATTTTCACTTTATCTCCTGAGTTCTCCAACTCATCATTAGGGTTATTAAACTATTTATAATTAACAAAGTAAGCCCAAAACTGGTATACAAGTCCCAGTCCTGTGCCTTAGATGAGGTTGTAATGCTACACCCTTTACTCATTTTTTTTCAAGAAATCTGAGTTTACCACTTTCAACCAATGTATTATCTAAACATTTTATACTCCTACACACAGATTTGCAGCTCTGGATTTCCAGAGATGCAAATGACAGCTTGTTTAATTCAAGGAAAAACCTAAGCTGAAGTGAAGAAATAAAAAATGTTGATGAAACTCACTGCTGATATAAAGCACTTCACCACGTGTAAAAGCATTAAATGCAAATTCTGTTCCTGAGAAGCTTTCCAGCACAAAGCAATCTGACACATCAGTTTCAATGCTCCCTTCAGTCCCTCAACATTGCCTGCACCACGGAAGCTTTGCTGAGGCACAGAGCTTTTATTCATTTCTTTGCTCACTTTCTAGCAATGTTTTATAGTAACCAAACTTGGCAATTTTGAAATCTGTATCGTAAAACACACAAAGTCTGCATACATTCTTATCTTTCAGGCTCATGAAATCATTATCACATCTGTTGTAATGCTTCTAGTCATTTGTTTTTAGGTTTGTGCTTTACAATAAATCTTGGCATGCACATGAGAAATATTCAATTGATTGCTGCAGTGATTAATAAGTTGAGAACAGAAAAAATAATAAAGTGATTAAAAAACCCCATTTCCTTGCCTCCAGTTTAAATAACTTTCAGGTTTGGTTTGAGCTTTTTGGAACTATTTTCTATTTTGTATTTATTTTGCTCATACCAAATTTTTTGAACCTTGCATACAAGGACCTCTTAATTCCCTTTCTTATTTTTCAGCATACAGAGATTTGTTCAATATATCAAAGTACTTTTATCCCTCTAATGTCAATATTCAGACATTAAACACTTACGCATCAACTAAAATAAGCATGTCTTTGGGAGATGCAGCTCCTTGGATATACCTGAAATAAATAAATGGTATGAATGACACAAATTTGAATACACATTTTTTTTGTGTGTCATGGAAGACACCCTGTGGTTTCTAAACTCTAACTAGCTGAACCAACAAAATCCTCTTGCTGTAGCTAGTACAAAACCCATGTGTTGTTATTTCCTCTTTTGCTGTGTCTCCTAAGCAAATCTAAGTTAAAACCACATTAGGGTAATCTGGAGGTAGGATATACTGATCAAAATTCACTGTTTTCACATAAATGAAAAACAGCAATGCTCCTTCAGAGCTAAAGGTCTTGATGACAGATGAATTATTGCTCAGCCCAGCTTAGGCAAAATTCTTAGTCCTTTGAAAAGAATATACCCAACTATATCCAAGTATCAATATGCTTTATGTCTTGAGAGGCTTACATAACAAAGTCAGGAGAAGTAATCCCACTGCTCTCCCATCTTTTACCACTCTAGCAATTTCATTGCTGATCTAAACCACTGAGACATATTTTTAAACACTTGCAAAAGACTGGAATAATGGTTCAGTCTAATACTCTGGATTATATTTGATTGTGGCACAAAATCAGAGTTTTTAACTGGCTTACACCTATTTGATAGTTATCTGCCTATGAAAAGTCCATGTAATCCAATAGTACAACAGCTGTAGTGGATACTGCATAATACAGAGTATAATTTGAATTTTTTTTACTGAGGAAAAACTAACTAGTTTTAAATAGAAAATAACAATATCTAACAGTAAGTACTATTAGAAACAAGCAGAAAAAAATATTTTTGCAGAAAGTAAGTAATTATATATGTACCAAAACTTTAAAAAGAGAGCTTACCATGGTCTTCTGCGTACATCATACAGATCTATTTTGTTAGGAGTTCGACTTTTATCTACCCACGGGGAAGCTAAAAAGAAAAAAAAAAAAGTATGGA
The DNA here is from genome assembly GCA_013397915.1 of Daphoenositta chrysoptera. NCBI lineage: Eukaryota > Metazoa > Chordata > Aves > Passeriformes > Daphoenositta > Daphoenositta chrysoptera. The sequence goes on along the minus strand of VZRO01008043.1, from coordinate 22,377 downwards.
ATAATATAAAACTTTATCTCTAGTATTTTAATTACAAAAATATAATCAATCAGTAGGACAGACAGCACTATATAAATATGAACATTTTGAATGGATAAAAAAAGAGT
>VZRO01008043.1:0-21407 GCA_013397915.1 Daphoenositta chrysoptera | reverse complement strand
AGAAAAAAAGGAAGGAAGCAATTTAACTAAAAAAAAAAAAAAAGAGATGTAAATATTTATGTCTCTGTAAAGAAAATTCTAAGAATGGTAACCTTTTACATGTGTTTAATCAAGGCTTTACCATAATTTTCAGCAAGGGGAGGAATTATTTCTGTACTGTAAAACAAAATGAGCCTTTCAAAACCACGTGACAGCTTAATGAACACAAATAAAAATGTGAGAAGTTACAGGGAATGAGATAATGTTCAGCAATTTGTTCTCTCACTGTATGCCAACAGCCTTGGGGGAGCTATTTCCTGACATCAATCATTTCTCTGTCTAGGAAATAAAGAAAGATATGGGCAGCTCCAGGATTCTTCCTGAAAAATCATATATCTAAGACAAAATGGATGAATTATATCTCCACCCATGAATATAAAAGAAGCCATCAGCTTTGAGTAGCTGCCTAGTTTTGATTTTACAAAATGAACACTTTCCTGAGAGACCAAACCATGAGCTGGGCTATCACTTACCCAAACCTTTAAGCTGAGTGTAACCAACATTTAGCAGAACACATTTAGCAGCCACAGAGAACACTGTGGATTGTTGCACACCAGGAGAACCCCAAAATCTATACCAGTGTTGTCTATGATTTCAGACTACACCACCTGACAGGCCTTTTGGGACCTGACAGGATAAAAGTACTTGAAATTTTCAGAAAGGAGAGAATTAAATTTTTTGAAATGGATATGTGTCAAAATTTTGACTTTAGTATCATTACTCAGATATGTACAGGTTAAATTCACCAGTATTTTATGAGCCTACAAGGTTAGCACATGTTCAGTGATGGATTTTTTTGCCTTTTTCCAGGCTATCCTTTCCATAGGAATTCCATCTGAAAATCCATCTTTCAGATACATTCCCTGAGACTTGCAAAATCTGCATGCATTCTGCTCATTTCAGTTTGTATTATGAGTGGTTTAGATAAAATAACGAATATAAATCAAAATACTGACCAAGTCTGCCATATCTTTGCCAAAACTTTCAGTCTTTTCAGTGACAAACAGTGAAAAGGCTTTGCCCTACCAAATACGTCCCTCTTAATTGACACGAATCTTGGACAGCTTCATAAACAGAGAATTATCTCAATTTATGATCTGGATTTATTTCAAAACAATGGAGAAAATTCGATTTGCACTGGTAATGTTACTTTATGTCACATGAAAGGTAAGTTCAACTCCTTAAGTGCATTCTCTAAAGCAAAAGGATGATGGTTCAGAGAGAATTTGAACTCAGAAGCTGAAGAAAGGCCTTCCTTAACATCATCTTCATAAACTGCTGTGACAGTGGATGCTGACAGAGGTGATCATTTAAAACTGAGTCAGTGTTCTAAAGACAGAATGACAGAATGGCCCTTTTAGCTAAAATAAATTATCTGCTCAAAATTATTATAGGAACCTTTAGCTAGAATTCATCTGGTATCACAATCTTCACATCCTACTTTAAACTATAGTGTAATTTTCTAAGTGCTAAACTAAAATTTACAGAAATATGGGTTAAGATTTCATTTAGCTGTGTAACAGAAGAGGACAAGAAATAATTCAGGTACAAAATTTACAAATTTTGCAATTCTAGAATTGCAATTTCTACAAATACATGTTAATGCAATACCCCCTGACAGGTAAGCACATCACATCCTTCAGGCCAACAGCAGTTCTCTAGACAGAACTGGGTCCTTTAGCCCAAACAGTGTTTGGCAAACCTTTCAGAAACACAAAGAAGCAAAATTTATACTAACTTAAACACCTAAAAATAAAATTAGAAATGCCTAAAACTTTCCCTAGTTTTTCCAAAGACTGTATAACAACACTTGAGAAGTTTTTAACTGGAATACAAATGACAACAACACATTTAAAATTCTTTCTTTTCTTTGGTTTTATTTTCTAAATATGGAGAGGATGCTCAAAATTTCTAGTGGATACAGTAAATGAAAGACTGTTTTTTCCAAACTGATCTACAGCAAAATTCCTGCTGTTAAAACTTGAGCTGCTAAGCCTTGGACTCAGTTCTACCACAGCTTTTCAGTAAAAGTCTGGATTGCAATGAAGCCCAAACTGTCCTTTTTTGGCTACATTATAAGTAGGTTAAAAAGAACAATGGAAAATAAGGCATTCAGCAAAACTAGGATAAAAACTATAACAACAGTCCAAATACACAGAAAATAAACTGAGAAGCCACTCAGCACACTACTCACAGCCTATCTGATCCTTCTGGAGATTACTGTGAACAGCAACAGGGTTTTGGTTTTGGGTAGACAGACACAGCAGTGAACACAACAGCTAAATTCTGCTTTTTGCTCTTTAGCCTGGCTCTTTCAGTACACACAGTCCTGGAATGACTGTCAGCAGCTTCTGGGAGATCTGGAGAAGGTCTTTAAAAACATTATTTATTACCATGCTGCTAATCCACTGTTTCCTGTGCCACATGTCAATAAGTTTTGTTTTCCTAATTAACACATTATTTTCTTCCCAGACAAATATAACAACCTTCTCCATGCTTAAGTTTCCATGACTGCACAATTTATCATAGGATATTAATGGGTGCTGGATCACGCACTAATTAAGATATGTATGTACAATGAGAAAACGTCTTCTATTGATCTTTCTGATGGTTTCTACAACAATTTACATAGTCTAGTAGAAAGCCTCTGCAAAGCTCTGCATTACATAAATAAGGACTCAGCCCTTAGTATCTAAAATTTCATTCACACCAAAGAAGTGCTGAATTCCCTCTTCAACGTCAAGAATTAACGTGACTAAATTACTCATTCATCCTAGTCTCTATCTGGAATAACTTTTAAGTTTAGATGGCTTTGAATGGCCTGAAATTTATTCACTGGTTTTAGTAACATTCTGAATATTTATGGATATTATTGAAATTGTTATTGATAGGAAAATGAAATTCCCTTACAATATTTGATCTTCATTGATAAATTTTAATTTATCCTGATTTAATATTTTTAAAACTTTTTTTTTTCCTTTTTAAAAGATGATAAATACTTTCTATGCAAAAATAAGCAAGTATGCATTTATAATTATACAGGAAATAATTGGAAGGGATGGAGACCACTGAAAGAGACGAGTTGCTTTTCTGGTCCATATACAGAACACAATATAAAGCCATTTGGGGAAACTGGCTTACATCTTACTGTCAAAAGTTATTATGTGGTCTAAGATAAAAGCAAAATTAAATACACAAAAAAAAAAAAAGATCAAACTTTTTCTTCAAAAACTTAAATTGATCAACCATTTCCAGATTTACAGTTTCGTTTATATAACCTATCATTTAAAACATTTTTATCAGTTGTTTTGGAACCTGGCTCACCAATATCCTCAAGGAATTAGCCTCACCACATTTCACTGTTGCATATGAGTATCTTTGAACAATGTCAACACTGCACAGTTCTCCAGTGCATACATTAGGCTTTAGTCATGTTCCCCTTTGATGATTTTCTTGTTTGGCGTGTGGATAGATCTGATACTTCATAAATTATTCATTGGGTTTTATATCCCTCCCACTTCTGTATGCATTATTGAGATACAGGACTGGATATATTTCAAGCAAGAATAAGCCATGCTTTGCTGTTATTTCTGCACATGTAGAGTGGAAATCCTCAGTTCTGTTGATTACAAGCAGAACCAATCCATGCATTATAGATACTGTCACAAGGTAGAGCCTAAAAGAAAATATCTTTTAGGAAAAGGTTGGCTACGATCTCCCATTCTGAATTCATGAGATGATTCCAGAGGCATAGGTGAGTGTCATGAGGGAAACACTTCTGAAAGTTCTGCCCTGTTGTACTGGTTAGGTATGCATGTGCAAGGAACAGAGAGGCAGAGATCAATTATTAACAGCTTTACATCCCTTTACATTATTAACACTTTGAGAAAAGAGGCTAAAAGCTGATAATAAGATAGGTAACAAATACCAGTTATCAAATCTTAGACCTCATAATCTTATTTTGACTCACATTCCAAATTTTATCTTGCTCTCTCCAATTAACATCCATATGGATATTCAAAACAATGAAAATCACAGACTATTCAACTCCCTGAGCCAGGTTCAGTAAAGTCTTCCTCAGATGGGGCAAAGGTACAAGTTACAGCATGTAATTTGCTGATAGTTTAACTTCATATTTCTTTTAGTCTTTTAATGAACTTATCTGAAGAAACCTGCATTCAGATACGTGATAGTCCAGATTATTTGAGAAATGTGATACTCCTCAATATTCTACCCAGAAAGAAGTCAGTGGAATTTCAGGGTAGCAGCAGCACCTTTGTAGAATTTCTTGGCTATTTTTCAGTAAAAGGTGTGACATGGTAACTAAAAATAAGAAACAGCCATAACTTCAAAAGCCCCTAACATTAATCATCATAAAGAGTTTTTAACTGCTATAATTAGTATTCAGGATATTTGTATCATGATGATGCCTTGGATAACTGGTTGGTACCATCCTCCCAAGACAGAGATTGTTACCGACCAACTCTAGGCTACCACACCAGATGCTCAGTCAGGACTGAATGCAGGCATTCCTTTAGGATTTTCTTCTCCTAGGGACTCAGAATTGCCAAGACCTTAAAATGATAAATCTATCAGGTAAAATCTATCTAACACAGACAGGTCTGTGCAAAGTCCTCTGCAGCTTTCATAGCATCATCACCATATGGAAAAGGGAGGATAATAATCTTGAAGTTTTTTAGAATGTATTACCCATGTGGTAAAGGGTAATCATGTTATGGGCAATACTGCACTCAGTTTTATCACAAATCAGTTAAACAAAGATTTGATATGGGAATAATCCATACACAAACAAATCTATTGAGTTTTGGTCCCAATGTACCAAAAACCCCAAAAGTGATTAGAATGTGCAATATGTGCTACAGTTTGCCACTTAAAATCAACCCATTTCTGTTATCTTATTTCAGAGGCAAACATTTCTCTTTCTGCATGTATAAACTGAATTTTATCCTAAATGTGTTGCTTGCATTAGTTTCACCTGGACTAACGACCATATCCCCAAAGAGGGCTGCAGTATCAGGGCTTGAGGAGAAGAAGCAATGAGCTGTTTTTTTTGGGTATGTTGTCTTTCTTTTTTTTTTCTCCTATAAAAGCAAATTCTGGAGATTTAAATCTGTATCATAAATACACAGAGATGGCATGAATTTCAGCTGCTGTACGTAATTTTATTAATTCACTAGAAATAGCACATTATCCTGGAACATGGTGGATCTACTTGTGTAACTCCAAAATTCAGCACATCAGTTTTGAAAAACGAGCCACAACTGAACTTATTATAAGATTTTTCTTATAATGAAATGAGGTTGTATGAGGTGGGTGTCAATGTCTTGCCTCAAGTAACAAGTGACAGGATGAGAGGAAATAGCCTCAAGTTGTGCCAGCAGAGATTTAGATGGGATATTACTAAAAATTTCTTACCAGAAAGAATTGTGAAGCATTGAAAAACAGGCAGTGCAGGGAAGTGGTAGTCACCATCCCTGGAAGTTCAAAAACTGTGTGAATGTGGCATTTGAGGAGATGGTTTAGTGGTGAACATGGTGGTGGTGGTGGGTTGATGGCTGCACGTGATGATCTTAAAGGTCTTTTCCACCAAAAATTCTATGGAATACTCATACTCATGTATGGTTAAATCCAAATCATGGCAGGTCCCATCCTTCCCTCCCAGATTTCAAAGGAAAATAAAATAAAAAAAACAACTAAATGAACGCCCAAAGAGGCTTATTTCTATGGAAAAGTTCAAGTATCCAACTCACACACACTAATTGCACTAATTGATAATTTATAAGGCTGCATTACTAAGAAAGTGTTTGTGGTTTTACTTTGTTTGTCTACTTTAAAGGCTCCTTTAAATGTTGAGCTGTTAACAGGAACTAATAAAATATAAAACATTTTACAAAAAGAAGAAAGTGAAGTTCTCAGTTTTTCAAGGCTTTTGATTCATTTAGAATGGATTTTTTTGACTTTCCAGTCTCTTAGTATCTGCTTCAGTAATTACTTTCTCTGGAGAGTTCAATATCATGGCCACAACACTATTGCTTGCCATTAATTGTTAACACAAGAGCAGCTGTGCACAGCAAGTTCTTCATTTGGAGAGATACCATTTTATTTTATTAGAAATTGATTTTTAAAGCTCTTCTATTATTAATTTGTCTAAGCAGGGAATGCTCTAGTAGCTAAGTGAAACTTGCTTCACTTACATCTGGAAACAGGCTAAGTTCTTTCCTGGTTTTTTTGGTTTTTTTTTTAATGAAAGGTAAGAGATAATCCTTATACAGATAGCTTTGTTCTTTCCATATTTTTAATCCAAAAATTTGAAGACTTTAGGGACAAGACTATTTTTCTGGAAAATCATCACTGAAGCACTCCTTTCTTTATCTGTGAATTTTTCCATTTAATACCTCATAGAACTCAAACTACATAAGAATAGCCTAGTAAAATACTGGCATGAGCTATGCAAAGATATTTTTCTTTAATTAATTAAAATTCCCATCATATTATACCTACTTATTATATAGATAAACAAAGGAAGACTAAACAGAAGGCAAGTCCACAGTAAAGAAAGGGAAGAATACAACAGTTCTTTTCCCTGTACTCTTCAGTACTGATATTACAAACATCCAGAGAAGATTACCAGCGATGCTGATATTTAAACTGAATTTAAGTATGAGTTAATGAGTATAAATTCACACTCAATACTAAATAAAATTGTTGCCATGCATACCCTTGGCTTGAATACCTAACCTTCAGAGGATCACTGAAGGAGCCATTTTATCTCTCTATACCTGTTTCTTTTGTCTGTAAAACAAACAGTGATGTTTTTATTCATTTTTTAACCTGAAGTGTTTTGTGGATGAAAACCTAGGTGTGTTTTACATGCCCTGCAGCACATATATACATGCAGTATAGCACAGTACAATCCAGGTGTCTCTGAGAACATAAAGTCTCCTAGAATAAAACTGGAGAACTTTGTAGGACTTAAGCAAACCAGCATTCAGTGCTGCCCATTGGGAAAAGCTGCCAGCACATGGTGTCCCTTCAGTCACACCGTGGGGCTGTCTAAAGGATTCCAATAAAACTCTGCCTCATCCTGTTTAATAATACAGATACATCTTAAAGCTGAGGGACCAGATGAACTTAAGAAACAGCTGTATATCTGATTAAGACATGATCAGATACACTTACAGCAAGAATTCTTCTCTAATAAAAGTAAGGTCCAATGAAGATGACAAGTGTGTGTGTCTAGCTTATGTGGCAAGAAAAGGGCTGTGGAGCTGCAGGCTGGACTCTGCTTTCTCCTCTGTGAAAAAAAAATCCAACAAAAAAATTCCACAAAGGCAACAGAGAGAAGTCACAGATCTATGCAGAAGCTTGGGAGAGGGGAAGGCATAACTTTTGCCAGAAATACCATATTGTAAACACAAGTTTTCAACTGAACTTCCCATAGGCCCTTGTTAAATTTCCAGATAGAATTGGGAAGATTTGGAACAGCTGGGGACAGGATAGTATTTCTTTCTCAGTTTTATTTTGGTTATGAATTGCCTCAACTTTTTGGATCTTGAACAAGTGTGGCACATTCCCACCTTCAGGACACTGCTGACCAAATACTGTCAAACTGAGCCTAGGTTCAACATTTTTCATAAAAGATGCTGAATCTACTCCTGCACCATCATGCCACTGTTATGGATATAAAAAAGTCACTAACTGAAATCTGAAACTATCAGTCCTATCAGTCTCCATATCAGTATAAACCCTTTTTGTATAACCCTTGGGAAAATTATTATTTAGTGTACTTCCCTGAGAGAGCTGAGTCAGTGTTGTAGATCAGTTTTTAACTAAACATTAATCTAAATCAAGACTGTGTTTTCATTTGAGTAACCCTATGCAACTGATTTCTCTTAAGTAGATTTATTACTGTAACTGGAAAGCCTCCTATATCATATTTAACTGCAAAATAAATGCCTGCTGTCTGCAGTCCAAAAACCAGGCATCCTTTACCAAGAATCTCAGCTTCACAAAACAATGAAATCAACAAAGAGAGAGGTGGTATCTGGTAAAAGGCACATGAATACAAAGTAGTTTTGGAAATTTGTTTAATTAGTAACTGCTACAGTGAAAATAATATGCCTCCCATTGCAGTATTTCAATGAAACATTGATTAACAATTATAATCCTAATTATGTCTATAATTTAAAAGAATTTAAAGATTAAAAGAGGAACTGGTTACTTTGAACCTACACTTCCAAGTAGGCTACCAAAAAAATGGTATTCAATTGTTCTTTTAGATAGCTGCTTTCTAAAACCTAGCAGTCAAATTACCTGGATAGATGCCTCACAAAATGTAAATAACTTAATATCTGTCAAGTCATATTAAACTACTTTAATTATATTAGTTCATTTTTGAGCAACACATTTTTCTAGTGCTCTGTGGTTAATTATAAATTAATCTGAAGCCTGATCCATATTAAAGTACCTTTCTGTCTGCACAGAATCAACAAAGCCCTACAAGTGCAAGCCCACAGGAAATGGATTCAAGATTTAAAAAAAAAAAAAAGAAGTTGTTTCAATTGGATTGGAATGAATTGCTAATTTCAATGATCTTGATAAAACCCTGCCAGATTACTGCTTTCAGTTTTAATCAAAAATTACTGAAAACCTCTGCCTGGACTAGAATTAGTCAGTCATCTTAAAATGACATCTTAAAAGCCAATACAGGGTTCTGGAACTAGGCTTACAAAAAATAATTAAGCAGGTAGATGTACATCTACTAGTACTAAGGAGAAAGTTACTCACGTTGAATAATTTGTGCTCTCTTGCCCTATCACAGAGAATTGAAATTTCAGCTCGGTGAATCACATTTTTACCTATGAAACTCCTCCGGATTTGTTTACTGTTTCCATAATACTGAATTTCAATAGTGTTTGCTTAAAAAAGTCCCACAAAATACATTTCAGCTTTCTTTCAAAGCACTATTGAAAGCTGGCTTTTAGTCTTGAGTTATACATAAATGACGGAAAAGTGTTTGCTTGCAGGACAAAGGCTGGAAATTTCTAATATTTTAAAGTAATATTAAATTTATTTAAATATTAATATATTTAAAATTAGTAAATTTATCATATTCTTTTTTTTATTTCAATCACTTGACAATTTTACCAGTCAGTATGTTCAACTGTTATAACAATTTGATATATTTTAACTTTATTCAAGAACCAGTAAATGAAAAAAAAAAAAGTTATCATAAAATATTCAAATTTTGTGCAGCTGTTTATTCTATATTAAACTGGCCTCTCTGCTCTTGAGGGAGTCGACAACTCCTCCCAGTTTAGTGTCTCTGGCAAACTTACTTAGTATTGCTTTGAGTCCAGTTGTTTAAACATTCCCTAACTCGACCCTCCTCCGCTGGGAACAAGGTATCCTTATTCCAGAATTTCCTTTTGACTGTAGAGGCCTGTGATTACTGAGGGCTGGTCTTACAATGGATGAAAGACTAATTAGTGATTTGTGCCTTTAAACAGAAGAATGAGCATATATTACATCCTTCCTAAAAGTTTCATGCACTTTATATCCTTATTCTTTTGACCTCTTTTATCAAATTACTGTTTACTTTCTCTTGAGTTGTTCAGAACTCGTGGAATAGCTAATAGAAATCTCAAAATTGCTCTTGGCATCTTCATATCGAAGTGGATGACTGCCAGTAGACTAACAGAGCTTAGGATTTCTCTTCAAAAATATGCTGCCATTGAAAGCAATGAGAATCTTGATAATAATGTGAGAGACTGAAATGGTTAATGGATTAAGCATTGCTAAAATAATCTAAGAGCCCTTGCACAGCTGTCCATGCATGCCCACAGAAGCCCATCCCTCCCCAAATACAGCTGCTCACTGGAATTTGGGCTGCAGCAGGAACTTGGGATAAGATAGAGGCCATACCATGGTCTCACCATCTCAGCTCTAGGGAGAAGAATGCATCCAAAAGCAATAGGGGAACACTGGGATGCTGGTGGCTCAAACATTCATATTTTACACCTACTTTCTACTCACACTGTTGGTCATAGCACGATCCCTTCATGCTGTTGGGCACTCTGGTGACAAGGACAGCCCAAGAGCCTCCTTAGAATAGATGTGATGCACCCTTTACCCATGACTCAAAGCAGTGGGACAATATCAGATAAAAACATTAGGACATGAAAACTCTCTTTGAAAACACCCTTTGTAGCTTAGAGGTTCTGAACTTTTTTTTTAACATGGGAGGAATGACTGGGTGAGTATGTTTCAGGTAATAATGAGCAGACTTTGCTATGCATTTTAATTTTGGGTTTTGGTATTTCCAAATTCTTTCACAAATATCATCACTATGGAAAAAATCATCACTTTGAAACAGGCTTACCAAAGGCCAACATAATGAAGTAATGCTTTACAATTTATAATATCATTTTCAAAATGCAAATGTGGAAAGTATTCACTTTGGCATATGCAACCTCAACAAATTCTCAGAACATCTGCTGTGTCAGGAAACTGAGAAAAAGTTTACAAAAAGAGAACGATGAAGAACCTTGCACAAAGATCTGTTCTAAAAATCTAAAATGTAAAGGGCTTTCCAATTCGAGCTACAATGGGAAGCAGATGCACAAAACAACACCTACAACTTACAGAGTATCAGACTGCTCCATGCTGTGTATGTGTGCAGAATTTAAGAACTGGAGAATTACTCAGGAATTTATGACGTTATGTTCTGACAGGATTGGACAGCTGTTAAATACCTAGCTATGCAATAAACAGCAGGTGTGAGCATCTGGGTTTTATACTAAAAATACTATAAATTATATAAAATACCATACTATAAATTTGTGTTTAGATGAAGTGTATACAAGTAACATTAGCACCTGCAAAACAGAGAAAACAAGCTTCTGCCATTTTATACAGTGTTCTAAGGAAGAATACATAGTGTTTTTGAGGCTGCTGTGTCGTGTCGGTGAAAAACTGGAATAGACAGGTTAGCTAGAGATAAGAATATATTTTTCAATATATGGGAATAATTTTCAAGTGAAATGTTATTTCCTAGAGATTGGCAGAGAGATACATTTGAGAAAAACTTCTTTTTCAGTATTTGAAAAACATCACATAGTAAGCCATGACAAATGGTGACCCCACACATGATGACAGATCCCCAAAGCAGTGGAAGAGTTGGAAAACAAAAGAAATATTAAATTAGCATTTTAAATATTACTTTTTTCTGCAACATCTCCCTGTATTTATTTCATGATCATCCAGCATGACAAAACAAACAGGATTCAAGTGCTATGAAATATTCTTCCTGTAAACTAGCCTGAGGCCGTTTCTCTGCCTGTGCTAGCAGTTGTGCTAATGATACAGTAACAGCTTCAGAATAATCCCCTTCACCCTCAGAAACACAAACAATCTTGTTTAAACAGAAGAGAAAGAGTCTCAGAATTCTTCCTTAGGCAGCTGTAGGCATGAGCCAACATGCTTCACACTTGTCCTGTGTGTAGTGGACACATTATTCATGCATTGATAAAAGCATCACTTAGCAGCAGCAGCCACGCAGAACTTGCCTTAAAACAAGGCTATCCATTAGATAGCAAACACCAAAGATCAAATTCAGGCTACTCATCATGTAAATGCAGTAAAATATACATCTATTCACATTAATTAGTGTGCTCAAGGGATGGGATTCTTTGACTGGTGGGACAGATGCTGGTTGAAGTACTCAAGTTGACTTGACCTTGGCTCTAACAGCAAAGATGTACCTGCCAGAGGTATTCAGGATTCTGAGGGACATGGACATAGCAGGGTGCACTCACATTTTCACTGACATTAAACATGATTCTATGTCTACTTCCCAGGTCTAGACAACTAGACAAGCACAAAAATCTCACTTGCAAATATTCAAGCAATTATTTACGCAAGGTATAGACAACTACAGAAAAAATAAAATTAAACTCTTCAGCTTTTCAAAGGATATAATCTTCTGTTTCTCTTACTGAAAAAGAATACTAGTTACATATTTCACTCCCAGTTCCTTCCCCCTCATACTATCTTTATGCCATAATAATGTCACAGTCCTTGAGTTAATTCTGATATAAAGAAATTGCACTTATGAAAAAAAAAAAAAAAAAAGCTGTATTTTACTGCTCGTCGATAATTCAGAATATTTTTAATGCAATGTATGGCATAGACAGTTGTCTAGGACAGTGCAGTTACCTGGGTAATACCTTGCGAGGCCAGTGGCACTACCAAAAACCTGCCACAATAAAGTGGGGTCCTCCTCTCTGTTCCGCTTGAACACATCATCCAGCGCTGCCGTCCAGTTGAGTTCATTCAACACTATCGTTGCTGCCAAAGACAAAACAAATTTGTCATCAGAAAGTCACATCATGGGAAGCAATAGCTACCAAAACCAAACTGGAATATTGAGAAAGCAATAAAATTTAATTTAATTAATCCAGAAATTAAATTTTAAGACACACTTCTTTTCCTTGGGCATGTTTTTTAAATTCCTCATGCTCTCTTCTTCCCGTTACATTATTTGCACGCCATGACTCTTGGTTTATTTGCACAGACAATATCTTCTACAAATACTTCCTTCCTGAGATGTCACTCTAATTGCACTTCCCAATCACAGAAAAGATTGTTTACAGAAAAGTAAATGCAAGCATATAAAGTTGATGCTTACTAATCACAGCATACTGCAATAAGAACAACTAGAATGACATCAACAAAAGCAGATATAATATAAACACAACAAAGATGTCCCTTTCAAAATGGATTATATGGGAAGAAGACATTGATGAGTTACATCTAACATTAAGGTGGGGCTGCATGAACAGCAGTGCTCATTATCACAGACTAAACAGAATTTAATGCTCATAGATGTGGGCCTTTCCAGTAAGGACTGCAAAGTGAATGTTAACATTTATCAGCTGTGTTAACTCCAAAACTGACTTAAAATACAAGAAAATTCACATTTCAGGTAAACACTTTGTTGTCAGTTACACAGAAACTTACATTCATGAAGTTGTCCTGTACCAATACTTGTTTTAATCAATCAAATAGTTTATATAATGAACCAAATATGGAATATTTTCACACATTCTATAACTTTTTGAGAAACAGATATACTGGGAAACTTTAAAATGTAACATTAAATGATGAACACTGCTACACTGTAAGAGTCAATGGACTGGAGTCAGAAATCAATGAAATTTTATTGTGAATTAAAACACGTTAGGATGTAGCTTAGGATAAATCATGCCTTTCACCTCAATCAGTTGTAAATATTTAATTACTCTTGCCCCCACGTAATCATAGTAATTTTAGGCAATTTCGAATGCATGGCTAATTATGATAAGCAAAGACTTTTTGATGGTTTAGTCACTAATTCTGTCTTTTGTGTTGCCTAATGGGATTGTAAGTTATGTTTCTTAAACTAAAGCATCTAGATCAGCAAGTCAAGAGTGGAAAGGGAACTAGAGGGAAAAATTTTTTGAAAAGAGCTTAAGATGTGGGTATAAATCCAATGAATATCACCACTGTCATAGAGATCCTGCTTACATTATGGTATTGTACACAGGAAGGAAAATTCACTTTCTCTTGCAAATGGGCAAGTTAAGCTGAAATAAAATCAATTCACATTTAAGGGACCTGAGTGGCATTAAAGTGCAAAATTTAGTATGAACATCCACATTCTAGTCCCCTGATACAATAAAAAAAAAAAAAAGATAAAAATAAGGATGGATTGAAACTTAACATTTTACAGCCCATTTCCAAAGTGAGGCTTTTAAAAGGTACTAGAGAAATGAGATCACAACGTTAAATTTTATAGGCTTGTTTTTAAAGGTTAAGGAGAAAATTGCTACACCATGTATTTTGCAGAAAGGTTTATCTGTTTTTTTCAGGGTAGTTTTAAGATATAACTCTCTGAAGAGATAGCTTTTGAAGAAATATCAAATGAAATTTCCAACTCTTGAGATTTCCTGTAAGCAACAGGCTTGTATTATATACCTCTCTCTTTGTCAAGTAGATATTTATAAATAAATATATGTTTACTTAAAGCAGAACAATTCCCTGAGGCACCATGAGATGTTAATTATAATTTTAAAATGGTTGCTGTTCAATTATGTCTTTTAGATCCCGTTTGACCTGCTGTGCAATTAAGCATTATGGACGGACTTTCTAATCCTGACTTTGTGTCAGATCTTGCTTCCAGAAGTGGCTCCATAAAGTCATTAGAAGCTCTGTCACTTGGGCAGACAAGATATTTTCAGCCTGATTTTATTTCTTTTCGTGGTGCTGTTTCCAGTTCACAGGGGCAGGTACCAATCTCTTCACTCTGCGACCAGTGACAGGATTTGAGAAAAAAGCAGGGAGCTGTGCCAGGCAAGGTTTAGGTTGGATATCAGGGAAAGGTTCTGCACCCAGAGGGTGTTTGGGCACTGGAGCAGCTCCCCAGGGAAGTGCTCACTGCACCAGCCTGGCAGAGGTCAGGAAGGGATGGGATTCTTCGACTGAAAGAAGAAAGGGCCATGGTGTGACTGAGGTGTCCAGTGCAGGGCCAGGGGCTGGGCAGAGTGATCCTCATGGGTCCCTTCTACATTCCTAGGGAGCCACTTCAAGGCATCACCACTTAGCATATTTCATGATTCTGTGATTGTGATATCACCCAAAAATGGGTTGCAAAGAGTTACCTAGGTATACACACACCTCTGCACATGCACAGTCATATATATGCAAATATATATCTAGAATATACACATACAAAAAAAAAAAGAGACAGTCTACAAATAAAAAAATAACTAAATACTGAAGTGTTGAATCCATACAGTGGAACTGATAATTTTAGCACTTTATTAGACTTAATGAGATTAGGCTATAAAGTAAGAGATAAGGGTTACTAAACCTTGTTTGTAATATTTGTGGGGAAGCGATGCTTTACAGTCAGATCTAAGAGTTTTATGACTTTATTTAATGTCCCACTTTCCCCTTCCTCCTCCTTCTCTATAACTTTCTCCCAGAGACAAATACAACAGCCTAAAAAAATCCAAGAATTTGCAGCAAAGGGAAAAAAACAAAACCCTCAAATGGCCCAAGACACAAAACTGGAATTAAAAAAATAAATAATGTGGAATTCAAGAAAAGCAACAAGAACAGAGCATCTCAACAGAAAGAAACTGCAATAACTCTGGGAAAAGGCTACAAACAGTTTGTAGTATATCTGTTCTGAGGTACTGAAAAACAGATATTCCTGCAGCCCAGAAATTCACATTTAAGTGCCCAAATCTCGTTTCAGTATTAAACTGGAAGCACACACATGACAGGTTCAACATACATCACCTTCCTCTTAATTCACTTTCTCATTACGACAGAAAAGATGTGCTTGGAACTGAGACATAGTTTATTTGGTGGACGTGATATGCAAATAAATGATTGTATGATCATTAAAACAATCATTCCTGGAGCAGTTTGTTATTTGTAATTCAAACTACCTCTGTTCATTCAGGTTTTTTGAAGTTTTTTTTGTTTGGTTGGTTTGTTATGTTTTTCCATTCTATCTAAAAGTATAATTGATACAGAATACACCCACATCTGTGTTAATTAATCCAGGAATCAGTAAATGAGGAGAAGGGTGCTGAGAATTTTAGTTTGAATAATTTATTTTTCGAAGTGTTTTTCCACAACTTCTGTTCATGTTTTCCTTCTGCTAAAGCATACACTCTGCACTTTAAAAAGCAAGCTGTACATCAAGTCCTCTTTTTTCTTCCCCCCCTTTTTTTTTTGGAATGCAATATCACTGGTAATAGGCGACTTCAAACCAATACCTCTGAGTTCTGATTTAAAGCCTACAACAATGGATTTGAAACTTTCCAAAGAAAAGGAAGCAGACCCAGTCCTAATCAGCAAAAAAATATTCTTCAAATGGTTCCTTATAAAATACCCTGATTCTCAACTGGCACATAAAAATCAAAGCAGTGGTACTTTCACGAGCTCATAGTAGACACCATAGCACCTGTCAGAATAGCCTAATTGGAGAGACAGTTTATATTAACTTCATTTATATAGTGAAAATTTATTTTCTGTTTAAAAAGGAAGTGCATTTTACTAAAATAAAATGTTTAGAGGTTTTATAGTCATACTAGTGTGTATCTACTCGTCTTTCTTTTGAGTTAACTTGAGGAAAGAGCTTTGGACTGATAATTGGCAGAAAATCTAGTTGGAGAAAACTCTCCAATAAGCTTATTTTCAATTCTGATAAAAGAAGTCTTTGAAGATTACTACTTCAGAGTACTTCAGCTGCTACCTTTCACATGATACAAGCAAGATGAAAAAATAAAATTCATCATCACAAAGTAAGAAACATCATTCTTTCTGGTTAATTCCACTGAACTCCATCCATCTTTTCATTTTTTCCTTCTTCTTTATGATATGAGGTTTAGGGGCCTTGACAAGGAATGGATTCAATTTTCCCCTGCAAATGCAATCAATAAAAAATAGGGAGCAGTGCTGTGCTTTCTTTAAAAGAACTGGAATACGCTTCTGATGATTTATTCAATGTAGAGGCTCTGGCCTGCACACGAGACAGAGAACAACTTTATTTGAAAAGCCTGAGAGCTATTTCCTATATCTGAAAATATGTGAGCTGCTGTTCCCTGATGTGGCAGCTACACAGACACTGGGGAGAACAGAAGGGAGCTCCTTAGCAGTTCATTAATCTTCTTTTAATGTCTGGAATGTATTACCCTTCCATATCCTGCATAATGAAGTTGATCCATTGACTTCTTTGAAGATAACATTGAGTAGTAATTGTTATGATTTAAATTTATATTTTCAATCAAATATTATGGTATTTAAAAGTGGGCACAGAGGGAGAATACTTTTGCAAGAGTATATTTTTGCAAATATGTGTGCAGACACAGACACTTCTGTAGCCATGCTCATCAGATAATAGAGAAACTCTACTGAAGGTATAAAACAGTTTTCTTTATGACTTGTGTGTTTCAGTAATTTTTGTAAAGATTACATTCCTTCATTTTTATGTTAAATTACACAGAATTTTATTGACTCTCCACTGTCACTGGAAAGTTGCACTCCTGTCTTCTCTTACATGGGACTAGGAAGGAATGGACATTTTATTTCAAGGTACTTTTAAATTAGATTTTTACACTGCCTTATCCCTATGTGTGTCTGTATTAGTATCTACCCATACATGTATAAACACAGACACATGCATTTTCTACATAACTCCCAAATATAATAATCTGAAGAACTGTTCCAGTAGTAACTTGAACTTCAACCCTTCGAATTTAGATGTGTGTGATAATCCAGCTTCTTCTATCTTGCAGTAGCAAAAAGGCCAAAGCAAAGGAAAGATTCTAGTGGCTTCAAAGTGAACATTTTCTCCAAAGTAACTGGTTCTTTAAGTGGAATTGGAAACCTGAATTTAGATATTCGTGCTTTCCCTAGAAAACCATAGGAAAGTGTCCAACTCAAAACATCCAGAGAAACTTTACAGCTAATTAGAAAACAGTTAAAAAAGAGTAAGAGGGAAATTTTAAGAGATTTTAAGGGTAGTATTTTATCCATCCTCTCTTTTAGACTCTTAACTTTTATCAAAACAAGGCAAATGCCAAGGCAATGTATCCTTTTCATTCAAAGCAAGGGAGGAAAAGCAAAAATAGGCCTTTGAATTGAACAAACAGCAGTTGTTATATAGTGGCATTTCCAATTGGATAGGTCATGACTTTATGTGATGCTCTGCTGGATCTTGTACCTGTTACATATCTTCATATTTGTTACAAAATCTTGCTTTGAAAGAAGCATTTCCATCTCCTAACAGGTCATAATTTAAAATTAGTGGATAATCAGAACTCTTTGGGTAACATGCATTTAATGGTGAATAAAATCAAAGTATTAAAATACAATTTTTAGCATATGGAGCAATTATTGAATCAAATAAATTCAAGTTCTATAGAGTAGATATTTTCCACTCGCAATTAAAAGCATAAATGATAAAATGTCATGTACTTTTTTCTTTAAATGAACAACTTCTTCAGTCCTCATTAGATATTTGACATTATGTCCCAGACACTTCTATAAATAATTCCATGAAGAAGTCACTGAAGTCTAGAATAATGTTGTGTCTGTGTTAAATCAAGTAAATTAATTGGGGATGCTCTATGTTGTCTGCTGTCTGGCTTAGCTGCCACATGCTGATAGCCAGACAAGCACAGTAAAACCTCATTAAAATAAGTAACGCCCAGGAGAAGGAAATGAGAATAAAAATGCCAAGAACATTTAGCAAAGGGAACTAAGCTTCTATTATAACTCAACAAGAAAGAGTTAATACAATGCAGAGTCACAGACTCTTTGGTACACACTCATCATTTTTCAACAAGTCGTTTATCTCTACAACACACAAAAGACACCCATATTATAAACTGCAGCACGTTGCTGACAACAGCATTTGTGCATCTTACATGATGCTGCCCTGCTTCCTCTCATCTCAAAACACACCAGGATGTGTTCCAGAATGGAATTACACCCAATGGAAACCATACAGTGCTGCAGGTTATTTTCTGGGAAGATGGCAAGAAGACAAAATGTATGAAAGATACCGTTCATTAGAGTGGTTCTAGAGGGCTTTTCAGATTTTGTAGAGATATGCACATTCTAAGAATCTGCTGATTCTTTACTTTTATTATTATAAAAATAGTAATTATACTATTCATTTTTAGCTTTACAGATTACTTCAAAGTAGGACCTCTATTTGGAAATAATTCCTTCTTTAAAGAAACCCCCAAAACTCAAAAAACTCCCAAAAAAACCCAAGAAAAAATCCAAAGATATGAGTATGTTGTATTTTTATGGAAATATAAGGGATTAAATATCAAAAAACACCCAAATATTTCCCATATTAACTCTGCTCTTCCTTCACTTTGCTCTAATTTTTTGTTAGCATTTCAAAGGATATCATAGTGACATTCAAATTAAAGTAACTATGGAGATATGCTTGATCTTTAATGAAGACTTCTCTCTCTAAAAAAAAATTAATTAGGTGTTAACAAAACCAAATAAAACCAATCAAAAGAATGTCTGGAAATGCTGTTCTGGAATAACTTAATAAACTCTGTCTTCATTCTGCATGAGTACCTCCACTTCAATAACTTTCTAATCACAAGAGCACCTTAAAAAGATCAGTAAATTCCAAGCCATAGGAGGGTTAAGTGAAAAGGAAAAGGGCTAGGAACAGACCAATTAATGCAAAAATGCTCTCTTTCTTGCCTCCTGCTTTCTGCTTTTTAAACTATTTTGCTGTTTTCCATCATATTTTGTTTTAATTGCAGTCTAAAAACAGTTAATTCAGAGCTGGATGCTATCCCTTGTTGGTTTTATGTAGATCACCTCCTAAAGTTCTTAGTTATTCTTACAACATGCATCTTGTCCATCAACTCTTCCTTCTATCCTCTCCCCAGGCGTGGCAAATTGGAAAGCACACATATCTCCAGTAAAAATAGAGATGTGTTAATACAATTAAATAAAGATCACTCATCATATTGCTTGGGATTCTATAGGTTTGTCTTGTCCATCATGACAAGGAGATGAACTGCAAGTGAAAAAAATGCTGAAAATGGTCACTAAGATGGGCTGTGAAGAACAGAAAATCTGCCTTCTGAAAGCAGATAGATGTGCAGTAATGCAACCTAAAAAACAAGACAGAAAGCAAGCCCACCCTCAAAAATGGGATATAAGAGTAAGGATGGCACTGGCACAATAACAAATGGGTAGAAAGTACTTCAGAATAAATTAGAATAGGCAATTAGAAGGTCTTTTTTAGAGCAGAAGGTCCTAGAATGGTCTTTTGCTATGAGATACCAGCAAGGAGCCCAGATCTTTTAAGATCACTTGATCAATTTATTAAAGGAATGACGTGGGCTAGCTAGATTAAGAATTGGATTTGTAAAGTAAAAACCTGCCCTACTCTGATATGTCACCTTTTGTTACAAATAAAGAAAATTTCCATTTAGAAGCTTAAATTTAGTAACCACAAAATTTCATTTTATACAGAGTTAATGGCAGAGCAAGAATTAGAAATAAAACCACTTCGTCACCTTTAATAATGAACATAAAATGCTTGCAAATAAACTATGGATATTTATATTGGCTTCATATGTATTTCTAAAGAGAGTACATACATATGTATGTTGTATATATCATAAAATATTCAAAATAATTATTATTAATTTTTGTATTGTAAAAATTATTTTCTTATATAGGTAATACATGGCGAACACATATTTTAAGAAATATTAAATTAAAAAGAGGATTTGGTTAATGGATTCTAATCTAATCCCCATAGATATGAAATATTAAGGAACAGCAGGCTGGTTTATTTTATTTAAATATATCTCTGGCAACAGAAGTCTAAGACACACCAAGTGTGAGGGGAATACACTGCACAAGCAGGAAACGTGAGAAAAATGATGATGAGAAAAGGTCTGTTTCATCACCTGAGCTGGTACAGCTGTGACAGCTCCTGCTCCTCATCAATATTCCAACCAGCTCATGGATGAGCCTTGTAAATGAAAAATAATGAAATTTCCACAAACATTCTTTTTTGTTGCTCTTCTTCTTGTTATTGGCCAAAGGTTGGTCCAAAGAGGAAGTGGACTGGTATTTTCTGAAATTCAACTACCCAAGGAAAAGTCCCTCTCTCTCCAAAAGAGGAAAATCTGTACCATGTGCAGCTGCATCATGCATTCTCAGAACAGAAAAACAGAATAGAAATTGTTATTCTTGGCCCTACATCATTGTAGGTATTGTACCTTGACTGGCAGTTGTGTGGTTTGGTGTTGGGCTCCAGATTATACAGAGGGAACATGAATAAAACTCCTCTCTCTTAAAGATCATGGGGTTACAGAGTACCAGAAAGTTGAAAGCTTGCTGCCTGTATAAAGAGAGATGCTTCTCACTCTGAAGACATTTCTATTTCTTGCTGTAAAGAATTTCCCTGTACCTTTACAGGAGGAAAAACCCATTAATTTTATTTCACCTACAGCATTTACTCTGTGAGGAAGGATACACAGACTCCCAGTCCTGCTCTTCTGAGATGCCAAGCTCTGTTGCATTCTTGGAGTGAATCCTGGCCTGTCAGAATTTAATGACAAAAATTTTACTTCCCAGGGAACTGATTTCATCCTTCATCTTCAGAACACTGTGACCCTGCAGGGTTCAGCCCCTCTCTCTGTACATAGTATTTTGGCAGTCTGATGCAATAATCAGATGACAATATTTGGACTTGGGCTTATTGCATTAGACATTTTAAGCAAATGAAAAAAAAA
>VZRO01008042.1:13386-24993 GCA_013397915.1 Daphoenositta chrysoptera | reverse complement strand
TGCCAGCACCCTTGAAGGACTCATATTAAGAGTTTACAGGGTAACACTCTTCATAAATGAAAATGTGAGACTGCAAATATATATTAAAAGTAATACTAATGCAAGGCAATATACTAACAAGCTCTAATCCCCAGTAAAAGCTGGCTCGAGATGATCACTCAGCATGCAGAGAACACAGCTCTGTACCCAAAAGACATCTGTGTGGAGAAGAAGACAGGTTCAGCCCCTCAACTGATCCCAGAAATCATGCTGGAGTCTTCCCCACTTCTTCCCATTCTTAGCTTACTTTTACACTATTTCTTTACATTTAGGGGGAGCTTGGGTGACTTTAGTCACACATCTTACTAGTGAGTCGTGGTCATATTTTGGGGGTGGATATCTCAGGGTAGTACGTGAGATAACCTTGGGATGGGGACATGGGTCAGTCCAAGATTTTGCCACTGTTGCTGATGCAGCAGCAGACATCTTCCTTTGTCTCCCTTGGTTTTCACTGCTGTGTGGTTTATCAGCTGGAAAGTACCACTGAGTTCTCTCCTCTGCAAGGGTTTTGGCAGAGCCGGGCTGTGCTGGCTCCACTCTGCTCCATCACCCATTTAGTCCCCCTTGGGTTGTGTTGTGGGGGAGGTCGGACACGCTGACTGCATTCCGTGCAGGGAGCAGCAACCACACTTCTCCCTGTAACTTCTGTACCATTACCTTTTTAAGTGATCTTCTCACAACTTCCCACAAAATTTCTAACTTTCACTTCTTAAATGAAAAGCAATCCTTCACTTTGAATCTTTTTCTTGAGTATTAATTTCCCATGCCCCTTTGAAAATGATGCTTTCTTTCTAGCAAACCAGACATTGTCATCTCATTGGCTTGAGATTAGAAAACTGTTAATGAGTTTATCACCAGCTGATGCATTTCTCTTCCTACCTGTTTAAAACTGAAAATACTTCTGGAAGTCAGTGTGTATTATCACTTTAATCAGAAAGTTTTATTTCACCTAAGACTTTGCCCATGTTTTACACAAACATAACAATGGACTATGCCACATCAGTCTATCAGATATGATCCCTGGACATGACGCAACTGAGCTGTACCCCACAGGATAAGTCAGGCATGGGATGTCTGAAGAGTATCCCGAGCTGATAGTTATATTTGCAGCACAGGGTTTGACTCACTTCAGGTCCATGGTGCAGCTAACTGTGGGCAGTGCGGCATGCAGGCTCTCACACAGCACTTCTGAGACACGGCCACCGCACTCCAAAGCCACTGCAGGAACAGACGAAGCCTGCCCAGGCATAGGTTACCTTTGCTGGATTCTCAGCTTTTGCAGAGCTGAAGGGACAGCAGAAATGCCCATGTGGGACAAGGCATATGAGCAACAGGCCATAAAAACCATTCCAAGAGACAGAGCAGAAGCATTTGGGGATTGCATGAGATTTTTTGTTTGGTATTTTTAATATTAGGGGTTTTTTTCATTACTGACTTGGGAGTCATGAGATATGATTAATGTCCATGAGGCTAAAAAGCAGCTATATTGTTATCATATATATTTCATTTGCTGAGGGTGAGTTTGATGCAGCAGAGCTTTATTCCAGGATTGTCTCCAAAGGTCCAAGAAGGTTGAAGAACAGAAGAGGCAGGCAAAAAAAGAACAGAAAAGAAGCAGGCAAAACAACATGTATTTAACTGACATATGGGGCTGAGAAGAGCAAAGAAACAGGGCATTTCTTCCTGAACAACCCGTTGGTGGAGGGATTTTCATCAGGTATTTGGAGTTAGTAGTAACAGGGAGGACTGGCTAATCTGTAAAGACATTTGAAAGAGGACCACATGGAGCTATTTTCATTGTTGCATTGGAGAAAAATAGCAATAGAGCACAGAAAGGAGAGGCCAGAGGCAACAACAAGCATTACAGAAGCAGAGGCATGCCTAACAGACTGTTTTGAAGGATGCACTTTTAACCTGTGATTGAATTTAAACAGGAATTTACTGATGGATAGGGGACGGTGGCATAAGTATGACTTATGGCTGCTGCTAATGACAGCAAAAGTGCAATTCAGTTTCAGGGTAAAGCACTGTCTTTTAGGGTTATAAACTCTCAAACTGTTGCGTCAGACACAGGTTTGGAAACCAAGATAAGTTTGTGCCACAGAGAGGGCAAGCAGGCTGATAAGGGGTAGATGAAAAGGGCAAGGAAGAAGCACTAACTCTTGGACAGAAGGATGAGGTAGTTTGGGGAGCCAGAACTTCCCCAGGTAATCTGTGTAAACTTGAGGCTGTTTCAGGATGACTCTAAGAGACAATATTTCTAGCAGACTTGTCCTTCAGGGGGAACCAGGAATACTGTAACAGCCAAGAATTTAAAATCAGTAGAATTGGAAAGAAATAGCCTATAAAAAAAAAAATAAATGAGGTTGCTGCAAAGAGGATTATGGGTCCCTTTAGTCCTCTAGGACAGATATTGACAAAAGAATGTGATGAATTCAGAATGATCCATTCAGTCCACCTCTTACCCTTGCAGAGGGTCCATAAATGATGGTGGTGACCCTCAATGTGCTTGTTGACACACATTTTCCTTGACCTGGCAGTATCAGTCATTCTTCCCCATGGCCTTGTAACATGGCTTCCAAATTGTAGCACCAAATTGGTAGTTCAGCTATTACCAGACCAATATCATGATTTCAATTTTGCTGGGATTCAAGACCCAGGGACAGTATTTCTTCAAGAAAGCAATGTCAGTATGCTGCCTGGTGGCTGGTGCTGCTTCTGGTAATTCATCAAAATGCAGTACAGACAGTGAAACGGGAAGTGGAAAGCCTCTGGCAGCTTACTGGTTTTAGCTGGAAAGAGAGGGAAGAAAGAACAGTAGTACAATAAAATGTGATGACAGCGACTGACAAAGGATATAGACAAGGTGAGGTACTCAGTGTTCTTACTGCCTCAGTTTTTACTGCCATGTGCTTCTCTCAGGTATGCCAGGAACCTAACAATGGTCAGTGCAACTGAAGCATTACTGATGGTAAAGGGTAACTAGCAGAGCTAGGGATCACTTAAGCCAGCATATGAGACTGGAAGGGGTGCATTCAGTAGTGCTGGAACAGCTGTCTGCTCTCACTGCAAGTTCTTTATCACTTTTGAAAGGGCGTGGCAATCACAAATAGGTTTCTAAAGACAGAAGAAAGCTAATTTCCTGTCCCTTTTCAAGAGGGGCAAGAAGGAAGACCTGGAGAAATATGGGCCACTCAGCCCTGTACGGAGAAGTTGGGGAACAAATTTTCCTGGAAGCCATTTAGGACTGCAGGGTTGGCTGTTCCAGATGCTAAAGAGCTGCCATTAACACAAGCTCATCATAGGTTAGCACCTTTCAGCACCTGACAGGGTGATCATTTTTGGCACAAGCAGCCACTCCCAAGACACAGTGAAGCTGGGACTCAGCTTCCCACAGTCAGCACTGTGGTGGGATAACCTGGGCCAACAGCCAAGCACCCACACACCCGCTCACTTCCCTTTCTCCCACCTACTGCAGGCACAGAGCGGGAAAAAGAGAAAGCCTTGACGCTGTGCAAGCACTGCTCAGCAACAGCCCAAACACTGTCATGTTAACGCTGCTTTGGTCACAAATCTAAAACACAGGACCGTAAGGATGGCTCTGATGAGAATTTACCCCATGCCAGAGAGACACAGCACAGGCATGAAAAACATTCTAATGATATTTTGATAAATTCTTAACACAGGATAATCGGGGAACATAAAATTAGATTTCTGTGGAAAGTATAAAAAATTGTAATACTAGCAACAACAACAAAAAAAAAAGAAAAAGAAACAAGAATTTAAATTATGTAATCTGGACAAGAAAGAAAAAATGCATACTGCTAAACAAACTGAATTTTTGTGCAAAGAAAAAATAAAATATAGATAGATACTTTAGAAACATCTTATAACCTTTAGCTCTCAGTCAGCAAGAACTTTGAAAATATACTCATTAAAATTGACATAATTCTGGGACAGAACTGTAAAGCAAAACAGCCCTTCCACCATTGTTCAAATGCTGCAGCTTCCTAAGGAGAGGTCATAAAACTTCCCAACCTTAAAGAATGCTGATACTTTGCATTCTTTTCATGTAAGAAGAAAGAGGACTGGAGAGATAACAGGAGAAAAAATGTGTTAGCCTTATATCCTTGAGCTGTGATGAAATACCAGTCTACTTACATTTAATTATGTTCAGTTTATAACAAAGCATTCAGCAGAAAACATCAATAAGAATGTTGACACACTGAGACTCCTTCTAATAAGAATGAAGAATTATAGTTGGAAATCTGGCATCTAGAATTCAACTGAAAAGGGATTTTGCTGTTTAGCAATTAGTTCACTCTGAAACATAAAGTAGTGTTTCTAAAGGAAAATTATTGGGTAGATTTACAATTGAGGTATGTCTTCAGATCAGTTCAAAGATTAAAAAATGACTACATTACTCTAGACAAAGACACATTTGGACTAAATATACACCACGATAAATAATTTCTTGTTGTATATTACTTAACGTTCTCTGGAAGGAACATAAATAAATAATGCAGAGTATAAAGACCAGAACTCTGCAACTGATACGTTTATGGCAAAGTTAACAGAAATCTTAGAAATGAAACTAAGGCACTAAGGCTCTTCCAGGAGAAGACGCCTCTTTAGAATAGGTCTGGCTGTATCAGACGGATAAAGCAGAGCCAGGCAAAGCGTATGTCAGGTATTGGTGCCGTGGGAAGCTGAGTATCAACTTCACTCCTGCCTTAGGAGTGGCTGCTTTTATCTAAGCTAAAAGACATCGCCCTGTCAGGTACTGAAAGATGCTGACCTGTGATGGGCTTGTGTTAATGGCAGCTCTTCAGCACCTGTAGCAGTCAGACCTACAGTCTTAAGAAGTTACTTCCTAGAAGCTAGGGGCAACATACTTGCGTACATAAAAGCTCACTCTGAAGCCAACTAAGTTTCTGTGAAAGATTAAAAGACCCTGGAGATACTGAAATCAATGAAGTTTGATGTTATTTACCATGGTATCTGACTTTAAATATGAAATACGGACAGTGAGCAACCATCAGTTCTGTACTGAGTGCTTACTGCAAGGCTTGTAGCTAGCCAGGTTCTCAGTTTCCATCACAACCACAAAACCCCCACATTCTGATGTTAACTGTTCGCAGAAATGAAATGTAGAAAAAAACCCCACCAAATCCAATGTGTTTGTAAACACTACGAAGTTAAAATAACTTTTTTCATTTTCACTTTTGAACCAAGATTAATTCTTTCCTTTTCTGAAAAAGCACAGTTTGCACAGGTCCAAATCAGTAAGACAGAATGGGATGGTAAAGAAAGGAAGAGAGGAGTGGGTAAGACCCACTTGCCGAGTACAACACCTAATCTTCAAGTGTCATTTGGTATGAACACCATTAACTCCCAGGAGCAATCACAGCCCCCACTCACACTGACCCTGAGGCTGCAATGAAAGTCCAAAACTGCAAGAGGCTCTGCACATTTATCTCAAGTGGAGGGAAG
This sequence comes from Daphoenositta chrysoptera, assembly GCA_013397915.1. Classification (NCBI taxonomy): domain Eukaryota; kingdom Metazoa; phylum Chordata; class Aves; order Passeriformes; genus Daphoenositta; species Daphoenositta chrysoptera. Next base: position 19,461 of record VZRO01008042.1, on the reverse strand, counting down.
CCTTGTCATCTACAGAGCTAGAAGAACAAGACCCTCTCTAACTGGGCAGCACTAATGTGCCCATTATCTACCACGAAAAAATACACTGTTTCTTTAGTAAGTCCCAGACTAATGAGACAATGGAGAGAGAACTGTGCCCCAAGGGGCCTGGCTTCTGTTTTCATCTCTGCTACTAGTTCGGCTTTGGCAACTCAATTTTAAGTACTTCCGTTTACCCATTCTAAGGCAGTGGATAATGAAAATTACAGCCTTTATGCAGAATATAGAGCTCTTTGGATAAAAAACCTCTAAAAGACGGAATTTACTTTCTCTGTTGACATATCCCTCCCTACTTTCCTTCATTTTTCTCTTCCCCGCTCTCTTTCTTCTTCCCTCTGCCTCCTCCCCTCTTTCTACCTTTCTTCCATTGAATCTATAAATTGCTTTATTAATATTCCATATCAAAATACTTCTGTAGCGGTATCACCATGAATAGTGTTTTAAAGCAGACCTGCAGAGCACTGAATTGAGGAAAGAATGAACAGTGACATTTTGCAAGGCAAAGCTTCTGGAAACTCACAGACATTTATTCTCTTTATTTTCCTTTTAGTATACAGTGGTAGAGATGTTTATATGTAATTTTATTTTCATTTAATGAAGAGCAATAAATTTTACAATAATGCGAGGATGTATTTTGCTAGCAGTTTCCATTTGGGTTTTCCTTAAAGGCAGAATTCTCATGTGAACTCAATATAAATTTTTACTTCAGCTGTATGGCAAACAGCAACCTGTTCTTGAAAGAAAAGAAACCTACAATAAATTATGTCACTCTAGCATGCACCATGTCTAAAACGTAGCAGCTAAAATAATGCTGTAGAGTGGGGAGGAGCAAATGTAAAAAGCAGTCATTGCAGCTAAGATAGATATTAACAGAATAACAGACTGCTTTTGTGAAGAAAGCATACAGAACAATTTCTTAATTTGCTACAAGCCTCCTGAATTTGATTCATATCTCAGCAGTAATCCATCATACTGAGAAATTGCTTTTCATGCTGATTTAATATTTGATAACAGCTCAGAAGTCTGAACTTTATGACAATATAATATAAGAGTGGCAATGTAACATTGCAACATTTCTTTCTGAAAACATCATCATTCTACCTTTCTCGTGAGATAGACCTGTAGTATACTTTTTATCAGAAATGTTTCCAACGAAATCTAATAAAACACTAAGAAAAAAGAGCATTTGAGTCTTAAAATTACATTATGATTCAATTCAGGAACTTTTAACACTCAACAAATTTATGTTTGTCCCAGTGGGAACTTAATCTAATTCTGAAGAAAAAAAAAAAAGAATTATATAGGTTTTCCTGGAAAACTGAATTAGTAAATCAAGCAAGCAAATAAATTTAAGCTCCTTGTCAGAGTAACAGTACAGTTAGAGTAACAACATGGAATTAATCAGATCTTCAAGATACAGAGAAACCAGCAAACACTGCAAGCGAAGCGACCTTAATGAGTCAGTGCAACAACAATCGGTAAGGGAAGGGTGGAAAATAGTTATTAAAGCACATTACTCCTTGCCCCAAATTTATTTGCTTGTTTTCTTACACCAACTATTTTCCCGTGTCTGCACATTACAACGAAATCACCTTTTTGGGTGGCAGCCCACACAATCTCTGAAGATTTCCCAACAAACCATAGTCCTAAACCCAGCACCCTTTCCTCAATCTGGTATAGAAGTGGACAGAATTGAAACGACACTGTTTGACTTTTGCTAAAAGCTTTACATATTTCCACATAAGTAAAAAAGCAAGGAATTTTCCCATCTGGCTGTATCCAACTAAGCCCATTCTTATAAGTAGTGGGTTGCAACTTCTACAAATAAAGATCTGCAAACTCAAAAAGCCAAAGCGAAGGATCAAATTCCTAAGTAAACCCTTTGGTTTGCTTTATCATTTCTCAGAAATTATGGCACCCTAAAAATGTCACAAAGGATTAGAACTATGTGGATAACTGGTATTTTTATTAACTGGCAGGGGAAAAAAAAGAAAAATAAGAAGATAAAAAGAGAGAATAATTTCATTTCCCCACGGTTTTTAATCTTTGAAAACAGCAAAATCTTAAAATATGTTGATGAAATAAAACAATTAAAATTTCAAAACAACTATCTGCTTTCAGCTAAAACTGTCTTGGATGCATTATCAAAATCAGCTGGTAGTTTTCATTGACTTGATGCTTGTCTATAAATTTGGCAAAACTCTGTTCACTGAAAGAGTTTTGCCTACCCTGTAGCTAAACACAGAGCAGATTATTGTACTTCCCAGGATTTACAGCATGCATATGCATATGTGTGCTGGAAATGACAGCAGAAGTCGTGTAGCAAAGCAGTTAGCTGCCTTTTAAATCCTGAATGACCCTAGGTTGCACTATTATAATTTCCTGTTGACTTGAACCCAAAAATTACTTTTCTATATGTGTCAGGATTTTCAGACAGAACACAAAATTTTGCTGCAGGCCCCAAGTGAAAGCACCAAAACTACAGCCATCTGTTTAGTACTGGTGAGCATTTTCAAAATTGACATAAATGGTGTTCTAATCATAGTTCAACAGACTGTTTTTAAAAAAGACTGCTTACTGAACATACTTTGGGCTATAAAGTACAAAAAATAAGAACCTGGTATTACTGTCAAAAGTGCTGTGAAGGCCCAACTGCCACTAAAAATAGCTGTTAATATGCATGCTTTTGCATACTTTCCTAACTATTCTCTTCAGGTTGTTTTTTTTTTTTAACTTAGCCTTTGGGATTTGTAAAGGGCTTTTTTCCTATTTTCGCTTGGCTCTTTTTTAATGTGGGAGTTGGGTTTTTGCCTGCACCATCACCACAGAAGATGTAACTTCTTTCTGCTTGCTATTTTAGTTAAAATTAGTAGCAGCTGGAGAGTCCTCTTTCTTGGTTGCGCTGGATAATGTCACAGAGACTTGAGATGTCTATTACCATCTCTTACCCATGAACTGAAGAGGTATGTGGTGGAATCCTCCACAAAAATACTCATATTCTAAAACATCCAGCAGTCTTCAAAACACGTTAAAACATGAAATAGTCTAAACATCATGATTTATTTACTCTTCCCTCAGTGTGCTGCTACATTTCAGTGCCCTGTGATGCTGTCATTCACTTGTTTTCCAGTAGGGACTTGCCTTTGCTACAATCTCTGGGGAAAGTGTGTCAGCACCAGGCGTGGTTGAATTGGCAAAGGAAGTGACTCCACAGCCAACTTTTTGTAAAAACTCTGCCTGTTTTCCGATGAAGTTTCCCACTGTTGCTGCCATTTGTGCGTGCTGGTACAAACAACCGGCCTGCTGGAAATGACTAAGTGACTGAAAAATCCTGGCATTAAGAATGCCTCGGTATTTCTTGTACATTGGCATAATTGAGCAGGACATTGTTTAGCCTGGGGAAAAGGAGGCTCAGGGCAAACCTTATTGCTCTCTACAAGTAGCTGTGAAAGGAGGCTGCAGCCAGGTGGGTGCCAGGCTCTTCTCCCAGGTAACAAGTAAAAGGATGAGAGGAAATGGCCTCAAGTTGTGCCAGGAGGGGTTTACATTGGATATTAGGAAAAATGACTTCATGGAAAGGGTTGTAAAGGATTGGAACACATTGCCCAAGGCAAACTATGTTCACCATTAAACCATGTCCTCAACTGCCATACCCATACATTTTTGACCACTTCCACGGGCAGTGCTAAGACGAGTTTGGACTTGATGATTTTAAGGGTCTTTTCCAACCTTTACGATTCCCTGATGGTCTGATTGCTACTAATATTATGGCACTGCCACTAGCTGGAAAAAAGCATATTGCCATACATCTGCCAAAGAAACCATCACTCTGTTTCACAAAATTGAAGACCCACTTACAAACTTCAGAGCATCTCCTCATTTAGATGCTCGATTTTACAAATCTCAATTCATTTACTTATGTATTTATTTATTTAAATTTTGGATTTTTGTCTCCCTTTCGCTTTTCTTGCAACAATTGAAAAACAACATCTGAAAATGAGATTCTATCCTATGGTATCATATTGACACCTCTATAATTCTGCAAGCATTGAAACTTAGCATTTGCACAGGCCCCTGTCACTTGAGTAAAGCAGTAATTATGTGCACTGACAGCTATAGAGAGGTCAATCTGAGAAGCTCCAGACCATTAAAGGCAGTGAAGATCCTTCCCTCTCCCTCCCACAAGCCTGATGCTCTGTGTGCTTGCTCCTGCCTGACCTACCTTCAGTCCTCTCTCCCTTCTCCCTGCGTTCCTCATCCTCATCTCAGTCAACCACTTCTGGCTCCTACTTCATTGTTTGAGGAAATTAATTTCTTTCCTTCTGCCATGGTATTTGCCCCTACTCAACTTTTTGACCTTGTCTCCTTCTCCACTCAGGCCAAGTCCCCCTGGTACTCATTTTTTCCTTTTTTGATCTCTCTTCCCCTCTTCCAGTCCTTGCTCCTTCTGCACGAGAATGGTTTGCCTTGATATTCCAGCTCCCAAACTCGATGCACAGCTGTATTTTCAGGAAATTTCAGCCCTTTGTCTCTGAGAAATACTCAGGATAGATGGTGTATTTTAGCTGCGAAGCCACAGCAAGCCTTCCTATGAGTACTTGTGTTAATGGCAACACGTGATGTTACTGATTGTAATGTTAAGAAATATTGCTGGCTGTAGCAAAAACAGCCAAAGCACATATTTGATGTAATACTTCCTCCCAGTGCATCTTCATGTACTAAAGCTTTGTACTTAAATAGGAAATTATTACTGTTTCCTAGAGAAAAATCACTAATTTGCAGGTGTTTTAATGTCAAAAAGCACATTTTCTTTAATTTCATTTCTATAACAGCTTGTTTAGATTAAACCTGCAATGGCAAAAATTTTTATCAACTTCAGTAACCAAAGCTAATAAACCTGGGAAAACAAAGAAAAAGTGAAAATGTAATATTTTAATTCAAAATCAGAGGATGGTAGACAAAAAAAGCATTAAAATCCCCATTTAGGATATAATTCTACCCTAGGAAAAAATTATAATCTGGATAGACTTTGGCAGAGACTAGAAAAGGAACTGGATTAATTTGTGTTAGGCTACACGGAAGGTGACAGAGCTGAAAATACAATCTGAGACTCAAAAGTGTTGTATGTGTAAGAAATTGAAGTAACCCAGCAGCAAAATGTAAGACCTTAGTTACAATATTTTTTACAACATTTGTGCATTCGGGCTGTTAAGGATACCATGATGTGATTTTATTTTGGACTGTTACAAAAAAACCCCAAAACGTGTATTTACACATCAGACATATTTTTGCAATGGTAATTACAGTTATTACAAAGAGTGATAGCAAATAAACGAAATATTATTACATTAATTTCCCTATAACAAATGTGTGATGAAATATTTCTATACCACTTTGGAGGGGGGAGGGTCAACTTCCAAACACTCATCTTTTGGGATACTCGCTTTTTTATTTCAAACTATAAAAAGAAAACCAGAATGGCCTGCATGGTTTACACTTTGCTGCTGATGTAATTCACTCAGATATTATGTCCTATGCCTTTCCACGTGACTGGGAAAACCTAACTCAAGTGTCTGAAAATTTTCTTGTAACGATGTGAAGCAGCACTGTAATTTCAAACAGAAAGGAAATGAGGTCTGAAGCAAAGGCAAGGTGGGCACTTACTGCCCCCAGTTATCAACACGGTCTCCAGCACAAATCCAAAACACGGCCCATACCAGCTATTGTGACGAAAATTAACTCTACCCCAGCCAAAACCAGCCCAGCTCTCTTTATGCCACTTCACACACATACGCGGTTTGGCAGAACACAACAAAGCGCAAGGCGCGAACTGCCAATTAGTCACTAATTACAACTGTTATTCGAAGTGCACACGCAGACGATTCCAAACCACGTTGCGCACTGCCCGCGCCGTTTTCCCTCGGCAAATAAAGCGAACGGGGCGGGTTATGCCGCAAGAGCCCCCTCCGCCGCCCGCCCGGCACACGCGAGGCCGCCCGGTGCGGTGCCACGTCCCGCCCGGCCGGGGCAGGGCCC
>VZRO01008042.1:0-13312 GCA_013397915.1 Daphoenositta chrysoptera | reverse complement strand
GGGCTGAGGAGGGCGAGGGCGGCCTCGGGCGGGTCCCGGCGCCGCTGGGGATGCGAGCCCGGGGCTGTGAGCCCCGGCAGGTTCGAGCCCCAGGGGATGCGAGCCCCGGTGGGTTTCTCCGCTCTCCAGCGCTCGGGCGCGATGCGGCGCTCTGGCCGCGGGAGGTGCGCTGGGATCCCGCCTGAGCCCCGGGCGCCCGCGGCGCTCCCTGCCCTCGGGCAGCCTTTCCCGGTGACGGGGCGACGCTCCCCGCCCTGCCTCTCCCCGAGGAGCTCTCTGGTTGTGGCGAAGCCCTCATCGGGTGTGGGCAGCTTGGCATCTCCGGGCTCCGACTCGGCAGGCAGACAGCGTTGTGTTCACCGGCATCCCGCCCTCGAAGGGGGGCGGAGGCCTCCGCAAGCCCCGCCTGGGGCTGGTGGTGGTGGGAAGGGGAGCGGAGCGGTCTCGGACCCCGCAGCCTGCGGGGCTGTTCCATCAGTGTACGCTGAGTGTGAACAGACACTGCAAACCAAGAGTGCTGTGTGTATCCATTTTGCCTGGGGGCGTCACGGTGTGAGTGCCAGGGCAGGCTGCGCGCCCTTGGCTGCGATTCTGGCAGGGTAGGAAACAGGTAAAGCTGCTTGGGAAGTGCCCAGTAAAGGAGCTCCATCGCTTCCATCCTGCTGCTGTGTGCGAGTGGGCGGTCAGGGTACGAGCTGTGTGTCACCTCCAGTGGGACACTCAGCTGCCACCGTCAATAGATGGCAGCTCCTCTCTGTACACTGGTGGGGTTCAGTTCCTGGCGGTATCGAAGTTGTGTTCCTTCCCGTACTGTTAGTTTTGCTTCTTACAGTTTTCCTTAAAAAGGGAACTTTAGTCCCTGCATCAGCAGTTTTACATATGTCATCTGATGTTTCCCTGTGGAGTTGTTGGTGAGCTTTTTTTTTAAGGCGTTTCAGTAGAAAATGCTGAAATTCTAAATTCCCAAGGTGGTTAGTTTTAAATTCAGTTGTTGAACCTCAATTGAGGTCTGTGCTCTTTATAATGAGGCTGAAATTCCTCTAAATAGAAGTGAGAAATAACGGCTTTGCTTGTTCATGGCAGATACAGTTAAGCAGTGCAGGTAAGTCAGTCCCTTGGCTGAGCAGTCATTCCAGTCCTGCAGCCTCCCTTTCCATGGCATTAGTTCTTACCTGACTTCCCGTTGAGCTGCTTCAGGGAAGAAACCAAACCATAATTTTCCAATGTTGACAGCTTTTGTTGCCCTAGCTTCTCGAGCTGGCTTGTCTTCAGCTACACATCAGCTCCAGAGTGGAGGGATCGTTAAGATTTAACGTTGGTTTAGCTGTCTTCCAGCTCCACCATTGATAAAACAAAGATTCTTTGTAACTGTTTTTTCTGATGTTGTTCCACGTTTGAGTGTTTTGCTTCAAAACATGTCTTTTGAAACTGTTGGGAATTTTTCAAGAGCTGAAGTGAGCCTTTCTAGGCCACATGAGAAACTAGCAATGCCCAGTGTAAAAGCACAGCTGGAGTACAGTACAGGTTTCCTTTGCCTTCAGAATATTTCAGTTTGAATTCTTCTCTTTGTAAAACATGGGCCCACATATGAACTGAAGAACACCTTCAACAATATGCTATTTAAAATCATTGGTGTCCCTGTCTTGTTTTTTTTTAAATTTTTTGTGAGCATGCACACAAAATTGAGCTTTGGAAGGAAGGCAATCTCTGAGTCTGTCTTTGAGACCAGAAAAAAACTAATGCTTTATCATATTTTCAGGTCGCTTTGGGAAGAAGATTTTTCTGGGCTGTTTGCCCCTTTGGTCTTTTAACACTTGGAAAATCCACAAGAAATGTTTTGACTAGCAAGAGTGTATATTTACTCTAGTGGCTGAAGATAGGTTTTAATCCTTTACCTCAAGATGGTTTCGATTCCTGAATATTAGAATAATGCAATAGCTCAGTCTGCAAACAAGTTTTAATAAAATGAAAGTAAGAAATTCTTTTAAAAAATTAATACAGGTGAAATTCTATTCATAAATAACAAAGCAAATTTCTATCAAAGATAAGATGTGAATAGGGCATCGCTTTTGATAAATGGCTTAAAAGCTCATGTTTTGCTCCATACAGTTCTATAAAGAGCACTACCTGTAATTACAGATGTGTCTTATGCTGCTGAGTATGTTGGATATGTAAAAGTTAGGAAGGATTTGGGTCATCAAATTAAAAGCAAAATTGACAAATCTGTTGTTTTTCAAGTGCACAGTTGGTCCTTGCTTACTAACCGCACTGCATTCCAGTCTGCATTGATCTTTTGCATGGGGGAGAAGAAAAGGCACTTGAAAAGACAGAGGGTAATGAAATGGAAAGAAACCTCAAGACCTCAGCGCAGGAAGCGACTTTGACCTCCCCTCTGAAATTTAAGAGGGCCCTGACTTAATCTTTATTAAATATCCGCCTGTCAGTGAGATCAAGTGTGCCCATAATACGTTGCCAAGTAGGTTTGTACAGTTCCTCTGAAGAGATCTAATTATGCTTTAGCTGTTCATCTAGTACATACTATGGAGGGATGAAGGAAGGTGATTGTGTTAATAGTGTATTTATGAAGTTTTATGATAGATTTGTGAAACTAGTTATGTGCTTTTTCCTACATTAAAAAAAAAAAATAGCTCTGAGCCAAGATTTCTGTGAAATGAAGGCATATAATAACTCCTGTTCTTACTTTGTTGAACACTAATGTATGCTCCCTTAATCTTGCACAACAGCATATTTTGTGTTTCCGTTTTCATACATCCTATTGTTGTCATGGAATCTGTTATTACACAGTACATAAGAAATAAATTTTTGTATATTCAAATATATTTTGTATATTCAATATTTTGAATACCATACTCAAGAAAAAGGAAAACAGCTAAGACTCTTGGTTGTACTCTGGATTTCTAAAAGTTCATGTCTGGTTGCTGTGACTAGCACGTGGTTTGGGTTGGAGCTGGAAGATTTTCCTGGGAAGGACTCCACCCTGAAGGAGCTGGGGCCCGCGATGTCCCTGTCCTGTGGTGCTTCTCCAGGCACTTGGTACTTGCTCCAACTCAGTGGGGTTTATTTCTGAATTCAGTCTCAGAAACAGAGAGGAGTCTAGCAGTGGGGGCAGGGAGGAAGAAATAGAATGCTTCCCCACTCCAGATCAGCTTGAGTGGTAATTGATTAACACAGTTACTTAATACATTTCCAGAAGGAGTAGTCATACCCTTCTGAGGAACACAGGCTGGCATTCACAGGACTGACAAGGTAGTCCTGTCTGCCTCTCCAGGGGGAAGAACATGACAGTTGATAATTAAAATCCAAAACTTGTATTCAGCAGTGAGGCAGATAGACTTGTTGGTCTTCTTAGTGTGCTGGCAAATGATCCCTTCTTTATTTCAGGTTTTAGTCACCACTCCAGGGAGCCATTCCCTGTCCTCTCCCGCCTTAGAACCTGAGCTCTCTACTTGCTCTTCAGCACAGGAGCTGCTTTCTTCCTAATCCCAACACAGTGTGGTTGACACCATCCACTTCTGGGTACTTTTTCTGACGGTGCTCTGGAAGGTGGTTTATCATTTATTTAAATCCTTTGTTTTCAGGATAAGGAAATCTGAGCTGTTTTAAGAATGACTTTTTAGTGGCAAAATCACCATGGTAAGCATCTGTCGAATTATGTAGTAAATGCTAGGCAAGTAGGAAATAGATGAATCCTCATAACTCCCAAGAAAATCTCACAAATGTTGAGTGGGTTTTTCATTAGCTTGGTGGATGTAATAATTTCTTCTCTTGTCACACCTTGATGTAGCTTAGCTGATACTTTTGAAAAGGAAGGTATATTATGCTGCAAGGGTATTTATCATCTTAAGCTAAATCTCTTGAAACTGGATTGGATATGAGCATGCTGAGTCATGAGTGGCAGATACGTACATCAGCTGTATGTTGAGAATGCTATCCAGTTATTTCACCTCTGGTCTCACAAATACACGTGATTACTGCAGCTGTTTCCTGGATTCTTCTGCACAGTAACGTTGGATTGCTAAATATAATTAAATTATGCACCAAAGTACTTTAAGCTGTCTATACTATGCCTGCTGATATTAGTTTAAAAAATCAGATTTAAATTTCTAAGTTGGTGCATTAGTCACTATTACGCCTTTTTACTTGTCTGGTTGTTTGCTTTTTAATCCCTATTAATTCCGCATACAGGCAAATCTGAATGTATTAGATGTGTGTCTTTTGCAGTGACAGATAAAGAGAAAAGGAGTGGCTGGTGGCCTGATGACACACAATATGAGAGGAGAGACATTTTAGGTCTAAATTAGCACAAAATCTTCAAGTATTGTTTTCTTTAGTTTTCTGTTAGATGTTGAAGGACATGGAAGTGTGTGTATTGTTCAGAGCTGCTGTTTCTAACCCTGGCAGATGTTGCTGTGGAGACAGCATCTTCCACAAAAAGTCATTTGAAATAAATAAGTAAAAAGTTCTGATTGTGCAATATGTTAAATTTAGAAATTAATTAAAATAAATTAATAATTTATAAATAAATGTAAATACAGCATAGCAGTACTTTGATTAACTGAGATGTTAAAACAAGACTGCACGTGACAGAACTCAGTGTTTGCTTTTGCGAACAAACCTAAATTTCTAAGGAGCTGGAATCAAGAAAAATTAATTGGAATTTTAATTTTTGCTTCACTTTAGGCAACAAAGAGAAGTAGTTTTTTAAACTGTCTTTCTTTCGTTGTCCCATGTGAAACATTTCTCGCCAATTAAAGTTTTACGCTGCAGAGAGAACACAAAATGGTTAGTGATTTGGGTTTGGGGTTTTTTTACTGCATGACAAGAGGACACAGTTTTGATAGGTTTTAAAAGATATTTATTTGAGTTTGCCTGTTGATTGCCTGTCTTTAGTTAATGACCTTTATTGAATTAGAAGTTTATCATTCAAATATCACTCAGAGTTCAAAATCTATTTTTAAAAGACAGGGCCAAAGAGCTTTCACTTTCTCCTGGAGCAAGTCACTTCCTGTTTCCTGCTTTCCTTCACTCAGCCTGTAAAATCTATGCAGAGCAGTGGCCTTTCCATTGCTGTCCTGGTTAAGACCTGGGAATGAGACCTGTGTCTAGGTTTCTGGGATTAGCACGGAACTGCTGCGAGGTGCCCTGCTCCCTCTGTGGCAGGACACAGCAGGGCCGTCAGAGGTGCAGCCTCCCTGTCGGTGCCAGCCAGCGCTCCAGCTTCTCCCGAGTGCTGCTCTGGCATCCTGCTCGCTCCGGCTGTGACATCTCACCACGGCCTTACTGTGTCAAGGCACTGTGACACACAAACCAGCGTGTCTGTAAGTGGTTTTATTGACTTCTGACCACTAGAGTGGTTTTCTGATGTGGTTGCTGATGGCAGTGGAACCCATCCAATTAAGCTAACGAGATGCATCGTCTTATCCTGCGCTGTCCTGTAAGTGTGTTGAAGTAAAAGAAAAGTACACTATTGAACCAGAAGGCAGATCAAAAGCAGCCTGCCTGTTGCTCTGCTTGGTAGCTGCAGTGCTAAGCCTGGCTTGGTTCCTGTTTTATATTGCACTTTGGAGTGGATAAGTGATGTACATAAGTGGATTTGCTTTCATTTCTTGTTTTGTGTTTCAAAGGGCTGCTTTCATGTATGCATCATTTCTAAAACACAAATGATGCAAGGATTTGAAATGTTGTAAATGCTCATATGTTTTGCAAAACAAAAAGCTCTGTTCTAAATGCAAGTTAACAGTCCTCCTAAATTTTGCTTTTTATTACACTGTGAAGTACTTCTTTGTATAAATGTTATTATTATAGATGTAGTTTTTAATGTGAAATGACAAGTTAGTTTTTTTGGTTTGTGGCCTTTTGTGTAGTGTTATGCAAGTCATTGCCTCAGTTTCCTTTGATTGCTGCAAGTTCGTATGGGGTGGAGGGGGAATTTTAAAACAGAATTGACTTTTCTAAAATGTCATTGGAAGCAGGTGATAAAATGAGCTGCAGCTTCTCAGGATAAGCGAAGATGGCATCATGTGAAAAAGAATGGCAGATGTGGTCCTGAAGTAGCTGTTCCTTAGGCTTGCCACTTTTTAGCACTTTGGGCCCCTTTTTCAAACTGTGATTACTATTAAGCCACTATGCAAAGTATCAGGAGGGAAACAGGGTGGGTCATCCTTAAAATATTCTTCACTTAATGCTGATTTGACTGAGGTTTGTTATCTATTTAATTTTCATTTCAGTGAAAGCTGGTGGGATGAGGATTGTGCAGAAACACCCACACAATTCTGATGCTAAAGAAGAAAAAGATAAGGATGACCAAGACTGGGAAACCAGCAGGTGAGCACTTTGATTTGGTGCATGTGCTGCAGTGAATTTCCATTACCTTGAACCTTGTCACCAGTTTGTTTTCCTTGTGACTAGCAGACCAAAGGTACAATTGTTTTTGTATCATAAAGCAGTAGCAAGTTAGACTCTCCTTCAAGAGAATTGGGAAATTCAGAAGTTTTCATACTGCTGAGCCTCCTTTAAATGATGCTGCCAGGTAAGAGAAGGCTGGAGAAAAAAGTACAATAAAAGTAAAAACCTCAGCTTTCCTAAAATGTCTGAATTCAGAGTGTGCAGAAGCATGGAGACTAGGCATATTTGGACACAAGTATTAGGCTGGCAGTCCATAGATGAGGTGGTCTTTCTGTGTGCTGGGTGATTCCTTCTACCCTTTGGCTCCTAATCCTGTGTCTGTCGGGTATTTGACAACATGGTGCTATTGAAAAGACAAGTAAAAATAGATGGTACTAATATTATATCTGCTTTTATTTTAGATGGGAATCTTACCACTTTGAGTGGCAGAGGATACTAAGACTGCATTACTTAGCAGTTTTAACTAGATTTTTTTTGATTACTGCTGTTTAGAAATAAAAGTAGGGAGGTTCAATGGACTATAGCTGTTTTTCTGTTCATAGGAAAGCCACCTGGTTTTTGTGTGCTTTCCTCAGCTAGCTGTTTTTCTTTCCAGCCAAGACTATATTTACCTGAAATGTTTATCCACTAACTTGGGGCTTGGGTTTGTCCTTGGTATTTGCTCAAGTTAAAAAAACAAACCAGAGAGCCATTCCTGTGCTTTGGTAAGTAGACTGACGTAGATAATACTTATTTTACATGTAAAACAATGGTAATAAATAAGCATTGTGAAAACGTCTAGAACTAAGCCCAATTGTGTTTATTTACTTGAGTTGGAAACACCTTTTTGAGAAGGGAAAAGTAATTTTAATTAATATATTCAGATACAAGGCAGGAGAATTAAAGTTTATGTCCTTTCTTTATCAACCAAGTTGGTCATCTTGTAATTCTGCCCTGGGGCACATAAGTTGAAACAGTCTGTATTGCAGCCAAGTCTTGTCTAAAGTAAGAAAATGTATCTTGGGATCAATTTAAACTTTACTTAGGGATACATCCTTTTATTTGAGGTGTGTTGACCTTGGCTGGACAGCAGGTGTCCACTTACTCCCCTACTCAGCAGGATGAGGAGGGAGAAATTAAGATGGAATAAACACATGTCAAGATAAGGACAGTTTAATAAAGCAAAAGCAAAGGCCATGCATGGAAGCAATGGAAAATAAAATGTGTATTCACTATGTCCCATCAGCAGATGATGTCCATCACTTCCTGGGAAGCAAGGTTTCAGTGCGTGTAGTGATTGCTCTGGTAATCAAACAGCTTAGTAATGAATTCTCCCTGCCTCCTCCTCCTTTCTCCTAGCTTTTATTGCTGAGCAGATGGTATGGAATATCCCCTTGGTCAGCTGGGGTCAGCTGTCCTGGCTCTGTCCCCTCCCAGGATTTTGTCTACGCGCTGCCTGCAGGTGAGGATAATGTTGGAGAAGCAGCTTAGGTTCCATGCAAGTGCTGCTCAGCAGTGGCCAAAACTGGTGTGTTATAAGCACCTTTCTGGCTACCAGTGCAAAGCACAGCACTGAGGGCTGCAGTGGGGAGGATGTACCACTTCGGCCAGACCCAGCACAGTGTTACATACCTGCTTATCCTTATCTTTCCTTGGCATGCCTCCACATGGCGAGGAGCCTCATTAGGATCCAAATGACAAGACTTCTTGTGCCTGTTCACAGATCTAAGCCTCTGTTAAAACACACCACCTGCTTTATTCTTTTCTTCAAACAAGGTTATGTTTTCCCTCCTTCAAATAGTGAAAAGCAAAGTTAATGTTTAACCTTGCTATTTGTGGCTGTGTCTGCTGTGGCAGGTGCTGTGGCACAGCACAAGCACATCTGTAGGGGTAAACAGGGGGTGCTGAGGACTTCATGTTCACACTGTGTGTGTGTTGGAGATTAATTAGTTTGGTCATCTGGACTGAAGGACCAATCCTAGCTGGCATGTGTTAGGTGTCTCTTTGAACTGTGTGTGCCAGTTTAACATCATCTGGAGGGAGTCCAGGTGAGGTGCCCTGAGACCAGTTCCCAGTGTGAAACAAAGCCTAGGCAACTAGGCTGGAATGATAGGGAGAGAGGTGCACTCTTGATCTGTAGATGCTAACAAAAAAATTCTGTATATTCATAATGTGAACAAAGTTTGTGCTTTTAAGACAGATGAGAAAGTTTAATGACTTGTTGAGCTATCTTATCAACTAGTGAATAGTTAGCTGTTGCACCTCAAAATCCATTCCTTCGTCCACCTGATCAGTTGATTGGCAAAATAATGCACTTTGAGCATGCCCTTTGCTTTGGTTTTCATGCAGAGGATACATTGTTGGTTTGTATTAGGCACTTGTGCATACAGTAATTCTAAGTCTGTGTATTTATACTGAAAGCATTGAGCTGAACTATTTTATTTCTTTGATCTAAACCTCTTGAGAAAGAAAGCAGCAGGAGGGACATAAGGAACATAGTTAGGTGGGAATTAATATGAATTATAAAACCTAGGTTTGTTTACAAGTCAAGAGAAGTTGTTTTCTTGGTAGAACTGAGACCCTTTTGTGTATGTAAGGGAAAGGGTTTAATGTGCCTGTTATAGGCTCCTGTGGGAATACTTGCACAGCTCCAGTGGCAGTACAAGCTATAGATGTAAGCAAGAAGGTATTTAGCCGTAGACAGAATAAGCTAGTCCAAGTTAAATTAGCTTTGCAGCACATCAGCTGCTTTTGTGCTGGAAGGTGCAGTCCCCCAGAGTTTGTGTCTGCTCCAGATGATTCATGGTTCTCTTTAAAACCCTTGGATTTTTGATGTGTGTGAGGGATGGTTTATCTGGAGATGGCTTTGTCAGGAGGGGAGAGAGAAGTGAGCATTCTGTTCTGCTTTCTCCAGCACCAATATATAATACTTTTGGGGCTTAGTTAGCTGGTATTTTATGTCCCTTTGTTAAGCAGATGTGGAAACATCTGTGTTTTTAACTTTCTACTTGTCATGGTTTTAGTCTTTGCCATTTTAA
This sequence comes from Daphoenositta chrysoptera, assembly GCA_013397915.1. NCBI lineage: Eukaryota > Metazoa > Chordata > Aves > Passeriformes > Daphoenositta > Daphoenositta chrysoptera. The sequence continues at coordinate 3,869 of VZRO01008042.1, read as the reverse complement.
GGTGGTATTGTTGATATGATGCAATCTCTACTCCCCATTGCATTAGAAGTCAAAAGAAGCAAACAGCCCTTCAGGAAATCTCTGGCAGCTGATATGGGCAGCTGACGATGGTGTAAGAGAAAATAATAAGACAGAGAAGAGTAATTTGTGTGTGAAGAAGGAGGATAGGATGACTGAGTCATTATTTTAATCTCATAGTAAACTTAGCTGAAGACAGATTAGTGGAACTGGCAGTAAATGGAAGCAGAAGAATGCAGTCTCTCCCAGAGTTCTTATGGCCTCCCCATGATGGCACAAATCTGAGCAGTTGCTCAGCAAGAAAGCTTTCGGCTTTGGTTCACAGAACTGTTTGTGGCTTTGGAGACAGCTGGCGTTGTTTTTGCAGCATGCTTGCAAGAAGAGACTTGGATCAATGTTTCCAGCCTCAGAGTAAACAAAACTGACACAGGTAAACCCCCGTGGTGTAGCTAACTGTGCTGTGATAAAGGTGACTTTAGCATTCACCAAGTATACCTTCTTTGATGTTTCTTAGTTGTTTAGCAACTTACAATCCAATTACTGAAACTTACTCTGCAAAGTATTTTACTCAATTCTATTTCCTAAAATAAAATTGTTATGACAACCTCCCATTTCATGAAACTATAGGGAGACTTGTCAGGATGGTGATTTGTGATCCTTTAAAACAATATGTGGTAAGACCGTTCTGCACAAATTTAAACTTTTCCTGCAGGGCAGGTCTCAGCCTTGAGTTGTAGCAGAAATAATTTTATGTGTCTGCTATAAATATAGTTTTACTTAAAAAAGGAATGTCTGGATATGATTATGTGGTGGAGAAGACTCAATGACAGAAGAGAGGAGTTTGGTTTAGGTGAACTAAAGATATATGTGGCATCCAAAGCCAGGGTGTCAGTGTTAAACTATACTGTGAGGTAGGATCCTCAGCCAACATTTTTCTTCAAGATGAGTGATTTTGATCGTCCTGGTTAGAGCTAGGATGCTGGCTGGATGAACTTCTGTACTGATGAGTTACTGATTTTTCTTAGGTTTTCGTAATTTCTTAACACTTGTGTTGGTTTGGTTTTTGGATATATTTGCAGTTTTTATTGATTGACAGTTGTAGAGGTTGCTGCCAGAAGGCTTTTTTTGTGATGCTAGAGGAGGGTGAAACATATAAATAGAAGTACAGTTATGAATTAAACCCATCATTTTTCAGGACTGTATGTTGTCATAGAAATTATTTGGAATAAATAGGCTACTCATAGTCCTGGGCTTTGTTAAAAGCCCATTAATGCCTGTTTAACTGAGATTTGCAGTATCATGTGCATTCCTGTGCCAGCAGCTGACTTTAGGCATAATAAATACTCCTGCAAGACAGATAATTTGAATTGAGAGCTGTTTGTTCAGTTTTGCACAAGAGATTCATTAATTGTCACTCTGGGATCTCAAGAAGAAGAAACTATAATTATCTATCAGGATCTGGATTTAAAAAAATATTTGCAAATATCTGGCTTGTTTTTAACAGACAGGGTAAACTGCAAAGGCTTTTATGTCTTAAAGACTCTTTCTTTCTCTTTTATTGTATTTCCGAAACAAAGTGGGTAACTACCATGATTTAATTACTCAAGATAAATGCACTAATGTAGTTTATCTATATATATGTAAATTGTAGGTGTTTTGCATCTGAAACCTACCTGGAGATTTTGAACCCAGCATTATGCCTGACTTTTACAATCCATTAGGTGAAAGGAAAAAAAACGAAGAGGGTAATTTAGAATGTGGCAACTCAAAAGTAAAATCATGCTAATGAAGCATATGGGTGTTTGTATGTCAAAGAGTACTCTCAGTACTTACATGGTGAGAGAGGAGTTGTCAAAGGCCCCTGTTATCCTCAGTGTCACTTGCTACATCTGAATATGGAAGTTAAGCTGAACCTGTTTTTTTTTCTTTCAGAAGTGCAGTAAAAATCTCAAAAACTTGGCTGTGGGTGTATACTTTCATTCAAGAGTAAATTTATTTTTCCCATCCCTCACTTTGCTCTGCTGCAGCTGACAAGAAATAAGTCACAGGCATTATTTCAATTTTTTAATTTGCCATTGAAGATTCTCCTGACATTAAAATATTCTTAGGTTTTGCCTTGTAATGACCCATGTTGACCAAACTTCTGACAGAATTAAAAAAAAAAGTAGGTTATATAATTAAGCCATTAGAGAAGGTTTGTATGTCAGTTTCTGTCCTGAATAACCTTGTATTTTATTGTTCTGATTGTTTTAGCTGGGGTAGAAAGTGTAGAGTCAAGGTTCTGACCCCTTATCTTGGGAATAACTTCTCTTCAGCACAGTTAAGACCTGGGAAGTGATGTGCAGTGTTCAGCTCACTTGCATGCTCATTCTTTAGGAGGTAGTTTCCATCATGTATGAAGATGTTCCAGTCCAGGTAGTTCTGATTTTGTCTGTTGTAGACTTTGTTGTAGAGTAGGTGTTTGATAGAAGGAAATATTGAGAGTTCTATATGTAAAAAAAAAAACCAAACAATCAAACAAAACTTTGCAGCTTGTTAAACACAGAAACCAAACCCATATAAATGTGAACAGGTAGCATTGAAGTTCCATAAAGACTCAGAGTGAATAACCCATTAGTGTTTCTCCTATGCAGTTCACTCACATAAAGCTGAAAAAGACCTTGTTACCTATGTTCATGCATCTGTAAAACCGAAGTACTGGAAGTGTAAGCAGGCATTGACTCAGTATGATGAATATTTAAGGTTAAAAGAAAGAGACAGGTCAGGGCAGATGGACTGCTACACCTTCTGCTTAAGTTTCTGGAGAGGAAATGTGCAACTTTGGTGGGTACAGGACTGACTGAGTCCCCTTTTGCTTCAAAGGTCCCTTGGGCTATTGTGTCAGTGGAGGCAGCCCTGAAGGAATGAACTGGTATTCTGTGAAAGCATCTGTCATCTTCTTCTTTGACAGAATTCAAATTTCTTCTACCATATTTCTGACCATCTCTTTTTTTCCCCTCTTTTTGTGGCCTCATTCTGTTACCTCAGTGAGCTGATAGGGTTTCATAGAAGAGGTTATGTTTACAGATGGTATTGTCATTTTACACTTGACCATGAGTTTGATTAAATGTGTGGATATAATGGATAGAACTCAGATTTTTATTCCTATCTTTGGCCTTTGAGCTCTTGTTGCTCAGATGTAGAGCTTTGGAGGCAATTGGCCTTAAAAATGTAATGTCTGGGGGAAAGGCAATGGAAAAGCAACCTGGCTGTGAATATCATATTTGCAGTTTCTGGGAAAGATGCAAATTGCAGCAAACGTTGGGTGTTATTCCATGGTCATACCAGAGTTTTGTGTGACTAGCTTTTTCTTTACTTGGCTAAATGCTCCAGAGGTTTAAAGAAAGTTCTGCTGGAAAAAGGTTGTCAAAGAATTGCAACTATAATTTCGTAATATTACTAAGCATAATACTGAGCATAGCGCAGTAAGGGAAATAGCTTTGTACCTTATCCAAAACATCTTTATTTCCAATAAAGATTCTGTGCTTAGTGCTTGCTTTTTTTTTTTTTATCCCTTCCCCCCTTCTTATCTTTATTACTTTGGACTTAAATTCACTTCACAGTGTATTGGTTTTGCTCGGCCTGGTTTTTGGTAGCAGAGGGCCACAGAGGTGGCTCCTGTAAGAACCTCCTGGAAGTTTCCACCATGCCCAGCAGAGCCAATCCCTGATGGCTCTGAAGATGGACATGCTTCTGGCCAAACCTGGGCCAATAAGAGAGTTTGGTAATGCTTCTGTGATGATGTATTTAAGAAGAAAATCAAAACAAAGTTACACAGTTTTTCTTCTGGTCGGAGAAGAGGAGGAGGTGAG
>VZRO01008041.1:377555-437302 GCA_013397915.1 Daphoenositta chrysoptera | reverse complement strand
AACCAAACCAAACCAAACCAAACCAAACCAGACCAAACCGAACCGAACCGAACCGAACCGAACCAAACCGAACCGAACCGAACCGAACCAAACCAAACCAAACCAAAACAAGCCAAACAAAACCAAACCAAACCAAACCAAGCCAAACCAAACCAAACCGAACCGAACCGAACCGAACCGAACCAAACCAAACCAAACCAAACCAAACAAGAGTGCCACACCCGTTTGTTTTTCCCGATCGTGTCTGATGAAGAGCGTTTCGCCGAGTAGAGTGTGTGCAAACGTCACAGCCCTCACGGAGCAAAGCGGCGCGAGAAAACTCGGAGCATCTTCTGTCCCGTGTCCTGTTGATAAAGGAAGGACAGTTTTATGCAAAGAGGGTGATAAAACAACAGCCGTGGCATAGGCATGGTGTAGATGCTTCACCTACTGACATTTCCAGAATGGGATATACATACCCTTGCTCAGAAATGGCTTAAAATACATTGTGCTATTTTTAAATGATATCCCCCTCTGTCTATAGCAAACCTTGCTGCTGTAAATGGAAGTAACATGACCAGAGGCAGGCCAGAAAGGTGCAAGATCCAAATTACTCTAGTTACAACTAGTGTAAAATGTGATATGGGCACTTGTCTATTTAGAAATAGCACCAGTATCGCCAGACACACAATAAATGTCCTCAAAATTGTAAAAGCTGTTAAAGTTCAGATGGAGCTGGTAATAGGAGAAATATTTTGAAATTACTCCGGTAGAGATAGGGTTGAAAATCATGATCCCATTCATGGTTGCAATAGAATCACAGGCAGAGCAATTAACTGTAATATCACAGAGGGTTATGACTTAAAGTGGAGAGGAATAAGTAACATGAGCAGATGGACTCTTAAAATACCCTGTGTTCACAAGAATGGAAAAACAGGAAAGGAACACTGGGAGAAATGTGCTATTGAAACAATACAGCCTTCAGAGGAAACAGTCTTTAAAATATTCTACAGGACTTCTCCAGGCTTGTGCAGACTGTGAGTTCACTTTTTTGTTGAGGAGCCAACTCTGAGGTGCACCAGCATGGCTCTTATGTGGCAGTTTTAGTGCAGATGAAAAAAAAGATATTTCACTCTGATTTCTTATGGTCAACCCCAGCTAAAAAATAACAGAGAAAAGGTGTGAAATCAGTAAGTATCAATTTCCAGTAAAAAGGCCATTTTGACAAAATAGCTGTTATACAGAAAGAATAAATACACAAGCATAAGATTAAGGTGACAGCAGACTTAAAGTGATTTTTTTGACATGGAGGGGTTTAGTGATCAATAGGAAATAGGAGGGGACTGAGCTGGGACCTGGGTGGAATTTATGTGTGATGGCAGGGTGGGAACCTGTGAGAAGCAGAAACGAAAGCAAAACCTGAGAGAGAAGTGGAGACGGTGGGAAAAGCTCTCGCACCCCCTGTCTGGAAACCCCTGAGACATATCATAATGTGCAGTGTGCCTGTGCCACCTACTGCGTGTTTTATTCTCAGGAGACATCTGCAACTTCTTTTTCAGAGGACAATAGTTGTAGGGTCACCATGAACACTACACTGGGTCCAGCTCTGGGGCCCCCAAAATAAGAAGGACACAGACCTGCCAGAGCAAGTCCAGAGGAGGCCACAAAGGTGATCAGAGGATTGGAGCACCTCTGCTGTGAGGAAAGGCTGAAAGAATTGTGGTTGTTCAGCCTGGAGAAGAGACCTTACAACACCTTCCAGTAATTAACAAGGGCCTACAAGAAAGCAGGAGAGGGACTTTTGACAATGGGATGTAGTGATAAGATATGGGGAAATGGCTTTAAACTGAAAGAGAGTAGGTCTGTATTAGAGACCAGAAGGAAATTCTTCACGTTGAGTGTGGTGGGACACTGGAACAGGTTGCTCAGAGGAGTTGTAGCTGCCTTATCCCTAGAAGTGTTCAAGGTCGGGTTGGATGGGCCTTTGAATAACTTGTTCTCGTGAAAGGTGTCCCTGCCCATGGCAGGGGGTTGGAACTAAATGATCCTTAAGGCCCCTTTCAACCCAAACCATTCTATGAATTCATAGCTATCTTAAGAAACTTCTGCTGAAAGTTTCACTTGACCTCTCTACAGCTTTGCAGGTTTCTGTCCTTCCACCAGTGAGAAACAGGAAAGCACTAACTAGATACTAATTAGTCTTGGAAAGTCCTAAGTCCTTGAATGAGTGATATACCCCAATAAACAGGGTCAGTGCAGTCAGAGCCACTAAAATAAGCTAGCACACTTTTGCTGATAGCATCTGTGCAGAGAATCATGTCCACACTGCTAGCCCAAAAGACCCCAGTCCAAAAAGCAGAGACATACTGCAGAGTCAAGAAGAAGCAGATTTGCCTTATTACTATGAAAGCCAGAAAATAAATGAGTTACTTTTTCATCTCTTTCAGCAGCTGTAATTTCTTTAACAATAGGAGGTGAGATATGTGTAGGCAGAAGCTGACAGTGTTTCTGCAAGCTGCACAGCACTGACTAAATTAATAACATCTTCCTACCCCTCTCCTCCAGGCTCAGAGAGACTCATATGCTGTGCTAATGAGTACTTTCTCAGTGGACTTCCCCAGCACAGGGGAGAAAGGCAGACGTCTGGGAGGGCCACTGTCCTTGTCTGTTTACTGTGGTGAAAAAGAGAGACCAAAATACACCTCCTGTCAAAGATGGACGGGACCCACCATTGAAGTTTCCATCCAGCTGGCTCAGTATATCAGCCATGGTTCATTGGTCTTCAGAATGATCATAAAGTGTGCAGAAGAAATCAGTGGGTTTTATGGCTGATACGTTATCAGTAAGCATGAATGAGAGAATCACAGCAGCATCATAAAACAAAATAAAATAAAATAAAATAAAATAAAATAAAATAAAATAAAATAAAATAAAATAAAATAAAATAAAATAAAATAAAGTAAATTAAGCTAGTTTTAAACCAGAGGTAGCACATATGACACATATAACATACTTAGGTTTTGTCTGCTCTTTTCATCCTCATCTTGTGGATGTCCATGTTCAGGCAGAGATGTCATGGGGTCAGTGAAAGTGGTATCTAGTGTAATTTATTTATTTGACTCTCTCTCATCCTCTCATCTATGTGCTCTAAAGTGTTTGCAGCAAACATGGCAGCTTCTTCTTCAGCATCATGCCAGCTTGTGATCCTCACTACGGAAAAATTCAAGCTGTTTATTACCAACAGGAACAGAGAAATGTAGAGAAGGAAATTGATGAAAACTGAATGGGGAGAGCGCTGAGTAAAGAAAGTGTTACACTGATATTAAATTACTCTCCCCAGAACAACGCTGAGTATCACCTCCCTCACAGAAATCCACAGAAGTCCCAGAAAAGTAAGTTTTATCATCAAGAGAATCAGGAGAGAACTTGAAGTGCTCCTCTGGCTTGGGCAAACCAAAGGAGATTCAAAATGATACTTTGCATGATCCCGAGCTAGGACTTTTTTTGTTTGTTTGTTTGTTTGTTTTTTGTTTTTGTTTTTGGTTTTTTTTTTGTAAAACCAAACATTTTAGATTTTAATTTTTCAATTTGACAGTGTGTATGAAATAGGACTTTTAAATTATTTGTAATAGTTAAAACCAAATATTTCAGATGTTGTTTTTTAAACTGACTGTATATGAAAGCAAGTCTTCAGTGAAACAATGGCACGAGCAATTTTTAAAGGTGGTCTGGCACTAGGCACATATGTATTGGTATATATTTGTCTTGCTTTGTCCTATTGTCTGGGATCACGAAATTGAAGAAGACATCACATTGGAAGACAGTAATGTAACTAACATTTTCAAATACAGAGAATAAAATCCTTTACATCAGCCTTGGTGTGTGTACACCTTTCCATGGTGTGCAGCCTTTACCTTTTTTGCTTTGGGGTAAAATTACCACAGATGTCAATTTAACTTTGTTTGCAGACAGTTTGGCTTTGCAGTTCATTCAAACCATCGCAGTACCTTAGGTATCAAATTTGAGTTTGTTTTCAAACAGGACAGCCCTTGCTTAGTTTATTCTTAATTATATAAAATGAAACTGTTTATCTGTGTATACAACTAACTTAAAATCACAATTTTTTTTTTTTTTTGCTAGCTATTTCTGTTGCTTAAATACATTACCTGTAAACTGATCTAAGTCACATGGAAACAACGCCAAAAATACAAGCAGTTTCAATTAACCTTCCTACACAAATTAGCACCTTTTGACATGGATAACTGGAAGGGACCTAGATAACACCAGCAGTTTTGGCATTCCTTGATAGAAGAGAGTTTTGTCCAGCTGTGGATTAAGGGTGAATTACAGGAAATCTGCACTGATTTAAGTGTGTGATAAATGAGATGATTTTCAAGGTTCCTGTGAAAGATAAACAGTTATTTTTGAAAGGCTGGGTAATTTAAATTTCTCTTCAAAAACAAAAAGCAGAGCTGTTTCAGAACAACCACTCCCTAAGGCCAGTCACACATCCCTGGCCTCTGCATTCTCTGAATTGTATGCTGCAGTTATCAGATTGTCAAGACATCCCAGCTCTGCTTGATTAAGTCCTCCTTAAAGTATTAAGGTCATTTGCAACTACTTAATGATCCTTTTAGGTACCACCGCTGTCAAGCCCTGATCTTTAGAGCTGTAATGGGATCAGAGCCTCTTCCATTGCTCCAATCCTTCAATATTGGTGCTTCCCTGTTCGGGACTCACTGTCAGCTGTGAGGCAGCAGCAATGAGTTTTTCTGCCTCCCCACGCATGTGAAGCCACCTCCATATTGCACCTGCAAGGGCAGAGAGCCCCCCTTCCCTTGGCACAACACCGAGGGGGTTTGGAGCATTGCAGCTGGAAAGAAGAATTGAAAATTATCGTGCAGGTTTCTTATTAATGCTCAAGAAAAATAAATAAACCCTCCTTTAGCAACTTCCTTGCAGGTTTGGTATGAAAGCAGAGGAGCAAAGAACTTGCTGTCATTCTTGCCACATGTCCTGTGGGGGCACAGCTTCAGAAACATCTGAGTGCATCAGATATTATCTGGAGGAAGGAATGTGTCAGCTGACAGCAAGGCTGGAAACTATTGAAACGATTGTCAGCTGGACCATTCTTGTAGCTATCTCTTGTCTCTTTGAGAATTAATATCCAACAATCCTGTCCCATCTACAAACAGGTGAGAGTAAAGGACCCTCCCAGGAATTATGCAGCTGGTTGCTTTGGAGGTGAGGTATCTGATTGCTATCAAATTAACAGGTTTAGCCACAGGAACACATTCCGAGAAAGAAAGTGGCCCTATTGAAGGAGAATGTCTGGAAAAGTAGGCATGTGTGGCCTTCAGAAAACACTGGAGATTGGAGGTGTTACTGGTGTTGTTACAGCTCATAGGTGGTTGGATCTGAGTTTGTGGGTAGCAGGAAAGTTATGTGGAATCTACTTATCTGAGCCAATGCAAAGTCCACGCTATCTTCAAAGTTCAAGCTTCTGGTGAAGATCATCAGAGCTCCCTTTTCTGCCTCCATGTTGAGCAAGCTCAGAAATGCTCACAGGTTTTGTTTGTCTTGTTCAGCAGGTGAAATGATGATTTTGTCATCGTCAACCCTTATATTTATCTTGGAGGTCCTGTTTATGTCTTTATAGGAAGGAGGAAGATGAGCTTGTAGCAGTGAGTTTGTAACTATTTACAAGAAACATTCCTGACTTAACATGTCTGTCCTCATGGGTTTCTGTTTATCAAGTCATGTTTTCTTTGGACTGGTTTATGGAAGAGAACAATCACCCTAAAAATTATACCTGGTGAACGATCACATTTGGCCTCTGCAGTCAAGGACAAATCCTTTTCGGTTCTATCCCAATGAAATTTACTTTCCAGCCACACTCAACCGAAATGATGCTGATTCCAGCATTGAGAACTTTCTGAGAACAACCCAGTGCATTTTACCCTCTGCTCGTCAGTGTGATGCTGACACTCTTCTCATGAGTAGCACTCTGCACAAAGCCTTCCCGAGTAGCTGCTCACCACCAAACCGAATCCTTAAAAGGCATCAGACAATTTCTAACTTCACACCTAAAACCTTTCCACGCATTCAGTTACAGTCTTCCAATAATGTTACCTGGCTGATAACCCTAACTTCTCTCCAGCTTTGTTATGCAGTGCAGTTAATTCTGAATCAATTTGGGCATTATGTAGCCAAGTGTAGCAAAAAGTGTTACCTTGGCTAGATCAGGGCTTTCACTTCCCAGATTCTGGGTCCTAATTGTCTCAGGTCAGGCACCCAGATATAAGAGAGAGCACTGGGAAATGTGGGTTAAGCCATCAGTGATGGTCATGTCAGCAGGCTTTGGACGTGCCATGTTACAGCTCTGTGTTCCTCTAAGCTCTTTGTATGACTGTTTTAGCATCACTTTGGTTACTTTTGGTGTAGTTTAGTTCAGCTTTCCAGCAATCGGAGTAAATCCAGCACTGTTTAACTGCACCCACGCTAGACATCTTTGGGAGATGAAGCTTTCTTATCTGTGGTGGCTGCTGCTGCATTTTGAAACGAGCATAAGAGAGGCAAATACATCCATGAACATTTGCTGCCAGTATGGATTTAAAAGCAAAACACAGTCAGAGAGGCTACCGAGAAACTACTTCACTTGGCTGATAACTCAATTTGTTGATAAGAAAGAGGGAGTGTTTTGTCTCTCTGTATCAGATAAGTGACTTATCACTCCCTGCACTGTTGATGATGAACATGTTCATCTGGCAGATAGTGGCAATAAAGCTGCATCTCCCCTTTGCACTGCAAGACATATGCTGCATCAAATGAAATTAAGGGAAATAGATTTAAATAACTTCTTGGTAAATGCTTTTAAAATCAATTTATAATTAACCTGTGGAACCTCCTGCTGCATTTTATTAGAAAGGGAAATATCATACTTGAAAATGGATGTTTCATGCAAGCAATAATATGGGGAGATGAAAAGTGTAAAAAGAAGGGAGAAAGAACACTGCTGTGGGCTAGGATTCCCCAGTTTGAGAGGTGTTCTGTAATTGAAAGTGAGGCTCTAGTTTCTTCCTACACTATCCAAGTGTAGGTTGTTGTTAGGTATAGGTGTATCTCTGATCTGGTTGGCATTTTTTTTATATAGTGCACATGGACCCAATACAGCTTTAGGGCCCACCTTTGCCAGGAGAGCAGGCATGTCTGGGATGGAAGGATCTCCTATACAGCTGTTTTCTGAGGTGTTTAAAGCACAGATGGAGCCTGAATGCACACATGCTTTTATCTGTGTTTTGTTGCCCAGGCTGGGGAGGCCTCAGCAGGAAGATGTCAGGATGCATTCCAGCACGATGTGTCTGGCTGCAGAGCCAGGCTGTCCCACAGGATCCCGGTGGGGGTGCAGAGCCACGAATGCCTTGGTTGCCTCTGCTGAGGGAGGTGAGGACAGAGAGAGCCTCTGTCTGTTGGTGCTCTCCAATGCAAATCAGTGCAGTGGGTTGTACCCACACATCTGCATTGATCCACTCCTCGAGATTAAGTCTAAGCTTGAGGACACTTGTGTGCTAGTCCAGGCTGTGACCTTGTAGGAGGAATGCTGTTTCCCTGGGCTTGTTTCTGCTTGCTTTGATTAAGTTTGTGCAAGGCAGAAACTGGGCTAAATGTCCAAAAATGGCTGTGCACGGTGTACTGATGGGCAATTCCAGGGGACTTCTGAGACCCAGCATATCAAACCCAGCTTGTGGGACTTGGAGCCACAGTTCCTAGCGTGGAAACCCCAAAAATTGAGTCAGCCTTGCTACTAATTGTTTCCTCTGCAGGTAGTTTTTGTTTTATTTTCTTACTTCATAAGATTCTTGGTGTTGCCTAAGTCCAGTCCTTCCTCTTACTGACATTCATACTGTGTCCCTTTCTCAAATGGGAGCAGAGGGTTGCAATTATGACTGCAGTGGCAAGAAAAGCTTTGATCAGAAATGGGCCTGACGAGGAGTGTGCTGAGGGATTAATGTAGAACTGACTTCATCAGCAGCTGAGAGTTCTGTGGAGGAGGAATTTAGGTGCTTCTTACAGCCTCAACAATGCAAAGCAGCCGTCATCAACAAGGTGTTCCCCAGAGGATGCTAATCACCCTCCTCCCTCTTGATCAGCAGTTGAGTGTCTCTCTTCTTTCCACTTATCACTTCGTCAGGGATGCCAGAGGTATTTCTTAGAAGATAAGAACATTGTTTACACCCAATCTTCGAAAGGGAGAAAGAGGTTGTCAGTGAGCTACAACCATTATTGTTCCTGTTATCTTTGCATGGCAAAGGCTCCTCACCGTGCTCAGAGCCCATCTCGTGGGGCCGAGCGTGTTGCAGTGACCGAACTGCCTGCCTTAGCTCTGGAAGGGCTGGGAGAGATGTGCAGCAGTGGGAGAGAGAGGGAGGGCCAGAGGAACGAAGTACGAGGTCCTACACTGCATACAGGTACAGATCGAGGGAATCTGGGAAGCCCCGGATTTTCTCTCACCTATCGTGGCCTGTGTGTTTGGGGAGCAGGGAACATCTCCCTGTTCAGTTCCATTAGGATTTATCTGCACGTCCAAACCGTGTTATCCAGTGGATGTAGGGTAACCATCCTGTACCAATATAGTTCCAGTCAAGTTCTAGAGTAGATGTACCCTCCTGTTAGCGTCATGGAAAAGGGCACTGAGAGATGCACTTCACTTTTGGTGAGAAGAGAGATAAAAAATTAGAATATATACTTTAGGATCATCTAGCTCTGCTCCTTACTACAGACTAGGCATTTTTTTTCTTTTTTTCTGTATTTTTTTAAATGGATGATTAAAGAAATATACGAGTTAGAGTTGAGAGTGCTGTGTGCTTCAGAACACCATGTTCTGTCTACATGTGTGATGAGAAGGCTGGATAGGTACATACACCAGCCCCCACAAACAACGTGCTAATATCTACAGCTACTACATTGTTAATGCTCTGATATTTAACCAGAAGGTATCTCTGCCTTCAGCTCATGTTCTTCTCAACTTCCCTTGTTATTCTCCCTCCTAAACAGACAGAAAATGATATTATGTCTATGAAGCCAAAGGCTGTGTGTGTGCGTGCTGTGGAATTTAGTCATGATACTGCTAATTGGAAGGTTCAAGGTCATTCTTACATCCTTACATTTACATGCTTGGTTGTTTTCTCCTGCACTGCAGTTAATGTGAGAGTTGTTATACTCCCTCCCTCAGCATTCCAGAAGCTGCTGTCTGCTAAACACTGAGTTGGTGGGGTTCTGAAGGACTCCTGAAATGGGAAATCTCCTGGATGATTTTGTGTGATGAAGATTCCCAACTACCCTTAGCTTTTCTGTACATGGAGAATTGGAGAACCCATTTGTAGGTCACTCAGTTAAAATGATAGAGCATATGGAGTGCAGGTGTGTTACATGTCTGCAATACTATGATTAATACAGATACCAAGCAGCTTTAAATCAGCCAGCCTCAGTACCTGGAGTGCTATGGCAGTTCAGAGCTTAGACAAAATTCCCTTACCTCACTTTGTCCACACAGGTTTTACAGCCTCTTCTGAGATCAGCAGCTGGTGGGGAAGGGCCTGTACCATAAGCTGGGTGGCTCTGAGGTGTCTCAGGTACCTCAGTGCGTCACTGCATTACTGTGTGCAGTGCAGACCTGCTCCTACTGCCAGATGGGTACCTGGAAACCTAAGGGAAGGATCTGGGGCAGGAAGAGGGGTGGTCTGCTTCAGCTGTGGACTGGTAGTTTGTCTGAACAACTTCTGTCCCTGGCACGGTGCTGCCTCTGGTTGTTATCCTTGGCAGGGCCATTTGCTTGGTGGTGCTGGCTGTTACTTACAGGTTTCCCTACACCATCAAGGAGAAGCAGGGAGCAGGGTTTTGGTGGCCACACGAAGACCTCGGGAGAGGGCAGTGGTGAGGGCAGATTTCTCAGTGTCCCTTCCAGCTGCTTTGGGAACCTCAGGACCCCTTCATACCCACAGATGTCAGTGAACACACCTGTGTCCCAAGCATAGCAGCGTGTAGGAGAGGCTGCACCATGGAAGCATGCACTGAGGAAGTTCAGACCTCACCTTGCCTTCTAGCACCTTGCTGGTGAGGTGGGCCACTGGAGGAAGAGCAGAAAAGACCCTCTTGTCTCCTCTGCCACCTCTCTCTGACCTTGCAGGTATTTCAGAGCCTCTGTGATATCAGAATAACTATCTTGCTGCAAACTTAGACTTATCTATTACACATATACATGAAACTCTGTAATAACTAGCTCATATATGCATTCCTAAAGCGGCTACAAAGAGATTTGATGTTGCTTAACTCATCCACTATCACTGATCACTTTTTGTTACATCCTTGCCTGAAGGCAAAGACTTTGGTCAAGCTAGAAATGCTGGTAGTTTCCAAACAGCTTCAGTTACCGAACGAAATGACTGTTCAGTGACTTAGAGTTGTGAAAGCAGGGGAAAAAATATACAGTGGTTGTATATTCAAGCAGAAGAGGGAATTCTGTGATGGGGAGTCACTGCTATGCTCTTGCTTTAAGGTGCTGTATGAGGAAGGGGTGACTCTTCACCAGGCTCTGGTGCTACCTCAGCTCCTCCAACATGAGGCAAGCCCAGATGCAAACTTTGTGGGTTAGCCCCACGTTAGTACATTCCCAAACACTAATTAAGAGTGGTGAATGAAGAGAGAAATGCAGGTTAATGTAGCATGCTGGCAGTTTTGAGACTGCCTGCCAAATGAAAGCTTTGGAGGTGATGCATAAGTAGAAGCCAGTAGCCTGCACACGAGTCAGCTGGAGGGTTTGGGCTGGTGTAAATGCTTCTTCCTCTGGAGGGAAGATGAAAAAAGGTTGTAGGGTGCCAGTATGGAAAGGAGAGTGGGGAGGGTAAAATTTGGGACATGGGAATAGATAGTCTTCCTGAGGATGAATGTTGGAGACCCTCATTGCCTTAGGCAGGGTAAATAAAAGAGGAAATAAGATGGAAGAGCAGGTAGCTGGGAACTCAGAGACATGCCTGGAGGTGCTTGCAAGGTCTGCAAGAACAGTGATGTCATTGTGGGTTCCAATTTTGATGGGGAGTTAGAGGGGCTCTTAAATTTCCAGTCTCTATGCTGGATTTCCTCTCCCTGAGCAATCCCCTTTGTAGACCTGTAGACAAGGCTGCATTCCATTTTCACCTTTGAGCTGCTGATGTAGGGGCCAAATAGGAGGTGGGAGAAGAGTTTTCACTCAGTAATGGGCCACTGGGTGATTCCTGCAGATGGAGCAATGCAGGACTGACCTCAGCAAGCAGGTGAGGGGTTTTTGCTGAGCAGTGAGTCAAGAGCTCTGTGAGCTAAGAGCCAACAGTTTTCCTCTTCGGTTCAGCAGGTTTGTGATGCCATTACTGAGAAATTGTAACCAGCTTCATGGCATCAAAATGTACTGCTGGACAATTACTCTCCATGGGATCTCCTCTCTCCTCCATTCCTTTTTCTACTGGATGCAATGTTCCTTGCTTTTTTGGTGGATTGAATGGAAGGTTGAAGGACAGCAAAGCAGTGCAAAGAATGGATGTTTGGGAGAAGGATAGAACATGAGGCAACATTACTATAAAAGTGGGAAGGAAAGCAGATCAGCTTCAGTGTAAAATATTTACAGTAAAGCTGTTGACTTGGAATTTTCTCTCAAATTCCTTCCTCAAACCAGGCTTTTGAAAGGTTTGCTAAAGCTCACAAGCCTTAGGGGCAGGTCTGTCGTGTTCAGTTTCTACAGGCTTGTTTTCAGCAACTCTGGTGCAATTTTCAGATTGTTGCAACACTTCCTGGACCAAATGCAAATCAATATCCCACCAAGTACCTGCTTGTCTTCTTGCTGTCTGAGCTCCCAAAGCATTGATATCTGAAATTGTGTTGCAGATGTTGGAGAAGGGATTGTGTAGATTGCAAATGGCCAGAACGGATTTTTTTATTTCTTACAATGAAGTACATTTCGGGATTTTTTCCTCCTGTCCTACTTTTATGAGTTGAATTTATGAGTTGAATAGGGAAGTTTACATCAGAAAGGGCTGCCTGAATTAATCTTTTCCTCCCCAAACCTCTGTATTGTTTCTCCACACAGGTGCTCCCATCTTGGCTGTGGAGGGTGAGGGTTGAAATGTCTCAGGGCTCAGTTACTTCTGCTTTTTCTTCCCTTTATGGTTTCTCATTGAATTATAGAATAGTTTGAATTGGAAGGGACCTTAAAGATCATCTAGTTCCAATGCTCCTGCCATGGGCAGGGATGCCACCAACTAGATCAGCTTGCTCAGGGCTCCAGTGGGGCATCCACAACTTCTTTGGACAACCTGTTCCAGTGCCTCACCACCTTCATCTCTGCCTTGAGGGTAACAATGTCAGATGAAGCTAGTTACCAAGTGATGTGATAGTTAGTACCAACATCACTTTAAATTAGTTCTGAGGTCAGCATGTTCCCATATAATTTTTTTTTAGTATTCCCTACTATCGCTTCTTCCCTCCTCCCAAGCGACATGGATCCTGAAGGCTCTTCTAAGCATTTATGGTATCATAAATGCATGTAATCATGAATATGAACAAAGGTAATGTGCTGCTTGGAGTATGTAGAGATGATGTGCTGAATATTTCCTCGCCTGATCAGATCTAGAACAAAGGCAGCGGGGGAGCAATCTGAGTTCAGGAGGAGATGAAGCACCATTGAGTTTAGGAAGAGTTCAGGCTCATCTCGGAGTGCAAAGACCCAACCTGGTGTTGCATCTGCAGGCAGATGAGGAAAATTGTGATTTGCATTGGTTCCAATTTAGTTCAAGTGGAAGCAGAAATTGAAGCTACAGGAAAGTTTTTTGACTGGTTCCAGCCAAGAAAACAGGCAAGGTCAGCAAAGTCTTGCTCTTAGTTCCGAGCGGAGGAGAGCCCATCTGTCCATTTGCCTGGGGCTCTGCGGGCAGCCATCTGCCTTGATAACTGAGCTGTGAAAAGCACAGTCTGAAGGGTGGAAGCAGGAGCCAAGGAGGAGCTGGACCAGCCTCTCACACCCACAGCACTCTGCTAGGGTGGCTGTCAGCAGTGAGCTGGCCACGGCTGCCACGAGTGCCACCAGGGCAGAGCCGTCCCAGCAGCGCAGCCACTGGACCTTGTGGCGCTGCTTCAGCCGTCACAGAGGACTTGATTTGGGTTGTGTTTGGGCCTGGCCTCTGTGGCAGACAGGCATTGAGCAAATGTGGGCCACAGCACCTTTTCTGGTTGGCTTTGGAGGTAGGGAAAGGGCATCTTCTCAGCAGAGGACCCGTGCTGTGCTTGGCTTGCTAAGCAGAAATGTCCTTATGACAACATATGTTGTCACTCGTCTGTGTCAAAGCCAGCCCTGTTTATGTTTCCCCAGCAGATGTGACTGTAAGAGATGTGTTATAAATGTGATATCTCATGGGGATATGGATCATGCAGACCTGGTGAACTGTGGGGACACATGGCACTTTTGCCTGATGTACGTTTTCTGTACTTGAGTACAAATCTCAATAATTCCTCAAAAATGGCTCGGTATAATCATTAAACCCTGGTCATTAGCTGGCCAGTCTTGAAGGAATCTTGTTAATGGAAAAACTTGCCTGTACTGATGTTTTTAACAGAGAATACTTGTTACTTAGTAAAGACCTGGGATGTAATGAGCTGGTTTACTGTTCAGTTGTGTTTGCATTCAAGTAATATTTACAGTTTCCATGCTAAGAGCAGATGAGAATCTTCTGTTCTAGAGTAAATCTTTAGGAAGTCCACTGCTATTAATAGCTTACTCTAATTTTGCATGAAATCAGGATATAAACTGTAATGGAAGATATGGGAATTAGGTTTTTTTATATGGTGCATTATACAATTACCATTAATACCAATGTTTTCAACTGTGTAGTATAGCTATAATTTATCTTAAGAATATCACCTTTTTTTCCCATAGAAATGGGAATGTTTGGGCTGAATTTAAATCCCTTCCCAAATGACATAAACAAAACCAAGACAGAATAGGAAGTTATGCCTATATAATTATATCCATTTGCACTCCTGCATTAAGTTACAGGGAAAATGCTTTCCCAAGTAGGTCACTTAATTTTAGAACAATTAGTAACAGCAATATCACTATTTTTCCTTGGTATTCACTGAGGCTCTGTAACACATCAAATGCCCAAAAAAAAAAAAAAAAAAAAAAAAAAAAAAAAGGAAAAGAGAAATATGTTTCAGTTGTGAAAAATGAAAGCATATAAACCCTTGTCTCTCACACCCCAGCTGGGTGGTCTAAGAAGGTTATGCACTCTACCCAAAATTATATTTTTATATTTATAAATAATTCTTCTAGTTCTTCTCAAAAGGGGGTGAGGAGTAAGTGGTTTGTGAGGGGCTAGATTTGCTCCACACTGGATTTTTCAGGAACCTTTTTCCCAGGGCTGCAGGACCCACCGAACATCTGGAGGTCACGTTGACACCTGAGTGCCTAACCTGTGCTGCTCTGCTGCCCGGAGCACCAGCCTCATCTCTGGGGAAAACACTCCTAAACTAAAACACTCCTAAACCGACCTAAACTGCTGGGGCTCGTCACTGCAGTCCCTGATCGTAGCCTGGCAATGTCCAGGAGAGGCGTCACCAGCACAGACACAGAGGATGCTCTCTCAGCAAATTCCTCCCAGTCCCTGCTGAGGACTCTGCCAGCACACCGGCATCCGCCGGGGCCTGCGGAAGGGGCACTCTCACTGTCACAGCTTTGCTGGCAGAAATCACTTGCACTGATGCTATTTATAGAAAAAAGAATTGCACTTTTAGTAGCATAACTTTTCGCACAGGGAGTGGTTTTCCTGCAGCAATGCAGTAGTTCCGAGAGTGCTTTATTTACTGCTGGAAACTACTGATATTCCTGCAGGCTGGAGCACCATACACACAGCCCTTGTGCAGCTCCTACCTATCTCGTATTTGTGATATCACTTATTTTTACCATTCCTGAATGATATAAACCACCTAAGCAGAAATCTGTGGAGCTTTGTCTGTGCTGAGGACATCTGCCAGCAGAGCTATCTCAGTCCTGGCTCATGCCTCACCACACCTCCCTCCAGCAGAGTGTGGCTGAGCAGGTTTGCTGTGCAGGTTTCTAGCATACTGCTGTGTCACCAGTAAATGCCTGGATAATTTTTAACCTCACACAGGATTGGTTTATCAGCTGCAGGTGGCCAAAATAATTATACACACTGCTCTCTATGAAAACTGGGTCAACAGGATAGTACTTCTTTTTACGTTTCGCCAGGCTTTTCCAATTTACACCTAGGGTCAGACTTCAGGGAGAAAGATATTTGAGCTAATGCAAGCAGCCATCACATCTATTCAGATGATGCCACCTTTCTAGGGCATTTTCTTCCCTCTAATTTTGCATCATAATGTTGGCTATGATACAATCATTGCTCTTGACAAAACAAGAAAGGAGAGCCCAGGGGAAAAAATATTGATATTTATTTAAAATGAAGTATGATAGATAAATGCACACCCTCATTATGTCAGAGCATGAAGAAGCATGGACTTCCAGCACCACAACTTTCCAGGCAGACATCCTAAGGGCCAATGTGGTTACGCTGGCAAAACTGCATATTTAGGAGTGCATCTTCCTTTGCCCATGGGATGTGGTTTTCCCAGACCAGTCCAGTGTGTGCTGTGTATGTGTGTTTACATCTAGGAAAGCTGTAAGGTGACAGAGCCCTTTAGCTGGTGGGGTTGTGATCATTTCCACTGAGAGGTGGTGGTTGTTGGGGTACCAGAGCCTGAGAACCAGAGTGACAGCCCAATGATTTGCCAAACCTTGGTACCAGTGACTTCGGAAGAAGAGTAGGGAAGGGTCAGGAATAACATATCCCTAGAGTGTGTTTCTATGTAATCTCTACCAGCACGTGGTTGGCTTCTGCTGATGTATTTTCCTTTCCCGTTGAGGGCAAGGCTGGGTTCTGATAAGGATCTTGCACCTTTTGGATTCCAGCTAATTTCTTCACCTGACTGGCCGTGCCTGTGCTGGCACACGAAGCAGGCCAGGACCTGCTCCAGCCCAGAGGGTGAGAGGCATGGCAAGGCTTGTGCCTAGGGAATTACGCCTTCCTTCTCCACAGAGCAGGGCACTCTTCTCTACAAGAGCAGCTGGAAGCTGGTCTACCATGGATCAACTTCTTTTCTGCTGTTCTGGTGTTGACCAATGGTATGAGATTTGCAGGTGGTTTTCTCTTAAAATATCCATCTGCTGAACTGCAATTACCTCTGGTGTGCTAGGAGCTCTTGTGTGTTGGTAGAAGTAACTCCTCTAGACCATTAACTTTTTTACACGCTGGCACTATGTCACTCCCTGTTTGCATAGTCTCTGAAGGAAACAGATGCAATCTCTTCCATCTCTCCCTGTGCTGACGTCTTTCTGTGCTGCTCATCACTCTCATCAGCTGTTCCTGAGCTGCCTCTAACCCACAGTTGGAAATTCAAAGTCGGGCCCCTCCCCAGCTGCCGCTTTGATGTCCCTTCCTGCCCCTCCACATCACCTCCATCGCTCCCTTTGAACACCAACACTGTGATAAGGTTTATGAAATTACTTCCCGTTAGGACGAGGGCACCCAAACCCTGCGTGTCTCAGGACCATCTGCTGCTTCCGACATGGGCAAGGGTAAGAATCTTCTAGCAGAAAGACAAGATTCACTGTGGAGTTGCCACAGTTTGTGAATCAGAGCCCTGGAATACATGCATAAACACTAATTAAACCCAATTTAAAAGTGTCTGATATTTATCGAGCTTCATTTAGTTAGGGATCAAAATTAAATTATTGATTAGTTACTGAGTAAATCTACGTCAGTGTCATCCTCTAAAGTAAACAGAAGAATGTCTACCTGAAGGGACCAATTCAATTCTCAGTCAACTCTAGAAAACATTTGATTTGGTGTCACTTAGGAATATCATAAGCCTGCAAGCCAAATGTTTGCATTTAAATTACATCCCAATTGAAATTTTGGGGGTTGAATTCACTGCATAATTCACTTCTACTGAAAGTCAGAGCTTGGAGGATGTCTGTATCTAGAGGTTTTTTTTGTTGGTTTGTTTTTTTTGTTTTGGTCTGGTTGGTTTTGGTTTGGGGTTTTTTTTGGTAATTTAGGAGACAGGAGCCAGCAAAGCCTGCTTGCTCAGCAGCTTGCAGAAAGTTTTCCAAATCTGGCCAGATGAGAAGGGGAGCATCAATGATATCACTGGTAGAATACATGAAAACAATTATTGGAAAAGACCTTCAGAGGAACAGAATACAATAGAAATGCTGGAGCAGAGTTAGAATTGCAGACAAGGGTCTGGGATCTGGTCTTGGAAGATACCCAGTATTAGCAATTTCACCAGAAAGCTACAGCAGACCATTAGGAAACAAATCTCTGTGCAAATGTTGTCTTAATCCAAATAGGTTTAGGGATATATAATACCAGAAAGAATAGGAGAGATACCAAGAATTTTCTGGAGGGGAAGAAAAACTAATATTGGCATTTTTTTCCTTGAGTACTCCATCTTGCTCTTCAGCACTATTTCTGTTTTAAATAGGAAAGGTTTAACTGCAGATCTGCTACTGCTACTAATTTTTAAAATTAATATCTCTTTTTTCGTTTTTACCCCAAGTATGAACTTTTAACTTTTTAGTAGTTGGTGAGATTTGTGGACCTTGAAGCCAACTGGAGTCTCACTATTTATGTTATGGTAGAGCCCAGAGATCATGATTGGTCTTCCAGGTGCTGCACAGATAGAGGCAGCCTGCTCCAAAGAGCCTCAAAATAGGTAAGGGAGGGAGGGGGGACAACAAAAAGATAGGGAGAACAGTGTGAGCTCAGGCTGCCAAGGAGGTTGCAGCTGGGACTTCTCTCCTGCATTCTCCATCACCCTGTGCACCAGGAGGGGTTTTCCACTGTTTTCCTGAGTGTTGAATTTCAGCAGTTCTAGCTGATTTCTAACTCATGTCACTGACATGGCCAAAACTCACCCTATTACATTTTTTTTTTGAGAAGAGCATGAATGTGTTTCTCCCCTTTGGAGATACCAATCCCATGAAATAGAAATTCTGCCAGAATTTTCACTCTAATGGTACAAAGGATGTCCCTGCAAAAAGCCCCGCTGCTATTTTTATGCCTCATCCAGCTGCCCTCCACAGATTTCTGTTTGTGTTTTCCTCTTTTACTAGACAGCCCTAGCACCAAGCAGAGGGTGGGGGCTGGAGCTGGGAAGAAGAACCTAAACAAAGCTGATGGCAAAGCAGAGGTGGGTTGGCTGTGGGGATGGTGACAAGGAATCCTTCCTTCAGAGCCTAACTTTGACCATAAACTCTGGTTCCACTTAGTAACCTAAATTGCCTCAATTTTGTCCAGCCTCCCCACTTCCCTCATACCAAGAGCAATAAAGGAAGACAAGGGTGAAATGACCTCTAAATAAAAGATGAGGTAATTTTGAAGGCACATTAGACTTTTATATGTATTATGGCTTTTTATATAAGTCCACTGAGTGCTGAAGCATCTCCAGTATGGAGCTGTCACCTGGTATTTTCCACTTTATGGCAGTTTGCAGAAAATGTGAGTGTCTCTGGTGCAAATTACTCAGAATTACTCACTAACTTTTTGGGGTGGGGAGTTGCATTGATGGAGATGGTTTTGTTGTTGTTGTCTCCTGTTTTCCTCTAACCTTAGCCATCGTTTTCAAAGGAAATAGAAAGAAACCGTCTGTATATAAATCAAAGATCTCACTGAGCCGAAAGAAGGTGTTTCCCAAGCAATCTCTTCAAGTGAATGCATGGGATTGATGTGGGTGAAATTCTGGCCAAAATTCAGCGGTTTGTGTTATACTGCCTGGATGACCCCAAACATCTGACCTTAAAATCTGTGAACCATACCTAGGGAGATTAGTGCTGGTATGGATGCTGTAGCAATGCCACAAACATAAAGAGCTATTGGTCTGATATATTACAAGATTTAGAGTTTTAGAATATTTTACACTGCCTGAAAAAAAATTATTCTTGCAGGGAGTGCTGACTAGGAAATTTCTAATTTGCCTCTTCTGTCTTCATTTTCAGTCTTGTTTGGTGGATGAGCTGATGTGTTTTTGGCAAAGAAGATCATGAAGGCCAGGCATAGGACACAGAGGCCAGAGGCAGTAGGAGCTGCTAGCCATGACATGAACTGCTCTGTAGACCAAGCTCTGTTTCTACTTCTCTTCCCTGAAGGGCATAGGGGAGAAGAGATTAGCTGTGTCACCTCTGATGGAAATCAACTTGCTGGAAGGGAATTGCTGGAAGGTCTAAAACCTACTTGGCTACATTTAGACTTGTCAAGTCTCATGAATTATCTGGGAGAGTCTCTCACTTGCTCACCTCATGTCTCATCCCAGACACGGGCAGCAGGGTGACCTGACTTCATTCTTGCAGTGGGACCTCGAGGGCCAGTGTAGCTTACTGGGGAAAGCTACCAGGAGTATCAGGATTAGGAGATGCAGTGCTTGGAAACCAGATTAGGAGCACTCAAGGGTGACCTCACATCCATAGCAGACTCAGTGGAAGAGAGTCTTCCAGTGCTGCTAGTCAAATTATCTGACTTCTGAAATCTCATGTTTATGGTTAGAGAAATCAGGAATCCACAGGTCCTCCAACAGTCTTCTCACCTGTTTTCTTTTATCTTTTTTTTTTTTTTTTATATTTTTAAAGCAGGGTGTGCTGTAGGAAGGAATAAATCTTTCTGATCTTGTTGCACCACGACTGTCATTAGTTATGGTATGTTCAGAGACGCATGGACTCCAGGTTAAGAAGGAGGCAGTGATTAGCAAATTTCACCCCCCTTTCCCCTCTGGCTCACTTAGACTGTAGGACTTCTCCCCAGAAATGGGATTAAGTCATAGGTTTGATAAAGAGATCTAATCTTGTTGTAAAGGATCTAAGCAAAGTGAATCCTCCTCTCACTTGGCAAACTGTCCCAGTGTTTAATCATTCTTACCCCCAGGAAATGGCATCTTGTTTCAAGGTCAAGTTTATCACATCTCCACTCCAGCTACTGAAACCTTTCTTGACTTTCTAGGAGGAAGCTCCCCTGGGCGCTGGGT
This sequence comes from Daphoenositta chrysoptera, assembly GCA_013397915.1. Taxonomy (NCBI): domain Eukaryota; kingdom Metazoa; phylum Chordata; class Aves; order Passeriformes; genus Daphoenositta; species Daphoenositta chrysoptera. The sequence continues at coordinate 417,205 of VZRO01008041.1, read as the reverse complement.
TAGCTCTCTGTTCTGAGATGCCCAGCACTTCAGTTCGGTGACGTGACCTCTGCATTGGTCTAAGGTGTTCCCAAACTGCAGGAGGAGCACAGCTGGGAGGAGGCTGGGGAGCCAGGAGGGAGAGAAGAGAGTTCTTCCTTCTCTGGGAGTCAGTAGTCATGCTTGCAGGGAGGTGGACAGGAGGGTTTACCTCCCCAGTTAGCTCAGTGTGCTGTGTTCTGGTGTATCAGCCATCCTTGCTCATAGGTCTCCAAACAGACTGAATTCACATTAGAGTGCAACCAAGAGGGCTGGGGCACCCCTGGTTCCATGATGTGACACTGACCCCACCACTGCACAACCCCTGCCTTGTTCCTTTTGGGTTGACTGGTGGCCAGGTTGGCCCAAGGAGCTTTTGCTGTGTCCCAAACCCCTGCAGGGCTCTGGGATCTCAGGCAATGCTGCAAGACTGACCCAAACTGTTGTGAACGTGTCCTTATCCCCTCACAGAAGTGCTTTGTTTATTCTGCTTGGAGACCTGGAAGAAATGCTCCTGGCAGAAACTCCTTTTATATGGCCTTGTTTTGGCCCATAAAAAGTGCATCTACGGGAAGAGGTTTCGAATTGCCTCCTGTAGCCCTGTAGTCAAAACCTCAGGCCTTTTCTACTATGTCCCCAGTCCTGGGAAAAGAGTCAAACCTGCTGCCTGTTGTTGGCTGAACAAATCCCTTATTATTCCAGCCAGAGCCATCCAGGTCTCCTGGCCTGCCTTGACCCTGCTCCTCAAACCATTATTGCAACAGCAACAAGGCAAGATTCAGGCCAGCTGTCTGAGAGTGGCCAAAGCAAACGAGGAGGAGGCAGCGTGTGCTGGGGCCCCAGAGCCAAAACCTCTGTGTGCAGCCTGCAGGGAGCCAGGAACGGGGTGCTGCAGCCATCTCCTAGCGGAGCTGGAGCCAGAGGCCGGCTTCACCTTGCTGGAACCCAGCCGCAAGGGAGAACCTGGCGCAGGTAAGTCCCTGGAGTCCTCTGCTGAGTAGTTTATTGATGTCTTGGTTAACCACTTGTGGTGTGAGCCAAGCATGTCTGTGAAACTTACTGCTCTAGAGCTGCCAGTGTGAGTACCTTCTGTCACTAAGGAGGGAAAGAAGGATGGGGGAGAAAGGAAGAGCATATGTTCCTGCTTGTGGTCCTGCTGGTTAGCGTGAGGGAGTGGGAGGCATGTGTGTGGTGAAGGCATTTTTGACTGTACATTCATTATTGCCATGAAATTAATGTTTTTTTCCAAGTAAAGCATATAGTGCCTAATGTCTTGCACAGCACTGGAGACATAGAAAAACTCAGTGTCCTCAAATACCTCAAGAAACTTTTCCTTAAGTGTGCAGGGTCTTGACTCCCCTCCAGCTGAAAGTACTTGGGCTAACCCCATCCCCATCTCTACTGAAATGTCAGCCCATCGGTGGTGGCTTTACAAATGGGCTCCTAGCAAATTCTCCTCTGCAGCCTTTGCTGTCTTGTCCTTGAACATCTAAAAGAAATAGTTTTACAGATGTAGCTGGCACATATTTGCTAGTACCTCAGTCCTCTGGTTAAAAATTGCTAGTGGGTGTGGACAGCCTTGTCATCCTGGATGTTCCTGTCTTCCCCTGGCTCACCTTCACTACTGAATAATCTGCAGCCTTTCATCTGTCAGAAAGGAAGTGTTGTGAAACTCCCTGTGCCATCTCCAAGCTGGCTCCTCAGTTAATGAAAAGGGGAGTGTCTCTATGTTCCTGTGTGTTGACTAAGTAAATCTAGAAATGATCCTTTGGCTATCACTGCATTCCTTAATGGTTTTTATTTTTTTAGAGTGTGTGTGTGTCATTATCTGTTGAAGCATAAGAAATGTTGACAGTTACTAGGGCTGAAAAGGATACTTTGTCCCTGTGCTTGTCCTTTTAGTAAATGAAATGATTTTGTGAACAAAAGAATAAATATTGGTTAGAACACTACAGTGCTTTGCTCATAATAAGCACAAAGTTGAGTTGTTCAGGAGATGAACTAGGCTTGCAAGTTCAGCATTCATACTAAAATAATAGATAAATAAAGGTAAAACAATGGTTCTCAAGCACCTGCACTTCATCTAAAAACGTCATTGAAGATCTTTGTGCTTGTCACTGAAGGGAGGGGGTCACTCATGAGCACAGGTAGATTGAACTGGGATGACTGAGGCAGTTATTGTATCTAGCTGTCATCCCCATTTCTCTCCTGGTGGTCAGCATCTTGCTGAAATGCTGGTGAAGCTGATCTTGAACTACAATGCTCGAAGTCCAAAGCAGAGTTTACTTTCTCGTGCCTTTTCTGTAGACTGCAGTGCCTGTGGGTCATTTTGTTGGGCTGCCCCAGTGGCAGGGCTGGCAATCTCTGTGAGCAGTAACTACTCCAGCCACCTCACTAGCGTTTGAGATGAAGGCATTAATTGACTAATTTTAATTTACAGCAGCTGAAGATGTGGTCCTACCTTGTTTGCTTTCTAAAGTCATGTGTGGTTCCGGTGGGGAGATGCAATTTGGCCTCTAATGTGGGAGAACCAAGTGATTAGATCTGATCTGTAGGTAAATAACTACCCATCAATAACTTGGCCTCTGTTGTCTATTCCAACCTTGTTTCTTTGTGCAGAGACCACTGACTTTAATAACTAAGGTTCAACCTGTGGCTGTTTGAATAAGATCCTGAGTGAGCTTTTTCTTAGTCACTGCAGCTTTGTAATCTTCCCTCTGGAACCGTTCAGTTATTACCAACATTGAGAAAATCATTGTTGCTCTCAAGCCTTTAGTGTGGATGGAACACACACACAGAGTGAATGCTACAAACCCCCAGGCTCGTGTGGCTGTTTAGTCCCTTTTGTTTGCCCCTCCACTCTCCTATCCTGATGGCACATGGGGACATCTAATAGTTGAGTAACAGTCCACAAGGAAATTTTCCATTGTATGTCTTGGTTGATGTTTTTATCAGAATTTGTTTCTTCTTTGCCACTCTTCACCTTTAAAAAATTGTCAGTTTTACTGATTAACTTGTTAATTTACTCAGGGGAAAACCGTAATCATGAGCTGTAATTTCAATCTGGTTAGCAAACTCTTTCTTTTAAGCAGAAATAACAGAGAGAAACCTAAGGATACTCCTCTGCCTAATTTAGCAAGAAAGAGGGATGACTGCACTGTGAAACTAATAGTATCAGTAGAGAAAATACTGATTGTTGAACTCTGCTCATTCTAGCACAGAAGGGCTTAATCAGAAACAAGGGCTCTAAACTGAATGAAAATTTTGCCACTAAAATAGCTTATTTGTTTTGGTTTGGGTTTTATTTGTTTATTTGTTTGTTTTTTTAAATTTTTTTTTAGTCTGGGATAGAGTCCTGAAGGAAAGTACTGGATCTTGCATTTCTTGACGTTTTAAAATCAGGCCTGTAAGCATTTTTGTGAGATGAGCTTTAGTCAAACCTGAACTCCTACACTCAACCCAAGTGTAGTATGTGGTTTAATGGAGAATGTCATGCAAGAGGCTAGGCTTAATCTTTTAATGGGCCTGTCTGACTTTAAATTTATGAAGAAGTATTTGGTGCCTTGGTGTGCTTATAAGGCTCTCCTGACTGCAGGCTTGGTTGGCACATATTTTTGTAATTCCTTTGACCACAGTTTCTTGTCTTTTTGCTTCAATCAAGCTCTTAATATTAGCAGGGATTCTATCTTTTTGTGCTCATCTTTAGGTTCTTCTCCTGCCCTACTCTGATATTTCAACTCAACCATTTTGTTGCCCAGAAGGGATGAAGGCTACTGAAGTTAAAATGTACTCAGGACAATACAATCTTCTTTCTGCTTTGGTTCTTGTATATCCTAAACCTGCACGTGGTGTGTCCAGATGTTGGCCTACAAATATCTGTAGCTGTTGAAGAAATTCCTACATAGCTCATCAGGTTTTCTGTTCAGATCTTTATACTGTGAGGAATCCTTCAGGTTACCACAGTTGCAGGTTACACAATATGTGTGGATGTTCTGCTATGGCTTGGGTAGGCAATCACTTGGCTGATTACTCATTGGAAAGCAGAATAATTAATAATGTTAAATCAAATATAACCTAATCTAAAGGCGTAGCTGATGATGTGCTTATCAACGTACTTTGCTGATTTTTATCAGGTGGAAAGTTGTATCTTCGAAGATTAAAGGAAAGAAAAAGAAATCTTAATACTCGGTGATGAAAGTATTGGTGGCATCAGTGCAATCTGCAGACCTAACACAATATTATTTTGGAAAATGAATTTGCTGTTTCAGAGTATTAGTGAACATGCCTGAGGTTTTACTGTTGAACAGAACACCTTGTGGAGTTCATCCTCATCAGCCCTAATCTGGCTTTTGCATGGCTGTAAAAAAATCTTCATCCCATCAGGGAGCCAAACAGAGGTGCCAGGCTCCAGAGAGGCACAGCAATCCAGCTGGGCAGATGAGGCTTTATGGTCAGGCCCTGAAATTAGCTATGACTTGGCAACAGGTAGCAAAAGCAGGAAATGAAGCAGAAGTATGGGGTACTGATAGCAAGAAATCAGAAAATGAGCTCAAATTTAGGGACCTGCCTGTCTGTTTTCCTAAAGCACTCACTGCCGTTGCCTGAGCTGGGCTGGAAATGAACATGTGAATGCAATGAATTACATCAGAGCACAGGGCGGTGTCTCAAATAGAGGCCAAAGCAGAAGCTGTTGATGGAAAAATGGATTTATTAAATGTATATTAAGGGAGGAGAAGCTTTTTTATCTGAGATATTTAAAACTAATGTAAATAATTACATATATTTTGGTCCCCTGATTTGCCAGTGCAAGGAGGAGTAAACAGTAGATTACAAAAATAAAGCAAGATTAAGACAGATTAAGTAGAAAAGCTATTTATAACATTTTCAAAGAAATTCCTTTCTTGTGTCCAGTGGAAATGAAGAAACCTGTTCAGTCACTGGATGAAGGTGGAAATCATGATCACTTGGAGCTGTGTTTGCTGATGGTGTTTGTCTGATTTTTAACTGTGATTAACAAAGCTGAGATGGGAGCAAAGCTTTTATTTTTACAATTGCATTCAGAAATTAAAAGTCTTAAATGACTGAAACTTAAGGGCAATTTGACATGCACTTTGTGCAGTGTCAGATAATGATATTTTTTCTGGAGGGATAGTTCTTTTATGATTTACATATCAAACATCTCATTCATACTGGAACAATTGTGCCAGGAAGGGGCTTTTGTAGCTAACATCTAGGTAACACCAATTTGAGGAAGGAAAAAAGATAGATAGATTAACTGGAACCAAGTCACAGATTTCTAGCTAGAGAAGGTTACAGGCACATGCAGTCAAGTATGACATCTGTTGGATTAAAGTATTTGTGAAATGCAAAGGTGGCAAATTTGATTCAGTAGGCTTTGAAGGTGCAGAGCTGCACAGGCCTTTGCATATGCACGAGTCCAACTCAAACCTGACAGAACTGAGATCTGAGAAGACACCTTGGATTTTTTTCCTCTGCCATCATACCCTTGGCTTCATTTTCCCCAAGAAACTTTCCTCACTGAAGAGGACCTCATCCACCTTCTCCCGTTGGATAATGCCTGGCCTCACAAATGTTTTCAATGTGCAAGGCAAGGTACTCATTCACAGACTGGTGCAAAATATTTATAGGAGGACCTGAAACTTGAAATAATCCACTTATTTTTCTTTATTAATCCTTATCTCAATCAAGTTGGTTTTGTGCTTGGTTTTGAAATTAGCTTTGTTTAATCCATGTCTCTGACCAGGTCCTGCTTTTACTGGACTATGGGAATACCTCAAGTACATGTGAGAAGCAAAGGCAAGATAGAGAGAGGCAGTGTAATTTAAGGTCATATAGGAGGCTTATATTCAACTCCCTGTTCTGCAATAGGTTTTTTAAATTCTGTGCTAACACTCTACTGATTAACCTTCCTCTTTGAGCCAACCCTTGATTTCTTTGACTGAGTGCTGCTCAAAAGTGTTGCTTTTATTTCAAGTATCTATGAGTGAGCACCCATTTTACTTGAAATGGGAAAAGAAATTCAAGGGTTGTCTCACAATTCATCTTTAAAGTGATTCTCCATTTCCTGAGGCCAAAGGAAGTAGAAAAAACATTAGACTTCTGCCTAAAATTTGCTTCTCAAATTCTGTCCTTATACAGATAAAATACCCTTTGGTTCTCTTTTCTCTGCCACACAATGAAAAATTTCCTTAAGAAATACTATGTGCATTTTTTTTCACCAGCCCACATTCTTTTTGTCTTACACACCCTGGATTTAATGTGCAAAGACAGAGACACTTATAAAACCTTGCTCTGGCACAGTAAAAATGGCAAATCACTGCAAAGTGGGCAGTAGGTATTCTCCTTATGCAACAGCTGTAAAGGAGGCAAACTGTTGCCATCAGCACAAATGATGCAGTTGCCACCCTTGTTTAGAGTTCCTGAAGTACAAACCTTTTCACCATCCCCCTGTGTTTCAGAGAGCCAGAGTTCTCTGTAGCAGCCATGGGCCCTACATTAAGTTTTTTCTCAGAGGCTTTTTCAGTCATTCCAGAACAATTTGTGTCAGTGGAAACGCTGTGATGGGATGAACACAGTGCTCCAGCCAGAGTCAGCACTGGAAGTTATGAGGACCAAAATAATTCTGGGGTTTCTCTGCCACCAGCATAGAGAGGAAAGTGTCATGGGGAGGCAATTCTGACTTTTTCTGTCTCCACTAAGTACAGACCGAGTCTCCAGCCTGCATGAGATGGGGTGAATCCAAACTTTGCTGCTTTTGTGAGTGCAGTTATTTATCCTGTGTTCATTAGCTAGCTGAGAAGTCCACAAAGTGGAAGGAAAGCTCTTTGTATCCCAAGTCTTGAAAATAAAAGTAAATACTCTTGTGCACTTCAACGTATTTTCTAGATTTTAGAACAGGCTTCCCAGCCTTGTTTTCAAAGAAAAAGAGGAATATATTATAATGCACTGCTTAAATGTGTCCATATGTCTTATGCTGGTACATTTTGGACCTGTTTGCTGACTCTGGTCATAGTGGAAAGGAACAAAACTGTAAACATAACTAGGTTCTTCTAAGTGTAGTGAAAATTGTTGGTTAGAGTAAAAAAAAATTATCTTGTACATGCCCTTATCTGTGGGAGAAGTAGAGAATTCACCCTGGAGAGGGCTCCTATGGACACCTCAGACATGGGAAAGCTTCACCCACAGCTTGTGTCACGGGCAGCAATGAGACCCAGCCAGAAGGTGCAGATGCCTCAGAAATCAGCTCTCAGGAGTGCTGGAGTTCATGGTGATACGCTTTGGAGCAAAGCAAGATATATAACATCTCTGTCTCCTGTCCTTAAATACGACCACATGCATCAGGACCCACAGGCTGGGTCTTCTGAGAAGGTCTGGATTTAACAAAATAGCAAGTGAAGTTGAGTTGGAGGGGTCCAATCCAAATGTGAATTTCCCAGCTGCCTGTGCATGTCTGCTCACCTTGACTTTAAATCCCCTGAAACAACCTTGGGTAGCACCAGACCAACACGGGGTCAGGGCAAGCCTGACACGAGGGTGAGCCCCTGAGCTGTGTGCATCCCTGCTAGCACAGGCTCAGCAATTTACTGCCAATTCATTGGTGCACATCGATTGAAGAGAAAATCTGATGTGTGCCCTGCAGAAGTTGCCCCTCTTTCCTACTCTGTTGACTTGTAGCCTTCTTTCTACTGAAATATTTCTCATAGCAACTTTTTTAAGGGTTGTCCTTCTAAGTTGGGCAGGAAAAGCCTACATAAGCACTAAACCAGTCATTTTCTGCAGCAAGTTCTGGCACTTTCCTTCAGCCAGAATAAGTATTATTATTTCTTGTTATATTTTCCCTAATCTTTTCTTGGTTTGTGTTCCCAGATATAAACGTGCTGTCAAGCTGAGGGAACCCGACAAAACCCTGTTCTGTGGCAAAGGAAGGACTAAATTCTGTCAGTGATGTCTGAGATGGGTTTGATGCAGATGCTTTTAATCTGGTGTTTGGAAGATCCCACAAACAAAAAGGACAAATCCCACAAAAGGAAAAAATGTCTCTTTAAACTGCATATAAAAACCTAAGAGCCAAACAGATGTGTGATATACAAGTTATGAGCCATAGGGGAAACTTTAGAATCTTAAAACTATTTAAAACTCTTGTAAATGTTCAAACTGTAGACTCAGGATATTTATATTTTGAATTTTGCTTCTTCTACAAAGGACGAATTTTGTTTCAGACATAGATTGGAAAGTCACCTCCTGGTTCACTGAGTCTGTTTCCATTGTGTTGGAGGCAAATATGCCATAAAAAATGTATTTAGTAAATTTATCAAGTTCTACAATAATTCTGTTTATGATTTGGGGTTTTTCCTATGGAAATTTCTAGAGATTAATTTCTCTGATAGATTTTTTTCTTTCAATTTTCTTTCAATAAGCTGAGTGTATTCATGGCTGGTGTGTACACAATTCCCTCTTCAGTCAACAAAGTCCTTCAGCTTAAATGTCTTTTCACTCCATAATTCAGACCTCCAGTTATAAGGAAAAAAGTTGTATTCCTGACAATCTGTTTTATTGGAATGAACAAAAAGTGTCTGTTTTCCTGTCCATTCCCATTTTAATTTGCTTTGAAAATATGTGGCTGGAATTGCACACATATTCTCACGTTTTGGTAGGGTGGCTTTAATCCCTCTTCATTTTTTCCTTGAAATATCACATCCCATAACAGTTTAGGACTGCATTATCCTTTTCCACAGTTGTAACATATTGGTTGCCTATAGTTCTCTGTTAACTGTATACACAAAATATTTAATCTCTCTTTCCTTAGCCTCTATTCATGACCAATGTTAGTGGTGTTTATTCCCAGCTGTGGGACCTTGCATTTATATTATTGCATTCCAGTCCATCTCTGTTATTCCAGGTTCTCTTGTTCTCCTTGTATGATAGTCTTGTCCCATGCAGCATAGGCAGCACCTTCTGTCTCCACATCAAAAATTTCTCAGTTAAAATACTCTGTCTTGGGGGTAATGATCTCCACTCCAATTTATTTGCATTTCTCAAATTTCATTTCTATCATAATCTTTTGTTTTTTCTCCCAAAACTTCAAGTGAAGGTGTGCAAACCCTTATTTTTTCATTTCCCGTTTTGCTCAGTTTAAATAATTTTCAAGGTAGAAGCTACATGCTAAATGTTGTCTGTTGTTCTGGAGAGTATCACAGCACAATTGCAGCTTCTTGTTGAACAAGCCCGTTTGTTCTCATAGATAGGGAATATCTGTTTATCTAGACAAGGAAGGAGGAAAGAGAAGGACTTTGGAGCACCGGCTCTTATGGCCTCTCCCCATGCCAAGCACATCAGGCTGCTTTCACAGGGACTGTGAGAACATGCCTCTCACTCAAGGCTTTATCCTGAGATTGTCATGGGTACCTCTACTGGGATTCTTAAAAAATTATTCTTCATGGGTTCGGACCACAGAATCGTAAAATAATTTGTTTTGGAAGGGACCTTTAGAGATCATCTAGTCCAACGCCCCTGCCATCAGGTTGCTTGGAGCCCCATCCAATCTGACTTGAAATACGTCCAGGGATGGGGCATTTACCACCTTTCTGGGCAACCAGATCCAGTGCTTTACCATCCTCATTGTAAAAAAAGAAAAAATCTTATATCTAGTTTAAATTGACCCTCCTGCAGTTTAAAACCATTACCCTTTGTCCTGTCACAACAGGCCCTGCTAAAAAGTTTGTTCCCAAACATCTAGAGTTTATCCCTGTATACTTGGCTCCCAATATGTTGGTCATGCACTGCAATATCAAATTTCCATGAAGTTAGCTCTCTTTCTTTCTCTTCCTATGAATTCTGTTCTTGTCATGGCACAGCTGTGTGTAAACATGCACCATGCTCCTGCCACATCAACTACACAAACATAACCTTGTCACCCTCTGATGCTCTGTCACCACTAACTTTCCGTAAATCCAGCTATTGCTCATCATATTTTTATATGATATTTGGTTTTCTTCACTTCCTTCTTCCCACATTTTTCTCATTTCCAAGCACACACATGCACTGGCCCTGCTTTTCTTTGGGTTTGTGATACCACCCTAATTGAGCCTGAGACTGCCATGTAGCTGTACAATGTGGAGAGCTGGTGCAACCCCTGGTGTGCTGCCAAAGCTTCTAGGTGTTACTGAGCTACAAAGGAAAAGAGATAACGATGGTGTGGGAGGGAAGAAAAAATGTATGGTGTGGACAAAATTTCCCTCTCTTTTGTATTAGCCTGAATCTGTGTTAAAAGTAGCAAATGTAGAAAGAGTTTTTATGCTCATGTGGGAAACAAAGTGAAAACCAGAAATTTTTGTGAGTTTGGGTTAGATGGCAAGGTACTGAATGGCTGGAAATGTATCTGGTGTTTAAATGAATGGTCCTGATGAATGCTCCACAGTATCAGCTCTATCGAGTGCATTAACCTCATTACCAGGGGGAATGTTACAAACCTACTGAGCCTCTTCTAAAAGCAGCTTCACTTAATAGATAAACCATGTTATTGGAGGAAAAGATCTCTTTTATCACAGACTCAATCCAGCTTCCTGCTGCACCTGGCAGCTTCCTTTAGATAAACGACATCATCTGCAGGGATGGGAACCAGGCTGTGTGTTTGGAGTAGGAATGAGAGTGCCCTTCTTTCCCAGTGACCTGCAAATCCAAACCACACAGGAGTGATAGTGTGGGACACTCTGTCCCATTGGCATGGGCTTGAGATTTACATGCACTGGGTATCTCGGTTGTCTGGCATAGTGCTCTATCCACAGATAATGTTCTTATCCTTCTTTCTGCTTAATTCAGTCATTGTTTTTCCAATTCCTTCCTGACTTTCCTGCCTGCAACTCCATACAACACAGATGGTTGGTACTACTGTAAAACTGATAGCAGCAAGATATAACTCCTGCAGACCTTTTCTGAGGTTAATATAGGTGTGAACCACAATTTCTGGGAAGTCCTTGAAATAAAGTACACTGTGAGGTTCTTAAGTCATCTTCCCGCCTTTTTTTCAAAGGGTTTTGTGGCTGGCAGCCTCCTGTTAATCTGCTCTGTTTGAGCTCCAGCAACATACAAGCCAACAAAGGCAATTAAAGTCTGCAGTAATGATCAACTCTGGGAAATGATCGGCATGGATTAAAGCAAATCTAAGAGGTAATTGCTTGGCAACAAGTTCCATAACCCTGAGTGTTAAGTACAGGAGGGGACTTTGAAACCCTGGTAATTACATCAGAAAACCTGTTTGTATAATGAACATTGTTCTTTTAGCTTGATTGAACTGAAAAAAAAAGTTAGTCTTTTAAAAGAATCCAGTATTTTGTTTGCAGGAGATTTTATCTACCTGAGATACTGCTACAACTTTATTGCCAAAATATGTGGGTATATCACAATCTTTGATGTATGCAGCCTTAGACAGGGAAATGCTGCTCTGCTTTGCTGGTGAGAAGAGGAGGGTAAGGTACAAAGAGGCTTGCCCACACACCCAAATGGGCATAGGAAGTTTGTGGAAAGACTACATTTGACCCAGATGGCAAGTCCTGAATATCCAACTTCTGAGTTTTCAGTTTTATTTGAGTCTATTTGTGTTGTTATTTTTTCCTGCACCTTTGCTTCTGCTAAGTATGGAGGGGAAACCTGTGGTCACCGTTAAACAGCACCGAGATTTATTGCTCTCTTATGCAACCTTTAGTGTGCACCATCAAGGGAGTTGCTCACGGGGGTCACTAACCTCATGCTGATAAAGGCACAGCTTCTCCCTGAGAAGGGAGACAAAGTTTGTATTCAACCAAAAGTAGGAGGCAGAGGTGAGGAGGTAAAGAGGTTGATCCCTGTACAGATAGCCCAGCCCTCTGATTGTCCCTGTTCGGGTTCTCTGTGGAATTCGGAGCTCATTCACAGGCAGATTGAGGTGGAGTGGCCATTGCCCCTTTTGCCAGGATCAGCTGGACAGCAGGAAGGTTTCTGGACAGTCATCTTTATGATATACACGTGGCATCATAAGAGTGGTTTGGGTTTTTTGTTTGTATGTTTGTTTTTGTTTTCTTCATCTTAAACTATGGGATAGAGGCAAATAATTTAATCTCTTAGATGTACTCATGCTCTGCCAGCATGGAGTTTGTATTTCCTGAGACGCTGGGTATTTGCAAGTAAACTCTCCCTGTGCTCTTCTGGTTCATTTTGGAAGAGGTGATTTATGAGCACTTGGATTAGTAGTGGATGAGCTGGCATGTCACTATGTGTCATGTACCCCTAAATCTCAATTTTAATAGAGAATTCTCAGGCACATGAATCTTATTTAGGCACACTGACATGAATAATATTTAAAGATTTGTACACACTGGTTCTCAAATGGTTAGGCATGGATTAGAAAGGCCCTCAACTGAGGATTTCAATAAAATTTTCCAGTGTGGGAAAGGTTCAGATTAAATAAAGGTGTGAAAGTGAAATTTATTATGTTTGGACCACAGTGATGGTCCTCTAGTGTTGGAGAGCTAAGAACATCTTGCAGATCAGGGCGAGGTCCATGATTTTTAGATCTCTACATCATGAACCTCTAATGTAGCCAAGAGAGATCTAGTTAAAGCAGTTAATAGAACTGGAAAGATGCAATTAGTAACGTAGGAAACTAATGAGGTAAATTGTGTCACCATCTTCATTAATTTGTTTGTCTAATGCTTTGCTGCATGTAAAGACATCTTCAGGTGACCTGCCCAGATACAGACATATACTTTGGTAGATACACATCAGCTTTTGTGAATTCCAGCTCCAGAGTTTTGTTTTGTATATTTTTTTTGTTTCTGTTTGTGGATTTTTAAAGTCTTTTTGTCTGTTCTGTACATATTTAGATGTCTGGGGTGATAATTAGGGACTTATTGCTTTGGTCACTTAGTGAATAACAATTTGTGGGTTTGTTTGTTTGGTTTTGTCATTTGTTGTTTGGTTTTGCTTGTTTCGTTTGTTTTAATTGTTTTCTGTTTTTAAACATTTTTCAAGCTCTGTGTTCAGCTTCCCCAGGAGAAGCCGTTCCAGGAAACAAGCTACAATCTACTCATTTTCATAATCACAAAATGAATAGCTTGTTTAAGTATCCCCATAGTTTTCCACAGCTGATAATGTTTTAAACCCAAGAGACAATGGTGGTGTGCATGTGAGGAAGCCTTCACTATGTATTAGTTAGAAATATTTTAAAGATATAAGGCCACTTGTAAACAGTAATTTCTTTAACAATATTACAAGTAAATCTCCACGTAATGAAAATAATTCCTCAGAGGTGTTTGGGTGGCATTTTTCATCCCTCTATGGTTTCTTTATCTGTAGCTCCAAAAGCAAATTTTTCATTGGCCTAGGTGATCTGTTGTAAAGGTTGTGCTTGAGCCACCCACCCCAAAAGTTGAACAGGATTCTTGTGATAGCAGGAGCAGCAATTGTTCCTTGATGTTGTTATGGGTTGCAGTTTTACTGGTTGCATGCCAGCAGCAGGCTGTGTATGGGGAACAGCTAAAGGGTGATAGACTTTCTCGTGGAGGAGTTTAAAGAGCAGAGAGACAGAGATCAGACAAAAAAAGAAACCTGATCTTTGCTGAGGGCATGTGCAGATGAGAATTTTTCTTCCAAAATTGACTGATTGCCAGATCATTTGAGTTAATTCATGTATTAGATAAAGGCAACACAGACACTCCTCTAACATTTATTCCGGGACTGAGGGGGGTCTGTGTTACCCTGTGGGAAGGGTAGCTCTAGCTCATTTTACTGTGCAAATGCTCTATTGAAGTTAATATAGAAGGAAAATCTCCAGTTAGATGATATCCTACGAAGTATTTCTGGCAGGTGCTGCCTCCCAGAAAATATTTTGCAGAGAACACACTACCTACAGTAAAATTTTGTGTTACACATTATCAAATTAGCCACATTCTCCCAAAAGGAGATGTCCTGCTGCTGGTGCCTCCAGCTGCACGTTTCCCTTCTGCTCACACTGTATCTGATTCCAGGTGCTTGTAGCTCCTGGGTGGGCAAGGTCAGGTCACGGTTTGGACAACCAGGGGACACTTTTCATGAGATCAGCCCGGCAAAGTGTCTCACCTGGCAGCCTCAGCTTCTCAGTGTGCTGCAGATGGGTGGCAGGAGGATGTCCCCACGTGGAAGAGGGGACACAGCATCCTGTGCCCAGAGAGGATTTGGTGTCAGTAGAGCAGAGGGGCTCAGCTCTGTGTCTGTGCCTCAGCAGGGGCCGAGGGCAGCGATCTGGGAGGGCTCTGGAAAAGCAAGTCCCCGTCTCATGGCAGGGGAAAACCTGTGAAATCCAGCCCTACCTACCTCATTTGGGAAATGAGAGGAGGGAATGAGAAAGGCAAGGAATGGTGGGTGCAGACCCAAGCTCTGGAGGGGCTTATCCTTGGTCTAAAATCCTCTGGAGGTGCTTGTCCTTGGTCCAAAATGGTGTGGAACAACTGAGATCCTTCGTGGAGCCCTCTGAGAGGAGGGCAAGTCAATGAGATCCAGGCACACGTCAACAGGCAGAAAGGCTTGATAGGAATTTGAGATTTTGAGGTGCTGAATCCCTCCTAAAACCACTAACTTTTGGGAAGATAAGGTTGCTCAGCAAATTCTGGCCCAAGGGAAATTTCATAGAAGAAGCACCATGGGCAAAGCAGCAGAAAATTCCAAAACCAGATGGTGTTTATTGCTTTATAGTGGAGCCAAACAGGAAAGGGGGAGAAACTGAGAAGGAATAAGTAGCTTTATCTCAAGTCTTTCATCCAAAAGCTCTTTAAAATACACATTTGGATTTTTTTTTTCACAATATATCTCCTTTGGTTTTATTTGATACTTCACTTTTTTCCCATCTCAGTTTTATTCTAGTATCACTTTTGCTGGTGAAAGAGAGGGAGAGACTTTCATCTCAGGACTATTTTTCTTGATTTAGGCTGGGCAGGCTAATTTTATCCCTGGGATTATTATAGTAATTTTTTTAGACTTAATCTAGGAAAATTTTTCCCCTGTACATGTATATATGACAAACATAGGTAGCTGAATATCACATTAGTAAGAATTTCCTACTAATGTACACCCTCTCCCTTCTCTCCCTATCATGTTACCATTTTGTTAATTTGTGGAATCAGTCGACTATTTTATAGAAACTGTGAAGATTATGATTAAGAGTATAATAAAGACAAATACTTTTAACTGCATCTCACTGGAAATCTTGGCAACTTTTCTCTCCTTGCTGTCATTAAACAGCCAGTGAGTTAAAAAGCCAAAATTACACCTCAGCCTTTCATTTTAGCAATTAAAAAATCCCGAGTGAAATTATCCATGTAAGATTAGAACCTCATATCTTAAAAAATACAAATATTCACTGCTGTCTAATCTTGTTTCAATATTGTGGTTAACATTTGGCTAGTACTTTTATCTTTCCTGGAAAAGTCTATTTATATCAACATTTTTGTATTTTAAGGAATATCAGATTACCTTTGTGTAAATTTCTACTTCACATTCAAAGACATAGCATGAAGAATGATAGGTTTTTCTGTTGCAAAATTTTGGTGAAAGAAATACCGTAAAATTTCTGTTGAAATGTTAAGATTTTCCTGAAAGTTTTCCTCTCTTCTTTCCTCTCTTCTATCTTAGCTACAGACTGGCGAGCCTCACTTCTAGGCTGAATGAAATTCCATTGCATCTAGAAATGGCCCCATTTCTTCCTCCACTGCAGATAACAGCATCAAAAATGATCGGGTAATGCATTTTTTTTGTTTAATGAGTAACTATTAGTCACCTCAGAAGGACCAGGGAATGAATCAGATAGAATCCACACTTCCAGTTCTTGACTTGTGTGAGAATGAGCAATATCAAGTCGTAACCTCTTGACTTACCACAGTCAACTGCATCTGCACCAAACACAAGACCAAGAAGTTGACATAATCAGCTGTTTTTTAAGTGGCTTGTGTAAAATGAATTGGTGATTTTAGTGAAGTTGCTGAGACACCACAGAACCAGTAAGTTTTAATCAACTTATAAGTAAATTGAAGGAATATTTTTCCTCCTACTGACTTAGCAATAAGAGGCATAAAAATGTCATTGAAATAACCCTAGGATAGCCAGCCAGCAATATTGATGTGGAATTCTGTATTTATAGAGGTGTAATATGTAGACATTTATTGAAGACAGGGAAGATTTTGAACCATAGACATAGATCATGTCAGAATATCCAACTGCGACAAAATAATGATGCTTGTGGCAGATATCTGAAAGTGGTCATCAGCAAAGCCAAGACAGCATCAGAGCAGTGATCTTAACTTTTCCATTTTACTTTATTTCTCAGAGGAATGGCAAGAACATTAAAGTTAGTGGACCTGCCCCAGTGATGGATTTGCCACACGGAGCACAAGAGCTGAATGCATTCTCACTTATTAGTCCAACTTATGTCTCAGTTTTAGGAAGACAGGCATAAGAATGTGCATTAACTCCCCTCATTCTCAGATAAAATCATCGACATAAATTTAAAAGAACTGTTAAATCTATTGTTTTCAAACTGTATATTTTCTATTACTGTAATTTGTAACCTGTAAGAAATGAAAAAAAAAAAAAATCTCTTCTCCCCAGGTTGACGCAAAGCTGTCACTTGTAATTCAGGGAGATAGGATTAGTTTATTTATTTACAGATGTACAACCAGTTAATTAAGATTTATCTTATCTCCATTTTAATAACAGCTGTGGTTCTATAGTCTGTGTTTATGATTAAGTGTGAACATTCAGCAATCCTAGCATCAGAGAACAATTGGAATGGATGTCTTTGGGCTGGGCTGATGATTTGAAATGTCTTGAAAATGAGTTGCAATATTACCTTGCAAAATTATAATTTAAAAGCTTTGCCTTAGCATATGCTTGTGCAGTGTTATAAAGAAAGTTATAACACGAGCATTAAAATTTATCTAATTAGAGGGAGGTCCCACATTTTCTAGAAAAATATTCTGCCAATTTATTTTCCAGAAAAAGTGTTATTTTGATTATATTTTCTATTTTAAATATAGAAAAAATTCAAGGAAATATACTTATTTTTAAATGGACAAAATCACAACACATAAAAGTGAAATTTCACATTTCAGGTTACAATATATTTAGTGTTCAGAAATCCAAAATGAGACATTGGAGATTTGGGCTTGAAAAGTGTCCTTTCTTTTAGTAATACTAATCTTGTGCTATTAATTATGGAGAAAAATCTGTTAGCACATTGATAATGAGCTAATGGAATAGATTGCTGCCTTGTTCAGAATTTAAGACCCTTTTGTCTTCTTACAGCTTTATTCTCTAGGTACTTTCTGAAATCATGAAAGTAACCATCGGAGAAGTCTGTGTATGAAGTGTTCCTTTCCAATGGCAGATTCTGTCCCATTCCATGACAGAACCACTTGGAAAATCGAATCAAGAGCAAGGATCCTGTGAACAGGTCAGCAAACTCCTTGAAAATGGTTGGAAATGTCCTACCATGTTAGATGAAATTGGGTTAAACTTTGGTTTCAGGTGTCTTGTCATTTCCATGAAGGGTGGGTGTCACTCCCCTTCTCTTGATCTCAAAGATCCTCTTCAACCTAAGATTCTGCAACTTCTCCATCTCAGACTTTGGCCCTTGAGTCTCCTTGCTCTGAGCTCACTAAGCCCACAGAAACTGCTATCTGATCTTTTCCTCCCAACCTACAGCACAGTTTGTGCTGGGTTAGTGAAGTGAATTGGTGAAAGGAGTGGCTCAAAGACATCAGAGCCAACCTAAGATAAGAACAGGAGGAGGACAAGTGGCACAGGGAGGAGAGGGAAGATGGGGAGAGCCACAGTGTCACACCAAGGTGTTGACAGTGAGTTGTTGGGTTGGTTCACCCCAGCTCATGGGACTGCACCCTAAAACCTGCTCCTCTGAACATTTGCCCTCAAGTCTTTTCCTTGCTCTTTTCAGTGCTCATATCAAAGTATCGATTTTTTTTTTTGTGTGTGGCCCTCAACAGTGTCATAATTCCACGTACCAGCACCACCAGAAAAAGACATCAAGAAATGCCATGCAAAGTTTCAGTGATAAAGCACTAAAACGCCAGAGAAAAAAAACCTGAGATTTTACAAGAACTGAAGAAAACAATGGAGTTAAAATGTATTTGTCACTCTCTAGTTGTTTTTTAAAACCAGCAAAATCATCCAACAGCAGCTTGGATTTTAGCAGCTCATATCTTGCCTGCACTGGAGGAAACCTGGAGAAGAGGGGATTGTTAAACTGTGTTAAGGGAATGCTCTTGTTAATGAATATCTTTGAATCCTCCTGGGCAACTGAGAAGATAACACCCTCACAGGGGAGACGGAAAATTGGAGTGAGCATCAGCAATGTTGGCAGCTGAAGTTCACAACTTAATCTGTATTTGGTTAAACTGAGAGAGTTGGTTGCAAGCTGCGGTGTCTGCTGAGTGGTTCTGTGCCCATGCTGGAGCTGGTATTTGCTGCTGGCAGGAAAGGTGGGAAGCCAAGGGAATCGTCTCCACAGCTGGCAAGGCAGGATTTGGCTGAACTTGTCTGCTGAAGTCCCAAACAAAAGAAGACATCCTAGACAACCAGTATTTATGTAGTTTTCAAAGATATATTTATAATTTTAATGAAAAAAAAAAAAACCAAAACCACAGGGTGGGAGGTCAAGATCACTTGCATAACGCTGTAAGCAGCTTTTTCTTCAGTAGGCTTTGGTTTCATTAATTCAAGGTGTTTACATTTTGCCACAGAGCATGTACTCCCCAAACAGAATATGCACAAACTGCTTCAGACATGAAGCTTGCAACAGATCAAGACACGGTGGTGTAAGAGGTCATCCTTCAGTCAAAGATGGTTTTCAAGTAAGCTATTTACATTTTCCCCAATGGTCTGTGAATCAAAATCTGGTTATTTACAGCATCTCAGCTGAAGGTCAGTGACTTCTGTAACTGCATTGGCTGATTGACATTAGACATGACTGATTTTAAGATCAAATAGTCTTAAATGTTAGGTAAAAATGTAGAAACATCTTGTGTAGACACTTAAAAATTAATTTACCCTCTATTTGCATTTGAAGTCAATTTTAGGCCATTAGTATGAAGTGAAACTGATTCAACTAAAAAGGTTCAAAATAACATGTATAATTAAATCAGTGTAGGCTCAGGTTTAAACCAGGTCTTGGGTGAAAGGCACAGCAGCAATGTGTTGTACTTACAGAAAAAAATATTGTGGTGATTGTTTTATTATTCATCTTTAGCACAAGCCTACCCTTAGAGTGTCAAATATAAGAAATGAATCCTTTCTCCCATATAGGTCCCCCACTATAAAAAAGAAGCAAGCAGATTTAGTGTTTCACTGGCAATAAGTCAAATGTTGCTTAAGACATAAGTCAGTGCCATTTGACACAACTGATAGTTTCCACTTGAGTAAAATTCATAAATGTTACCAGCATGAGATCTGAACAGATTTTTAATCTCTGGAGTCAGTGGCAGGGCAGTCTGGGGAAAACTAGAGTTATTTTGAGTCTTATGTTTGGCTGATGAATAAGAAGGACATTTTTGAATTCTTTGCCTGAGAGCTAGCCTGATATTTATCATCTATCATTGTCTGTTTTTCCTGTGTGTTCCTGTTTTATTCAATTGTGAGTTGCTCTGTCTTTTTTAAAAAGGACTTGTGTGTTTGCGTGAGTAGCCACACTTAATATTGTGGTTCTCTTCTTTCTGGGATGGAGATTGTAATTGCTTATTGATGGCCTATTTGTATGCTAATGTTGCTCAATAAAAAAAGCGAAAGCATAATTAACACTCCTGCTTCACCAAAAAAGAAAGGGAAAAAGGAAAGCTTGGAAAGGTCAGTGGATTTCACGTGATAAATTACTAAATAGTGGAAGTCATAGGATCCTACATCCTAGAATGTAATTCTTTCACTATTTATTAGCTATTATTTATTACAAATGCTGACTATACTTACTTTTTGGTAACTATTTTCTATATACAATGTATTTAGATATTATGACCCTGTGGTTGGTGGTATAATGTACTGCAGGCTGCCAATTTTCAGATGTAGTGGCTTTCAAGGGAACAGCACCTCTGTTTATTCTCCTATATTTCATTAAGGCACAATTCACTGGAAGTGCAGGTGGAGCTGGCTGGCTCTTGGTGTGGAGGCACGAGTCAGAGGACAGAGGGCCAGATCTCTTTGCAAACACCCACAGCAACCTGCAGCCCCCACGGCAGAACAAGCAAAACATTTACCACTGGAGTCAGTAAGTGTTGGCAGAACAGGCTCCCTACAGACTTGGAAAGCAAGGAAAATTTATAGCCCAAACCCCTGTGATATAGTTGGGTTTGCTGGATTTTTGGGTTATGCTGTCAGACACAGAATGAATGATAAATTTTTGGGCAGATGGGCAAGTGTGGAGCTGGAGGTGGTCGAACAGTGACCCTGCCCTGTTTTAATGCTGCCTTGGCTGTGAGACCAAGTAAACTGAGGTGCCTCACCTGGGGTGAGTGAACGTGTGCAGCCCCTGACCGGGGCTGGGCTGTGAGCACCACGGGTGGTGGGTGGGGGGTTCTCTCTGCTTGGGCAGGGGGGCACTCACTGCTTGCTGAGCAGCCTCAACAGGATTCCATTCAGCCATAAGGCTGAACCTTCAGATGCTGTCCAGGCTTTAAGGTTAGAATGACATCAAATTTCTAATAGGAAGGAATAAAAAAATCCAAATTATGACCTGAATGGTTATATATGACTTTTAAATGTAATGTCTTTTAATGGAGGTGCAAGTGCTATTACACCACTGTCCATAGCTTCCCATTAGCATAAAACACATTTTCTGAATTAACACTCACAAGTTATTGAATCGTAAAACTACTTCTTCAGAACAATTTTGTTTTGGTTTGTTTTATCTGCAGATGACAGAATATAGAAAACAGGGCCTTTCCCACTGTGTAACTTTGTTTCTTTGAATATATTACAAAATACAGTTCTTGCATTTACCGTTCTTCATGTTGCTCACAGAAGGTGGTTGTTGCATAGTCATGGGCTAGTTTTACAGTTTATAATCAAATAAAATACTATTCCAGGAAAAATGTTTTATTTCCTAAGAAAATGAAGGATAACATTAAAGCAATTAAAACATATGTTCATGTATTAAAAAACTAGCTAATCCAAACTCAAAGCACAGCAAAGTCAAAGATTACTTTAAATTTGCTTTTCCTTCTGTGATTGAGGTCATGGAAATGATATTTTGCTATACTTAAGAGTCATTGCTGTGTGATAACTGCATGTGGAAATTCAATTTATATGCTACCTTCTCTGCTAGTGTTCATAAAAATATTTCTTTAGTAGTTAATGGAGTTGTTTAGTAAGCACAGGTGAGGATTTGTTTAACACCATAGCATGTGACCTTTGTTTCTGGGAAAATACATCTGATAATGTTTGTGTGTTACCATACTTAATTATCCTCAGTTAGTGGAACTTCATACTGTTTCTTCTTGCCATTCTCTGACAAAAGGTAAATGATGAGGTTTAGGATTTTAGCCTAGACATAAGGAACAATTATGTTGAGTCGAGCAACACTTGTATGAAATAATTGACTTTGTTTATATCCATTTGCAATTTATCCACAAGAATAGCACCGAAAGGTGACATTTATCTCACAAGTTTCTC
This sequence comes from Daphoenositta chrysoptera, assembly GCA_013397915.1. Classification (NCBI taxonomy): domain Eukaryota; kingdom Metazoa; phylum Chordata; class Aves; order Passeriformes; genus Daphoenositta; species Daphoenositta chrysoptera. The sequence continues at coordinate 395,488 of VZRO01008041.1, read as the reverse complement.
ATTCATTTCTGTACTCTGAACTCAACTTTCATGCAGCTCAAGTGCATGATCCATGTACATGAATATTTATTATAGATGATGAAGTGTCCTTTTGACAGTATAATATACTTCACTATAAAAATAAACAGATTGTGCACAAGGCTGTCTGATTTGACTGGTGGCACAGATAGTACCTCACTTATCTAGTGCTTTTCATCACAAGATCTCCACACCATTGACTGCAGAGGGAAGTACCATTATCCTTCCTTGGTAATTCCACATCCTTTAGTGCATTTAGCAGTGCTTGAAGATACTGAGACCTCTCACGTCCCTCTCACAACATCCAGAGTATTCTTACTCAAAATTACTTTTGAAAATCCTGGAAACATTGTGGCACGGTAGCTCTTAGCATGTCAGTTACACATTGCAGGTCTTAAAAATAAAAAAGGTGGGTCCAGTTCTGCTTGATACATTATAGCTGGAGACTCTTACTACCATGGTTGGCTTTTGTTCACTCTGGTAATCTTCATGGCATGGATGCCACAAATTAGGGATTGCTCTGGTGAGGAAATTGTAGAGAAAGGGAAGAAGTACATGTAATGCAGCTCTATTCAAGCTGGACCAACTAATATTCCAACATGAAATACTGTACTCTACACCTTTAAGTGTGTCCCTTTAAGCATCTCTGAATTTTCAGAAGAGATGCTACACTTTCTGAAACAGCTGAACTGCCTGATCCCCAGGAATCACAGCATGATTAGATGATGCTATTCCCTGTCCCCCTATGCCCAGAGGACAGAGTTAACCTTTGAGTGTGTCCATGCCTGAGCTTTAATAAAAACATTTGTGAAGTTGATGCATTTGAATAGGTTTTATCCAGTGAATAGTAAGGAGCCTGTATTAGTGGTGCACATGAAATGTCACACTGGACAGAAGCCTCTCTTGAGCTCCAGGATTGACACAGACATGCACTTCTCAGCTCAGCATTTTCCCAAGCTTAAAAATCCCAGTACCCTCCTATTTAATTTCTGCAGTACTGTTTACAGTGACAAACAGAATGATGCCCTGTTGGCCCAATTACCTCTGGTATGAAATCAAATTACAATATCTTCATCATTCACGGCCAATTTAACTCCAAAAAATGAATATAAACCAACACAATGAAATGAAAAATGTTACCAATTTAAGTGATTGCATTAGTGCAGATTACAGCCTTCAGGTGTTAACAGATTTGTTTTTAAAGTAGATTCCTGTTTTCAGTGGTTGCTGAAAGACAACATCTAAGGATAGCTGACACACAAGCATTTAATTATGAATTAAATTAGTTATAGTGTATCTCTGAGCATATATATTTTTTTTCAGTTCTGTTTTTCTCATAGTCAAGTGATTTGATAAAGAAATGCAGTATCTCCTGAATTTCAGTTTGGGTTCTCACTGCTGCTAGCACTTTCTGTTTAAAGTGTCAGCCCTTCAGGAACAGATTTTGTCTCTCTACTATGCCAAACGCAATGAGGTCCTTGACCTGGAAAGGCAGACCTTTGGGAACCTACCCCAATACAAATAAGTGTTAGTAATAATGTAATGACATCCCAGGGTGCAAAATGTGCTGCCAGGCCCTGATTTACCAGCAAGGATCCCTTGTGAGAGGGCTCTGGGCAGACTTGTGCACTCAGGCGAGTGGCACCACGGCTCATCTCACCACAGCCTGCTCAGAGAGAGAAGCTGCCTCCTGTGTCTGACAATTTTTTCTCACGTGGTCTTTTTTCTGAAAAGGTAGGAAAAGATGGGTGAGTGGCCCATTGTCTGTTTTGCTTTCCTGCATTCCTTCTTAATTCTGATGCTTGTCAACTGATGGAACTCGTTTGCAGATGTATGTATATTTCCTTTAAGTTCCTTTATCTTTCTGGCAGTTTTGACACCACTAAAAATTACATCCCAGAGAACTTATGCCTCTCACTTAAGCTCCAGGCTGATCTTCCTCCTGTTCTCCTTCTTCTGCAAATGAAAACAGCGGCTTCGAAGGCTGGGATCTTAACTGATACTATGAAGCAAACTCCTCAATGGCAGAACGGAAACTGAATCTAACAGAGATACAAACAGTGCTCTCTGCTGTACACTGAAACATCATGCAATGACTATCGCTACTATGTGTTTATGATTCCCATGATTTTCAGTTTTGTCTCATAAGATGCTGTGTTATGCTATAAAATTATATTATTATTATTAGTAGTCTATATAGCATGTCCTAGAAAAGAAAGAAAAAGGGAAGATGAAAATAGCAGAAATTGCGCTGACCATTGTACTTCCAATCTGATCATAAAATGCCTGGAAAAATCTTACTTCAGGAGGAAGAACTGGAAAAAAGGTAGAGAAGGTACATTCTGGTTTCCAGTTGTAATGTATAGCCCCCAAACTCTCACAGTCTGTATCTCATTTAAAGCCTAACCACATTTGAAATCACAGTGCTGTTTGCTCTGACCCACCAAGGATCACTGCTGTGGCACGACGCAAACTCCAGCAGTTTCCAAGTCTGTCAGAGAGGGAAAAGGGCTGGAACAACCATGACTTGAATATCAATCTGTGGCAGGGGCAAAAATGCAATAGTTTAAGCTGTGGTCACTGTTTGGATTTTGACACAAACATATAGAACCCTGCGCAGGTGCATGTCATGGAATGCGGTATTTGGACTCATATGTCCTGCTGTCCCCTGTTTTTCTGCTACAGCACTGGTGTTTATACAAGAGGGCTGCAAACTATTTCTGTCTTTCCTTTCTTGTGACAGATATGTTTTCCTCTTCTCTTTCCATCCTCAGAAAGCCGTGGAAGTTAGGTGTCAAGAAATCAACCTATTGTAGCAAAGCTGGGCTCTGTATGTTCCTGCACTCAGCAAGCAGAAGGGGAAATTCCATCAATGTCGGTAATGCTTTGCCTAGATTTCAGTGGAACTGTACAAGGAATAAGCACTGCTCACTGTGTCTGTCAGTAGAGATTTATTGTGTTTGTCTTGAAGGTGTCAAGTAGCAGAGAGGCTGTAGAAGAGAAAATGAGCACGTGTGTTGGCTGAGCAGCTCCTGCAAAAGCATGGAGAGAGTGAGGCTGCTGGGAAGGACTGTGCTGTCATGGGAGTCAGGAGATGTTCTCCTTCCAGGTCTCCAGGTCATCCTGGTTACCTTCTCATCTCTAATCTCTCGTCTGGCTAGGTGCTCAGTTTTCTGTTGTCTTGTCTTATGTATGTACAAGACTGAGCAGAGATGGTCTAGAGCATGGCAGGGCAGTACCACCATAACAAATATATGAGGGCCACAAGTGCTGGAGGAGGCCGGTTCTGAACAATATGTCATATTTTCAGTCTGGAAATTCCTGAGGCAAAAATCTCTAGCCAGCAAGGCTGCTCTGGGAAGGCATTCCCATATGCCCAGCTTGTCCCCTCTTTTTTCTTCTATATGTTCTTAGCCCCTGCCAGGAACTGGATCTAGCACTCCGTGGACTTCTGGTCTGACCTAGTGTAGCTGTTTTTACGTTCTTGTGTTTTGTTAACTCCCTCTGTTTTCAAAATGTACTGGAGAGGAGGAGATACTTTAAAGTTCAGTCATTCTTCCTAGGTAACAGAAGGAGACCCAGGGGAGGGTCAGAGGTTTAACAAGTAGAGATTGACTTAACACAGACAATGAAGTCAGCAATATTCCTTACAAGACTTACTTATTAGTTGCATAAACCTTATTATCTTTCAACTAAATGGCTTTATATCTAATTTACTATCTGATAAAGGGGTAGCTTGAAAACCAGTAGTTACTCAGTATGCTGCTTATGACTCCCTGCTTTCATTTGTACTATAGCTTATCACTCAAGTTTGTCATTTGTCATAGACAAAAAAGAAAAGATAAAGTTCTTGCTTCAGCTTTGCTGTATTTTAAAAATAAAGCAGACGATGACAAATTCTTCGTTACTGAGTTGACTGAGAAAAAGGACAATTAGGCAACACATGATGGACAGAGGGGAGCCTTACAGAAGCAGGGCCTATCCTGAGTTAGGGTGATGTCATCCTGATTATGGAACTGAGATTTGTGGGTGTAAAAGAGAACTTGTTTCAAAGAGAGAGGCTTTGTTTTCTGACATCACAATCTTTCTTCTGAGGTCAGTGCAGGATCTATATGCTTCCTTTTGAGCACAGATCGACTTCCACACTCAAGCTTGAAGCCACTACCCTCCCACAGAGCAGCCTTCGGGACACTTGCCCACAGGGGAAATAGCTGCAGTGGTGGTGGCTCAGCTGAGCTACCAGAGTGCCATCCTGTGATATCAGAGAGCTTGCACCAAGTGGGGAAGTGGGATGAGCTTCTTTCTTCCACTGCTGCATGCATGCAGCAAATAATTTCAGAGCTTTTAGGCAGCTAATTGCTGATGTTCTTTAGCTGGCAATATTAATGCAGATTGTAGGCCAAGGAACACGCTGTACCTTAGGTTGGTTGCTAGTCCACCTTCCCCTGCCTGAGGCTCCTCTCTGAAAGGATCAGGTTTCCTCATGCCCATTATCTTCCTCACTTGGGGCACTCAGACATGTGCACAGGAGTCACCCATGTATATCCCAGAGTCACTTATCCTGCAGACTGCCACTAGACACCTCTACACCTCCCCAGCTTAGTGAGAATCAGCAGCAGTAAATACGTGTTCCTGTCCTGCCATTCTTCTGCAAGACTTGGCATTTTGGCTTAGAACAGCTCCCACCAAGGCTGCTATGTTTTACATGTGAACAGGGGCATTTTCCAGCGGTTTTACTCTGGGAGCAGAAAATTCCATCAGAAGGGAGGAGAAGACAGTTGGATATTTTTTATTTCTTGCATTGCCATTACAGGACTCCTCAGAAATAATTTTGGAGATCAAACTTCCTGGAAAAGGAGTGTCCCTTAATATATATATATGTGGATAATATGAGGAGGCGCTTACGTGACTTCAGTTCTTCCATTATTTGTGTTTCGAATTACTGGCTTTATAATCTCATTATCTGTGGGTCCTGTGTTATTTTATTTCCTTATGAAAAAGGAACATAAAGAGAAAGGTGCTAATATCTCATGACCTAATTTAGCTGGAGCCATGCTCTTCTTTAGCATTACAATGGCTACGTCAGTGGAGAATTCCCAGGCCTAGTGATTTGTCACTCCTATATTTAGATTCCCAGTCATACTTATGTATATTGCACAAAACCAGTCCCACATCAGCTTTCACAGCAGTCTGGGTGGAATTACTCTCTATTCTGCCCAAGCCTTTTATCCTTGAAGGAAAAAAACCCAAAGGAACACTGAAACTCACATTATTTTTATTTGTTGTTGATTCACCTTTCTGATAGTGATAGGTTGTGCACACTATCACCTTCTCCCTCTTCCAAAATGAAAACCAGCTGGCTTTTGGCATTCCCCATCAGGTTTAGGAGTCAGCTAGGTGCCAAGTTTCACTCTTCTTGGTATTATGCAACGCTCCTACAGAGCCCTCAAGCAGAACATTAGAAGCCTACACAACCTTAAGCTGAAAACCAGAGGTGTTTGTACAATGAGGCAGCAATTTTGAAGATTATGCCCTTGAACGTCAGTGCTTCTTTGTGGATGGGTCAGAAAGTTTTCGTGTTCTTTTTCCCAGTACTGCAAGCCATCTGGATGCAAGCCAGATCCTGTCTAGAAGCCGTGCATCGTAGTATTAGCCTGGGCCAAAAATTCCTCTCCAGTGACAAGGCATCTAACTCAGGCTCAGTGCCACGCTGGTGCAACCGGACTCGAAGGTGTCTGTTCTCATGGAACACGCACAGAGCAGCAGCAGGATGTGGTGTCTGCCCCCACTGCCCGGGTCTTCTTCACTTTTCTGAGGGTTCTTCCCTGCACTGCCTTTGCTTGTGCGTTCTGACTGGTACGGAATTGCATCCAAACAACCTGGATTGAAGAATTCTGGCAGCAGGATTGTCCTTTCTGATAATTAGATAAAAAGTCCTGTCTTCATTGCTGCTCTGTTGATAACTCAGACCCCAGCGTGTGTAGAAATATGGGGTTTAGAGGATCTGAAGATACAGGTTGCATCGATTTGCTCCCAAGCTATCACAACTTACATTCTCCTCAAAATTCCGTCAATATTCCATCCAAAGAAGAAGTCATAATGATTTTTTCCTCTGTCACAGCTGTGCTTTTAGTATGCTGATGGAAAATGTGTTGGACTTTTGACTTATATTCTAGTTTGAAATAGATAGATCAGTTTATACCAGGCAGTGATTCGACTGGAAAACTCCTTACCACACCCAAAAGAAATGAAATGAGTAATTATGAATATTCTCTTTAATCATAGAAAAGAGCCTTGTATCCAAATTTATGCAGACTCCCTTAAAGACATGACCAGGTTCTCCTTTCATCATCATCAGATTTGCTTTGTGTCTCTCAGTTAACTTCCTTTAAGTTGCACCACTGGTTTATGCTAGAGTTACGGAGAGATCTTGCTCCCAGGCATCTGAGGAAATGCCTCCCTCTTCCTCATTTTCTGTGTCTTTTGTTATTTCTCGTATGAACTGGTATCATAAATATTTAGATGGAAATGGCTAATAGGAAAATTGTATGGTTTCTAAGTTCAATGAGCCATTAAATAGGTTCTAATAATCTCAATAAAAGTTTGGAATATTTAATAACGAGAATCAGACAAATAGGTTGCTTGATTGCTACCAGACTCTCAGTAAATATTGTCAGTGGTTCGTACACTATGGGTTCCTCAACACCCTCAAAGAAGAGCCTCTGGGCATGGGGGAGGGCATCAACCAAATAATGTGTAAACAAAGTGCTGTTCAAGAAAATATAGCTGGGTTTTTTGAAAATGCTATTCACCATATGCTTTTTATCATCACTGTGGAAGGTTTAGAGGTTTTCCAATAAGCAATTAGAGAACTAATGACACTTTGCATTTTAAAATAATTTACACTTGTATGGCATGTAATATCACAAATCAGAAATTTGAGATGTACAGAGTCACCTTCTCCAAGGCAATGGCCCCTCATATCTCAGAAACTGGGGAAGGTGTTAGTTTAATCAAATTACATCAGGGCACAAAGCCAAGTGGGAAACTTTGGTTAGCATCTCCCTCTAGAGCCCTTATCTTCCTTGACTATATAGTGAATTTAGAAATCGCTTAATTAGGTAATTGAAAATTAGGTAAAGTTAGAGTCCTAATGTACATTGCATGTCTCCTCTTTGCTCTATCCAACTAAGAAGAATTAAATATTTATCAGGCCAGGTGGAGACACTCAAAGGCCTGATAAGCGTTTCTGCAAAAATCTTGAATATATGTGAAAATCTTCCATGCCTTGGTCGGTGATATATGGGCCAAACTCACTAAAACATTTTTGTTATGAGCAATCTGCTTGTGTCATAGAATCATAGAATTCTTTGGGCTGGAAGGGATCTTAAAGGGACCTCATCTCATTCCAACTCCCCTGCCATGGCAGGGACATCATTCACTAAACCAGGTTACTCAAAGCATCCTTCAGCCTGGCCTCGAACATTTCCAGGGATGAAGCACCCACAGCTTCTCTGGGCAGCCTGTTCCAATTCCTCACCACCCTCACAGGAAGGAATGTCTTCCTTATATCTAATCTAAATCTTCCCTCTCTCAGTGTGAAGCCACTCCCCCTTGCCTTATCATTACACATCCTCTCCAGTTCTCTTCTGTCCCCCTTTAGGTACTGGAATCCCCCACAGCAGGGATTCCCCGTAGCCTTCTCCTCTCCAGGCTGAACAGCCCCAGCTCTCCCAGATTCTTCAGGAGAGCTGTTCCAGGGCTCTGATCACCTGTGTGGCCTCCTCTGGGTTCACTCCAACTGCTCCATGTTCTTCTGATGCTGGAGGCCCCAGAGCTGGCCCCAGCACTCTGGATGGGGTCTCACAAGCACAAAGCAGCAGGGGAGAAGCACCTCCCTCAAGCTGCTGGACACGCTTCTTTTGATGAAAGCCGGGATATGAGCCCACTGTCCTTGGTGGATGTTTGATCTTGTGACATCAGAAAGGTGGCAACAAAATGCCTCCATCTACAGAGACCCCCAACTGTAGAGACCCCATGCTTGTTTTATGTTCTTTAGAGATCCCTTTCTGCAAGGCAGGACCATGTCTGTCCATCGTTACAGCCATTTATGATATTTGATGAGATAGATCAGAGCCTCGGGTGGTACAGCTGCAGGAAGCAATAAACTAGTTCAACATTCTCCTACCTCGTGTTAACTAGATAAGAGGTGCTCACATTAGCTGTACTGTACACCTTTTAAATCTGCAGTGGAGGAAGTGTGAGAACAGGGAAAGGAGAGATGCTTGATCTGCCCTACACCTTCCTTGCTCTTATCTCCTTGTGTAAATGATAGATGAAGTTACTATGCCTGTAATCCCTGCTGAGTGAACAGAAAAAAGAATGAACAGTGTTTCCAAAACATTTGCAGCAGTATTGCATAATCCTTCTGTGGTGATCTGCAGGCTCCACCTGGCCAACTGTTTGTGCAGCTGTAGCTCTTCTTGGAGCTCTGGCCATGCCCACCTGGATTTTCTCTGACTTAGCAGGTGGCACCTGCCATTAAACACCATTGCTCCTATGTTTGACTTACTTATGGATGACTTTACTTACTTATGGATGTACATACGATGTGTAGGGGGGACAACTATCCCTCTGAAGACATTAATTTTTTTGGGTTTGTGCATCATGGGAATATTAAACAGCTGGTGAGCTAGGTTTCCTGTCCCTCAGATCACTATTTGTTTAATTGTCTCTTGGTATTTTCTGTATCTGATGAATCTGTCCTCTATCCATTTAAAATTTATATTACATTAGCTGTTCAGTGTGGGAACTGATTCTCAGTTGTGTCTTACATAGCTTAAGAGGACTCTGGGGCACAAAACCCACAGATGTTACCTTGATAATAACCAAGCTTGCATTTCATGGCATGTGTCCTGGTTTCAGCTGGGATAGAGTTAATTTTATTGTTAGTAGCTGGTGTGCTTTGGGCTCTGTATGAGAATAAAGTTGATAACATGCTGATGTTTTGGTTGTTGCTAGGCAGTGCTCACCCTGTGTCAAGGACTTCTCAGTGTCCCATGCTCTGCCAGTGAGGAGGTGCACCAGAAGCCTGGAGGGCAAATGTCCAGGTGACCTGAACTGGCCAAAGGGATATTCCACACCCTAGAATGTCATGCTCCATGTATAAAATGGGGGGAATTGGCCAGGAGGGGTTGATCACTGCACAGGAATGGGCTGAACATCAGTCAGTGGGTAATGAGCAATTTTGTTGTGCATCACTTCTCTTTCTTGGGTTTATTCCCCTCTCTTTTACTTTTATTTAAAATTCTTCTTATTATTGTCATCATCATTATTGTTATTGACAACTTTATTTCACTTATTAAACTGTTCTTATCTCAACCCATGGATTTTACCTCTTTCTGATTCTCCTCCCTATCCCACTGGGGTGGAAGGAGGGGATAGCAGTGAGTGTCTGTGTGGTACTTAGTTGCTGACTGGGGTTGGAGCTCAACAGCATGTATACACGTCTATAACTAGGTACCTCTTGCATATTTTGGAAGCATAAAAATGCCAATTAAGTTCAGTGATGGACACCCAAGTCCATTGATCAGGTTCAACTAGGTAAAAAAAAAAGCTGAATTTATTCAGAGTGATTTAATTCCAGTGACATTAATGAAAGTTCAGTGATGGAGAGAACAACCAGAATTAGACTGTGTAGTATGATGCATAGCCCTTTCAGACAGCTTTACAAACAGTGAGTGCTATATCTGCACAGAGTTTATGTTACATTTAGGCTCTTGTCAAGGAATCCAATCTGTGCGGGAAGTCTTTCATGGGTGCACAGAATTCCATTAATGACAGCAAAGGCCCATCCAGGCAGCAGGACATGCAGGTGTCTAGGTAAAGGGTAGTGGCATATATTTATTTATTTGTTTGTTTATTTATAAACTGCTCTCATTAGTTGCAAAAATGTTTTATTTCCAGGTTGGAAGAAAGCAACTTTCACACATTGTGCTGTGGCACTTCGAGACAGCTCTGAGTGTCTTATCAAGCCGATGCCACTAAGATAGTGGAGGGTCAGATGGAAATTATGTGCCTGGAGTTTTGCCAGAGCTACTGAATCACATGCTTGGTTCTTTCTAAAAGCAGTTGGGATCTTTGGAACCTTGTACCATTAAAGCTGTACTGGCCATTAGCATGGTGCTCACTTTTCACAGCCAGCTATGAAATAAGTGGAAGGTTCCTTTTTTCTGGCCTTCTTTATCATCCATATGTCTGGAAATTCAAATGAGGCAGAGATTATTCCCCAGTCCCATGCAAACAGGTACTCTGTGACATGGGGCATCTGTGGCTGTACTTTAAAATTTCTTTCAGGTAAGAAGTCTGCGTTCAGAACCTGCTTTTGAGAGCCCAATCAAAGGGAAGAAAACCCTTTACTGACAGCACACTCCTGTGTGCTAATTAACTGATAGGCAGAGGAGGTGGGAACTGTCCTTGTAACCTCCTTTAATCAGTTGGTGGTGGAAATCTGAAATTCTCCCTCATCATGGCAACAAGTGGAAAAATATAGCAGAAAGAGGAGCATATTTTCTGTGCCGACTTGCAAGAGTGGCAAAGGTCTGAGTCGCCTGTAAAGCCTCTGCCAGTGCAGTGGCAGCTCAGGGAAGCTGGGCTGTTGTAGTCAGTGTGAATATTTGCAGCCCGTGTATCCTGTGAGTGCCTCTGTAGCCCTCCATCGGGGCTGCCAAGGTCTCTGCAACGCCCCTTGTTCTCCACTCTAACAATAATCTCACTGCATAGCTTTGGCTGGCACCTCGCTCGTGACTGTTGGGCAGGGCACTGCTTGAAATTAGATACAACAGGCCACTTTCAGAGCGAATGCTGAGCCTGCAATTGCAAATTCGAGCCTACAAAACCACAGCTGCAGCATGGTTAGAATGGTTTCTCAGAGGTGTTCTTGCAGCAGAGTGTGGCTGGGCGAGATGACTGATGTGTGGGGTAGGTAAACTCATACCTCTAGCTCTTCATTTGTGGTCTCAGGCTGTGATTGGACATGTTATTCCAGATAGAATTGGGCCAGGGAAGAGGTTATTGTCCCTGTCTGCTTGTCATGATTCTCCTTACTACTCAGGGTACTCTCACCCCTAAACCTCCTGAAATAACTGCTTATATGGTCCCTTCCTACCATGGGCTTCTCTCCCCACCAAATGGGGAGGGCACTTAAAAGTAATAATTTGAGCAACATTTATTTATTTATTTATCTATTGACTGACTGGTTGATTTTCTGAACTGTGTGGTTTTGGAAGGGGCAGTTTAAGGTTGGTCTATACCAGTGGGTTGGTGAGAGGGATTACACCAGTTTACCATTCCCAAATGAAGACACTTTTACCACTGGCATGGCCAGACACTCCTGCTATTTCTCTTGTGCTAGGCTCAGGTGCTGATCATATCCATGCATGAACCTTTTGGTAATTGAATGAGCCGACTCAGCTCTCCAGAAGGGTTAGGTGAGCACTGGAACTGGTGAAGGAAAGGACTGGACTGTGCAGTCGGGGCAGAGACAAAGGAGTACAGCCATATGCTGACAGCACATGCCTACAGATGGGAGCAGATGAGGCAACCCTGGGAGCTGTAGAGAGCAACTCTTGTGTAGTTTCAGTGCTAGATCTGAATGGGTGGCAACTTCAGGATATGGGAAGAGACTGATGATGATTTAAGGACCCTCCTGCTAAGGCTTCTGGATGCCCAGCAACTTATTAAAGTGTTCAGTGAGGTAGAGATCACTAAATGCAGCCTTTTGAGAAACTAGTCAGGAGTTTGTAGCTTCTCCAGGCTGCAGCTGGAAATACAATCTGCATTTGGAAGCATGTGAAGTTGTTTGGTTAAAGCTCTTGAGTGTGCTTCATGGAGGGGTGCCTCAACAGTGACTGTTTCTTTGATGTCTGATGGGATTCTGGTGGGATGAGGAAATGCAGCTCCTGCTGGGCCCTGCCTGGGTCCTCTCCCCACGCCAGGTCAGAGTGCCTTGGTGGACAGCTGATCCAGTGAACTGCAAATATGAACTGCTCCACAAGTGATGATGAGCAACCAAGGGAGGAATAGTAACCATGGGATTTAATTACAATATTTGAATTAGTTTGCTTACCTATGCCCTGCAACTTCAGACTCCTTGGTCTCCTAGAGAAGAATGGGGAGCTGTCTGTGACCCGTGCAAGACACCTTTCAGGGCAGATGTCCATCTGTGTGCCACTGAGTGGCAGATAAACATCTTTGCCCTTCTAGCTCAAAAGCGTGGGTAAATGAGAGGACTAAGCTCTGATTTTCCTCAATTTTCAACTCAGGCATGTCTTTGTAACCCAGCATGCTCCTATTTATACAGATAAATGCCAGCTCAGCAGGGATGAGCAGTATGATTTCCCACTCTCCCTGGTGCTTAAGCTGGGACATTTTGTTACAAGTGATTAGGCCATTAACTCACCAACTCCAAACAGGACTAAGAAGGAATTAAATGCTGTGGGAAAGATGTATTCAGTGGCGTTTTGACTTGCTCTGTTCCTCAGGGCAAGATCCATAAGCCTCTTGGTTGTAGCCAGAGACCTGTTAAATAAACCCTGACCCTGGGCACTTCATTGGTGAATGCATTGTGAAATTTCACCCACTCTTTCCATCAGACTCTTCAGACATCTCCTGTGTAGTCTCACCCTTCATAAGAGCTGAGAACTACAGCAGCTATAAAACTTGAGGAGTAATGAAGCTCAACCCTAATTGAAATGAACACCTCAGATTATATGTTGGAGCTTCCTGTTTTATTAGAGGCTGTTCCCTCCCCCTGTGTTGTCATTGAAGAGCTTACAGCATGGATTTGCAACTTCCCCAAATAATGAGGACTTTCTGGTGAAAAGACCTGGGCTGGAGGAGTGAGAAGCCTGAGAAACTCGACATCCCAAATACCCCATCTCCCACACATCCAGGGTGTGTGCGAGCCTGGAGGATTTCCGCAGAGGGAGGTGGTGATAAGGCAGTCCTGTTTCACAGCCCAGCTGGCGTGGGGCTGTGAGATTCCTTCAGCAGAGAGTTTCACTGATCCCTGCCCGAGATCACTGCCCATGGACCAGCCCAGTGGGGAACACGCCTGGCCCTTCCAACCCCACTGCAGGACAAGCTGCCAGTGCAGATGTAACCTCAAACCCAACAGTCCAGAGAGGGATGTGGCTCGAGCTCGTGGCTCAGCTCTGTGCCTGCCATGCTCTTTGGGGAGAAGAGGGCAGCACTGCAGTCCCCACCCAAGATTTTCTATTTCTTCCATTTTCCAGCCTTTCTCTTCCTTGAGGGCAACTGATGAGCCAGATTCCCTAAAAAGGTCCTGACATCCTTCTCATCCCAGTTTCTCTGGCCTCCCCTCGCCCTCTGGCCTTGCATGGGGCCCATGGCTCTGTGGCAAACTGTGGACCTCACCTGTGGCAGACACCCCCTGAGAACACAGGGGCAGGATAATAAAGTCATGGAATCATCAAGGTTGGAAAAGACCTCCAAGTTCATTGAGTCCAACTGCTAACCTAGCACTGCTAAGGAAAGCCAGCTCCCCATCTCTGTCAGCTGCCTGCTGTGCTTTCAGGATTTATTTTGCACCAGTTTTGTAATTAAAATGTGTTAGAAAGGATGTGCAGGATCCTTGCTTTTTTGCAGAAGGACTTGGCTTTTTTCCATGTGTTCATGCTGTGGGCTGTGTGAAGGAAAGCAGAGTGGAGTCTGCTGTGATCTCATGTTTGGCTTTCACCAGCTTCTCTCTAGAGACACATAAAATTTTGGCTATCAGGGGCTTTACAAAATCTTGAAGATCTGTGAAATGTTCTATAGAACAGAGAGTGTGGAGAGATGATACAGCAGTTCTCAGCTTCTCATCTGAATTTTATAGCTGAACCTAATTTTTGGCTGTAGGTTCAGTGTGTCCCTCTGGGAAGTGGGTCCAGGAATGCTAAGGTGGGCTCCTTCAGCTCGCGTGTTCCCCTTTGCACAACTTATTTTGTAGGAGATGTGAGAAGAGACCTTCATCCAGCAGAAGGCCAGACTGTTCCCTTCTCTGTAGGTTAATGTGCTCACAGACTCACAGCAGCAGGGTTGGGAAGGTGACCTCCAGCAGGTTGGTCTTCAGCTGGCAACAGGCCTCTGCAAAGGGAATGGCTCTACACAGTGCATCATTTTGCTGTTTCCTTGCAGTGACATGGCCATGGGTGGTGTGATGGTTGCAAATTAATTTAATTCCCTGTCTTAAAAACACCAGGGAAGCATTATATAATGAAGGCGACACAGCCTCCATGCCTCCTGTGAAAAAGAGAAACTTGTGCTTCCTCACACTGCGATCAGTGCCATTCAGAAGGTTTTAATGAGTTACACAGAAAGAGTTAGGAGCAAAATAAGGAAAAAAAACCCAAACCTCGCCCTTCTGTGAAAGCAGAGTCACAACAACCCCCTGAATCTAGATAGTCAGGACTGGAAAAGAAAATGGCCTCACCCATAATTTATGGCTCACTATATAGCCACAGAAGCTTTGCTGCTTGCAAATACGACCCTTAGTGGGTTATTAACCTGAGTCTCAAGAGGCTCACGTTAACACATTCATCCTGTTAATTAATTAGCTGAAATATGCATGCCTTCCTCTGATGCTAGCTTGCAAAGGGCAACATGAATTTTGATTATACTTAATCCCATATGAAATACAGCAGACGCTCACACTGTGTAAACACTGACGGGCAGCTTAGAAACCTCTGTGATCCAACAGGATCTGATCACAAGAGCTGGTGTCTGGCAATCCGAAAAAGTATTTCAACACAGAACTGCCATGGTATTAAAAATAAAGTGGTGTTTGTTTCATCATAGGCTTGTTTTTGCAGCAATGGAAGCAGTTGTAATACTAACGCCAGTCAGGCAGTCATGTTACAGAGGCATTATCAATACACTTTTCAAACTTTCTTTGTGGAAGAGATATAAGTTTATTTGCATCCAGAAGCCTGCCATCTACAAAGCTGCTATAAAGCCTTGGCTGTGAATAGCTGACTTCGAATGTCCTGCTACACACCTTTCCCAAACATTTGATACGCAGCAGGTGAACGTGAAAGGCTTATCAGTCCAACCCAGTGTTATTTCCTGTCATAACTTTGCACAACAAAAGAAGTTTCTGTCCTTGCTGAGCTTTGGTGTTGCGATATGTGCTGAGGTTCCTTCAGAGAAACCGCTTTAATCCTTGGGAAGCCGAAATCACAGAGAAAGGGATAGGGATATTGCTTCTGCTAACTGCAATTTTATCAGCACCCAGCTGTATCAAAGCACGCGGGTGCGACATGGGAGGCAGCACAAGTGATGAAGGGATGCTTGCCCAGACTTCTGCTTCAGCAGAATAAAAAGAGAACCTGGACCACATTTTCAGTGTTACATTTCAGTTTCCCAGTGCTGTAAAACAGGAAACAAAAAGATAGACTGGGACTTCAGTTTAAACCTATTTGGTTAGAACTTCTTTTAGGGGGAAATCTTTTGAGGAAGGTGAAGGGATGATGCATTGATCACTATGCCACCCGAACAATTTTCTGCCCTAGGAAACTACTATGACTTTGTAGTACAGGTAGATGGGTTCTTCAATGCCCTTTGTATTTGACATAGGGATGAGAGGGAGGAAAAAATTCATCCATTTAAAGGGGACGAGAGCTGCTGTTTTTGTGTGAATGGCAAATGCAGAAAGAGAGTTGGATTTCCTGTGGTTTCATGACAATAGAAATGCACTTGCTGATCTTGTCAGCTCCCAGATCTGCCCTTGAAATGCTGCTAGGGCTGACAGAAGGTCTGCTTCTCCTCTTCCCCACCAGCCCCATCTGATGGGGGGGAGCACACTGCTGTTCCTTATCCTCACCTGTAACCAGAGGCTGGGAAGAGGCAATGAGTGGATCCTGACCTCATCTCAAATAGATAAGGGGCATAAAGTGGCAGTGCAAGGCAGTACAGCAAGGACTAATCTAAGCACATGTGCCCTTGGCTGTTCCTCCTCCTCCTGAGGAGCTGAGAGTGCTGAGGTCCCTGTGCCTGCTGGGGCATCCTCCATCACAGAGCAGAGCAGCGGGGGATCACAAAGGTGTGCAGGTCCCTTCAGCTGTGCTGGAGGAAAAGAGATATGAAAAGAAGGGAAAATAGTTCTTCTCCAGATCATAGAAGCATAGAATCATAGAATATCCTGAATTTGAAGGGAACCACAACTATTATCAAGTCCAACTTCTGGCCCTGCACGAGACAGCCCCAAGAATCACACAATGTGCCCGAGAGTGTTGTCCAATGCTTTTCCCAATATCCAACCTAAACATCCCCTGAAACATGTTCACGCCACTCCCTGGGATCCTGTCACTGGTCACCATAGAGAAGAGATCAGTGTCTGCCCCTCCACTGTCCCCCATGAGGAAGTTGTAGACAGCTGAGATCGTCCCTCAGTCTCCCCTTCTCCAGGGCTGGTGGTGCCTTACTTGTGAAGTGCAACTCAAAATAAAACCACTCAGCGCTCACGAGCATAAATGTAAATTTAACCACATACATTTTTATAAAACGTCAAGGACTTGGGCTGAGTCACCTTTGCCAAATACTAGGCAAAATGTGGGAAGATTTGACATTTGAGGGAGGAGCATGTAAGAAATTGTGTGTGTATGTGGGCACATATAAGCCCATACATGTACACACATCTGCCTTTGAGATGCAGTGCCTCATGCAAGGGTAGAAGGAGGCGTCTTCTGCAAGGGGTTTTATTCTTTCAAAGGAAGCCAATGAGAGAGTGTGTGCTAAATGGAGGTTTGTCTGCATACACAAATTGTTACAATTTAACTAAATAGGTTTCTAAATTAATTTAGTTAAGTCAGTACAACCCCTTTGGTAGCTAACATTGATTCAGCTTAATTGAGTTTGTTCCTAAATTAAGCTAAATCAGCATAAAGCACTCATCAACCAATCTGAGCATTAAGGGCTGGCAATTTCTGAGTGTAAGCCAGGCCTGGGTGAGCTGGGGGATATCCTGATATCCCCAGTGTCCCTGTATCCTCTGATGGTGAAGTGACCAGGGAGTGCTGCTCTACCTGCTTGGTGGAGGTGACCTGGGGACAGCCACCTTGAAGAAGATGGCATCAGAACCTTGACTTGTTCTTGGTCCTAAACAGGGCTCTTAATGGGTGACTTTGTAATATCATTAGAGGTCAGTGTCACTTGGGAACTACTTTCACGACAATCATGTGTCAAGTAAACAACAAAAGGTTTTATTGCAAGACATTTGTAGTGGATTTCAACCAGATAAATATAGTCACAACTTAAAGTACTCAACACCCATTTTTGAGGAGACAGTAGCACAATTTCCCTTGTTTTTCTTTTGATCTGGAAAGCAAAACTCTTTAAATTGTGGGCTGACAATATTTCCTTTATGTTCAAGGAAACATAAAGCATTGCTCAAAAAAAAAAAAAAAAAAGATGTAAAGTGCAGACAGAGCTGGCTTTTCACTGTATTATTTCCTCCAGAAGTTTTTCTTGGATATTGCTTTAGTATATATTAATAATGGGACAATATTTCTTTATAGGGTGTATAATTCAATGAAACATATTAACGAGACAGTCACTTTAAAACAAACATATTCTTCACATCCAGTGTCAGAAAAGAAAATGTTTTTCTTTGCGGATGAATCTAATATGTGTTAGCCAGAAGCTGACTGTTAACCAGGGTAACATAAAAGCTCCTGTAAATGGTACTGGAAAACCAAGGAGAAAAAAAACCTCCTCTGGTATTCCCTGAGAAATGTTGGTTCGTTGTGTTGGCTTTAAGGCAGAATACTACAATCCAGCCCATAGGGTAAGTGGATGTGTCTGTAATAGGTCATTTGGCTTCAAATGAGTGTTCCCACTTCCATCCCTTTTTTTTT
>VZRO01008041.1:314479-377538 GCA_013397915.1 Daphoenositta chrysoptera | reverse complement strand
TTTTTTTTTTTTTTAGTAAAATAGGATTTCTGTCTGACAGGTCAGACTGGAAGTGAAAGAAAAGAACAGCAAAGGGGGACTGAGCTCTGTTTTTACACCAAAGGCTTTGTGGGCTTTTATAGCAGGAAAGTCTTTAAGACTTTGAGGACTTCAAGAGATCATGAAGGCAGGACAGCAGCAGAACTGTCTCTTCAAGGGCCCCCTAAATGGTTTCACGTCAGGCACGTGTTGTGGACAACAGAAGGTCCTTGTTTAGTAATGAAGAAAAAGCCAGCAGTTTTGCTTCTCCACAGCCAGATTTTTAAGCCATAATTGGATCTTGTAACACTGCCAAGGTAAAGGCAGAGGGCCATGACAGGGAAGCCTGACACTGCAAGTGAACTGAAACTAAATATAGTTCTCATGCAGTTTAAAAAAACACACATCAAAGCCCAGAGAACCCAGCCCCATCAGAGACTCTTGCAATGGAACAAAATGAGAAAACGACGATGATAACATATGTATTTTACTGTGGAGCTACAGGCAGGCAAATGAAATAATCTGAGAGTGGCTTTGGCTGGTTGTGATTAAAGATCATTACGCGCCAAGCAACCCGAGACAGAAGCCAAAGCCTGGCTGCCGAGAGTGCTCCTGGGCAGGGGGAGCGGGGTGAGCCCCGCTCGGGCACGGGGGCAGCGGGTGCTGGGCACGGCCGTGCTGGGTGAGGAGCTGGCATGAGTGTCTCTGCTGCAGAGACAACCTGGCTGGGGGCTGCACAGGGAGATGCTATCAGTGCCCCTGTGGTAGCAGACCTGCTTCGTGCAGGTTCCTTCAATTGCTAGGCATCTGCAAAGCTCCTTTCCAAACGACACTGGTGTGTGCTGCCATGTCTCCTTGGGGGCTGCATTGCCAGCCTGTCCTGGTTCCAGTCAGGACAGGGTTAATTTTTGCAGTAGCCAGGAGCAGGGAGTAGCCAGGAGACCTGGATTATTCTCTACCACATCAAGTCATTTTCTGGGAATGGGGAAATGGAGTGAGTGGCTGGGTGTTGTTGGGGGTGATAACCCACGTGTGAATAATTAATTTCTTTTACACAACAGTATTGTTGCTATTACTGTTTGTTTTCTTATCTCATTGCTCTTTCCAGTAAATTGTTCTCGTCTTAACCCATGATCTTGCCTTTTGTGTCTCCAAGTCTCCTCTCAAGCCTGCCACAAGGGAAGGGGAAGAGCGAATGAGAGGCGCGTGGTTTGGAGTGATTTCAGTGGGAACACTACACTGGAGAATGCCATTCCCAAATTTCAAGATGGTGTGGTCCTTGCTGCACCCTAAGTGGTTCGTCTGGGTATTTGCTAAGTCACCCCAGAGTACCAAATCTTTGTTGCAAACTCAAGCAGTGTGTGCAAAGTCCAGAGTGCTGTGAATATGGACTTGGCTATCTTGGTTATCATCTGTGAGTGATCTAAAAGCCCAGTTAAAGAATATTGATGGGTAGAAAGCAGATGGAAACAATAGTCAAAGAGAGGGTTAATTTTTCCTGAGGTTAAGAGGCTGGACTAGTAAACTTGCAGATATTCCTTCTAGCCCTACACACTACAAAATTTGGATGGCAATCTTTGGATGGCCCTCTAAGTCCAGCTTTATTCAGAATTTGGTTGGCACCATTACTCAGACCAGAAGTTATCTGGCACATGGGAGTCTGGATTGAGGCTCAGGTAGCCCTTCCCCTCACCCAAATGATATGGGTTCCTCAGTTTAGTAAGGACCACAAAAGTGGAAACAAAATAAAAATTGAAATGAACATCCGAGATATTTTCCAGCGTGGGAAAAAAAAAACCATTAGAAGTGGGAAGCTTTGAGAGTGTTTTGCATTCAAATTGCACCTTTTATCCTAAGAGATCAAGTACTTCACACATAGCTACAATCAGCACCCCGCTCAATGCAGCCATTTCTGGGGTGGAGCACAGGAGAGGAAGATCAAATATGTCTAAAGACACAGGGCCAAAAATACTCACAGGAAAAGTGAGCATCTCTAAAAGTCCATGAAAGCAAGGGCACCTAGAAAACCTGTAGAAGGTACTGTGCAGATCACCTAATCTATTGAAGTGGAGAGTAGAAGTGATTTTAATCCAGTGGGAACTGCTGTAGATATTTTCCCTGCCAGGAAGGCTTCCAAATCCTCTTCCAAGAGATGCAGGAGATTTATACTGCACATGAAAGGTCTGTCTGGCCAGAAGGAACTGCATGCTTGACTTCTGAAAAGAAACACTAAGGAAATAGAGTTTTCATGAAGAAAGCATCTGTTAGCTTTCATTCTTCCCTTTCATGGGAAAAAATGTGTTATGAAAAAATGAGGTTTTCCTCATATGGTCAATGAGGAGCTGCAGCCCTTTAGCTTACTCCTTCTTTCTAATATACAAGGGGATTCCACAGTCATGTTGCTGTTAATTCAGTTGGTGTTAACCCAGGGGAAACCTGTATTTCCATCCAAGAAATTATGTAGTGTCTTTGTTTATCTGTTGCAATGCAGGATTTCCAGCTTTTCAGCAACCTGCATGCCAAAACTAAGGGTGTTGTTTTTGTTTGTTTTTGGTTTTTTTTTTTTTTTTTTTACTGCATGTGTCTTCCATTTGTCCCCACATGCAACTTTTCAGAGTGCAAGCCCTTCCTATATCCTTTCAGGAGCTGAACTCGATGATCTTTGTGGGTCCCTTCCAATGCAGGATATTCTGTAATTCTATGTCTTACCAAAATTTTTTATATAATTTAGTCTACAAAACTTTATCCATTTCATTCCTAAAAGAAAATAATAAAAGAAATAACACGTGGACGCAGAACTATAACCTTAATGGCAGTCTTGTGGAGCATACCATGGGAGCTGAGAAATGGTATGGAAGATTTATCCAGGAGGTACAAAGGAGGACAAGGGAAACACCGGGAACCAAGCACTGGGGTTTGGGAAAGAACAGGAGAGAGATGAGTCAAACATTTCTAGTAAAGGAAGAAAACCAGGGACAATTATCAGGGATTTTGATTACTGATCAACACATTGGGACAGGAAGTGGCTATTGTTCTTCCCCAAGCAACAGAAAGAGACATCAGGAGGACAACACTTTCAGCAGTAAGATGTGATAATTGCTTTGATACCTCCACCAAGAGCAACACAGCTAGATACAGATGAGATGTTATGTCCTGGATATGGTCAAGATGATGCTGTTTCAGAAAGTGGGAGGAAATGGGCAAGGGAGCATCTACCTTAAACCTGTTTCTGACTAGCAGAGAAGAACAGCCTGACAATCTAAAGATTGGGTGGTAATTTGGATGAAAGCAAGCACAAAATGATAAAGTTCATTATTCCAAGGCAAAAAGCTAGACCAGCTGAATATGGATAATGACTCCAAAAAAAGTAGACTTCAGCAAGCTTGGGGAACTGGTAAGTAAGGTCTCTGAGGAAAATAATCTCAAGGATAAAGGAATGCAGGAAAGCTGGCAGTTACTAAGCCTATTTTAAAGGCAAATTCCTCTGATGCAGAAGACAGATTGGAAACAGAGTGAGAGACCTGTATAATTGCCTCTGGAGCTCTTCAAAGACCTGAAAATGGAAAAGACTTGACAAATGGAGAATGCAGAGACCCCAAGCAGAGTTTCCCCTGGATTACTTTCCCTACCATAAGGTGAAGCTAAAAAGGGAACAGTCCAGACCTGGCTTTGAAGAGCCCTGGCTGAGTATGCAGCAGAGGGGCTGCCATGGGGTGCTGTGTGTTTTATGAGAGTGCACTGTGTGAGTGATGGCTTGGTGAGCTCCTGCATGAGTGTGGCACAGGGCCAAAGGAGGCACAAGCAACCTGAGGGGGAAGTGGTGGTGCAGCATCCAGAGACCACAGCGAGAACCGTGTGACACTGGCAGAGCACTGCAACTTTTGGCCGTCTAGGCTGATAATTAACTTTGCTTTCCCCTTCTTCCTTTGTGCCCAGCTTTTGCCCTTCAAGTGGCGGATACACTAAAAGAAGGTCTCAAAGTGGATTTGAAATAGGAAGGTGATTTCCCATGTTTGCTGCAGTTACAAGCTGGGTCAGTAGAAGAGACTGATTTTCAGACTCTATCTAATTGAAATCTCAGCATTTTGGAGGAGGAACTGACTGTGCAGTGCTGCACACTGGGACAGTCCAAGGACATTTGTTCCTGCAGCCCATCCCTGTAGTGACACAGAAACCACAGTAGTTCTGAAGCTGTCTCTTCCCAGGAAGAACCACGGGGTCACTGCTGGTGTGGGAGGAAGGTCACTGAAGGTTTTCCGTGGGAGAAGCCCATTTATCTGTTCAGACACTGGGCATGGCCCATATGGGTTGAGGACTTGAGGCTGTAGCTGGTAGGCAGCAAGGTGAGGTTTCCTGGTGAAAGTTACTGCAACACAGGACAAGGCCTCTGAGATGTTGTGCTGAGTGACAGGGCTCTGTGAATGGGCTGTGAGATGTCACGAGATGGAGAGGAAGCAGAGGCTTTTCCAGAAGTGGATGGAGGACCCTTTCTGCCACTTGAAGTAGGGGCTCAGAGCAGTTGTGCCTGCTGTCTCCTCTCTGTCTGACCCTATGTTTGAACCAAAGACAGCTTTCTACACTCCTCTCCTCCACTTCCCTGGGAATGAAGAAATAGAGGCACCCCATTAGTCCAGGAGAAGGCAGTCTCTTTGTTCTTTGCCATCATTCCAGCATCCCACTGAGGGTGTCTCGCCCCAGCAGCACGGTGGGAGATGCCACTCTGGCACCCTCACTGCATGGCACTGTGAGGGTCCATCTGTGCCTTAGCTAGAGCCATTATTAGTTCTCCAATGCTGAAAGCTGTCCACAAACTGGAGGGTGATCACAACTCCCTAAGGAACAGTTGGAGCCCTCCTAGTTGGGATGGTGACCCACCAGCCTTCACTTCTGTGGGGTTATCCTGCACTGAGCTCCCCTTGTGGGGAGAGGGACCTGGTAGCACTTATGGTGCTTCATTGATGGAGAAGATGTTGCAGGGATTGAAGGAGCCCAGACTCGCCCTTTCACTACTGTCAGACTTGTGCTTAAGGCTGGTGGTTTACCTTCCAGGATGCACTGCTCAATTGCTAATGAATTTGCCTGATGGAGCAGGAATGGGGAAGACAAGTCACAACTGTGTGAATGTACATGGGGAATCAGGAATGTCATATGAGGCTTCAAAATAAAAAGGAGATGAAGGGAAGGGTGAGTTTAAAAGGCCAAATCAATGCTGGCTGTTGGAAGGAGGTGAGGTGGGTGCCAATGACAAATGGGGCAAGCCCCACATTTAGGGTTTACAGCCAGCCAGGCTATCTTCCCACACATTAAATCCCCATGTCTGGCAGAAAAGAATCCTTTTTCCAGGCCTAAAGAATTTGTTGAGGAGTCCTTAGGTCTCTCTGAATAAAGATTTACACCAGGAAATTTACTGGCTTATACCATAGGGACATAACAATAGTCATCCTATTAGTACAATTTTCCTTCTGGATATCTTAAGGAGGAGTAGAATTGCTTTAATTTCTGATGCATTCCCAGTTGCATATGACATTAGGCCATTGAATAAACAAGTGTTAAATGATAATGAGCTGTTTATTCATTACCTGCATCCCTTGATTTGTAACTGATTTCCGTCTGGCCTTCAGGAGAGCTGTTGATTAGGGGATATATGCTCTGCAAGCTCTAAGGGCAGCAGGTCTCAGTGTTCTTTTAAGCTGAGACTAATATGCTTGGCTTCAGGGGGTTATAGATACAGTGTTAGGAACATGTATTCGGTACACCAACACACAATTATTTTCCTCTCAATGTTCCTTTCTTGGCAAGTAAGCTAATGTCCTAAGAGTGCATACTGGACATGATCTTTGGAAATTTTAAATGACTATGGTCAGACATTGTAGGAATAGTCATTTCCTAAATATATAACCTGCTGAGAATCCAGTTTCCAGCCATAGCTGTGGATGTGAAAGATCTGTAAGTAAATGCAGAAGACCCTGACCTCAACAGGCAAAATACCCCTGACAGAAAATCCCACCAAGCCAGTAAAATGCCAGTAAAAAAGTGCAGGAACAAACGCGTGTCAGAAATTCCTGTGGACCATCTACCAGCCTGCCTTTCCCCAGGACACAGGTGAAGGCACCAAGCAGAGGTGCAAGAGCAGCCCCAAGCCCCACCAGGAGCTGACAGTTCAAGAGGGCAGGAGGCATCTCCAGCAGTGACAGGCAGAACCACTGCCACCCCCACAGCCTCAGGCGGACTATTGGTCCTTATTTATTAATAAGCAGGTAAGAACTTTGAACAAAATCTCAGCTAAACCACTTTGAAATCTTCTAAAATTCCTGGGGAGTTTCAGGGCAGAAGCTCTGACAAACTTTGCAGCACTTTGTAGTTACACTACAAAATGATTAGTTTGGCTTGATTGCATCAAATCTGATTCTTTTTCTTAACTTTCTCTATTTTTATTTGATAAAACAGAACTCCAAACTCATTAATTTGTGCTGCTGTTTTCTCTGTTTAGTGGTATGCTTGATGCATCCCATTTGTTTTCACTCAATCAGCTAGTATTAATGGCCATAGAATCCAAGTGCACAAAGACTTCTGTTATTGAATTTCAATTGAAATCTTTTAGGCAGACATAATAAGAACTTGTCAGTGTGTGTTAAACAGTTTTGCTTGTTATGGTTTCAAATGCAATAAAGGACTGATGCAGATCCTTCAAGCTGACAAAATTTGTGACTTCCACATCAAGAAAAGACAGGGATTTTTGCAATGCCTTGATGGAAGCAAAGCTGCTCCTTGAGCCAAGGGCCATCTAAACAGAGCAACCTGAAGGATGGTAATGGCAGCGTGTTGGCAGAGAATGCACAGATGAAGCATTTGCTAGAAGCAAAAAACCCAGGAAATGATAATTTTCTTCACACTTTGAATAATGAATGCTTGAAGCTTTAAACGCTGTGTATTTTCCTTGTGTTTTGTGGGTTGGGGTCAGGGAATATCCCCTTGTCCTCGCCTTGAGTGATGAGAAAGACTGTAACTCAAGACCCTGTCTTTTTTTAGACCATGAGTACCTACAGCACAGATTACAAGACTAATGCATAGATATAAAAGATTCTTAGTGTTAAAAGAGGCAAAGGGTCTCACATATTTTGCTATACGTACTCTGTGCTTTGCATAGCTGGTGGTGTAAAATACCATTATGAGATGTAGGATGTCTCAGTGATTCAGAGAGCATCTCCAAGATTTTGTTCACCACAGAGTGAGAGCAGAGTCTTTTAGACTAAAAATAAAGGACACCTGGGGTTATCAAGTTAAAACTTCTGCAGCTGCAGGCAATGTTGAATTATTTGTGTTTAATTTAAAAGTCAGAGCTGTTCAAGTTCAAAACAGTTTTGGGCTCTATGATAAAATACAAGCAGTGAGTAGAAAAGACCAAAGTCTGAAGTTAGCTCTTTCATTGTGTTTCTGTGAATCTGTGCAAGCCTCTGAATAAACAATGCATGTGTTACTATTTTATTGCTAGACTTGGGCTGTTCATGTTTCTGAGGAATGCTTCACTCCATAGGTGGATGTCGTAGTGAACAGGAAACCACTACATGTAGTCCACAAAGAGTAATGACAAATGAGATGCTTCACAATTTGAAAAGTGTCATTATGAGTACTTAAACTAAGGAACATAATGCTGCACTTTTATCCTGGCTGTTTAATACAACCCTAACGTTTAAGGTAGATTTGACTTTCAAAAACATACTGGCAGAATGACACATTGTATGGGACACAAACACAGAAAAATAAAGCAACCCTTCAAACTTCTTTTTCGATTGACTTCTGTTTTGGCTGGCTCTTTGCAATGCTGGAAGACTCTGAATGCTCCAAGTCTATGCCAATACTAGTGAAGAGCCACTTGTGTAGAAGTTTCAGCACACCCAGCCATGAGCCAAGGGGTCCTCTATCTGACTCAGGTGGTTTGGGGCTGTGGCTCAGCAAATGGTGGGACAATGCTTCTTTGGTCTTCACAATAACCTCAATTTCTCTCTTCACTGGCTTTCCTCTCTGCAGGTCTCTGCACCCTGGCAGTAATGATGCCAAGTATTATGACAGAGAAGAGGGGAAGGACAGGCATCTCCTTCCTAGAGAGCTTTGGCAGTAACGTGCTGGCACTAGATCAGCAAAAGCATCCAGGGCTCCTGCTACTGAGCTGGTCAGCTATTACCAGAAGACAATTTCCTTCCAGACAAGAGACTTTTGCTGAATTTAGGCCTCTTGGCCTGTTATGCAACAGCCCCAACTAAATTACTATAATCTCAGGAATGTAATAGCCACTTCTTAGCATTTTAAACCAGTGGTTCCAGCACTTACCAACTAACACAACTAAGCACACCAGACGTCTCTTCTTTATGTGATAATTTGTCGTTTAACCTCAGGCTGGCTTTTCAGAGCTCTTCAAGGTCATGCTTTGTTCACACCCCTGAGACTCTCCTTTACTCTGGTAGCTGTGAAGCACTTGATGGTGGAAAAATATTCCCCAAGTTACAATAATTCTGCTCATCTCAATGTCTAACATAGTTCTTCGTTTTCCTTTTACTAGTCTGATAGCCCTAGACTATAGACTCTCTGGAGCAGGGACCATTCTTTCATAAAAGTTCTGACTTTCAAAATTGGACCACCCTGTTGTAAAAGACCTGGTCAGAAAGCTCATATGGCATCAGCCATATGGATACAGCAATATTCAAAATTAATATAATTTTTTAACAAAAGTAAATATATGTTCTAGACTTCTGCTAGGAATGGTCTGGCTGTTTAGCCATGAAGAACAGCTGTACATAGCTTAGTCTTCTAAGATGTAGTATACAGTGGAGCAATAACTTTCTCCCTTTCAACTTGCATTTCTTCACCAGGAATTTACATTTATTCTAGCCTTTATTCTGAGTTTGGTAAAATGTCTGAGCCTGAAACTCTCTAATCTAGCTAACAAGATTAGAGCTAAGTATCTCTGACACCGGGAGAAAAGAGATGCTGAACATCCAGTGGTGGACACACAACCTTCCAACTCTGGTCTTCCCCAAGTCACTGGACCTCGTACTTGTGATCTCCAGAGACAAAACAGCAAAGGTCATATTTAGAATTTGTTTGAATTTATATTGTTCTCCGATCATCAGATAATTAAAGAAATATCACTTAGCTTTGCACTTCTCAGCAAAGGGAAATTCTGCTTGTCTGTGAGTCAGGAGCAACTCTGTTGAAGTTTGTGGAGTTCCACCAATATTAAAATTGTGTTACTGAAAGGAAAACTAGAACCAGAGATTGGAGAGTTTTGCTCATGATAACTAGAGCTTTGTCTAGACTGGGGATTTGCCCTGATTACTGCCACTGGCTACCAGCCACTGGTGTTTCTGCACCACTGTGATTCCTTGCACTGGCAGGTCATGGTGCTAATGGTGGTGGTAGAGTTTTGACAGTTTAGGCATGGATAACATTCTCTGCTGGATGTGTTGGCTTTCTCCACTTACACCATGTGAGATCTGTTAATGTTTAGTTGACTGTGACTGGAACCTGGCAAGTATATAGGGCCCATGGATACAGAGACAGGAAAAATGTTAAATTCCCTCAAACTTTTCCAGAAATTCTCAAAGCCTTTCTAAATTAGCTTTGCTGACACTTATGTGTCAAATAGAGAACACGTGAAGGTGTTGCTGGGGACAAAAAGTGAATATTAGAATAAGAAAAGATTAGTTCTGTTATTTGAGAGTCCTTTAGAACAAGAAATTTAGAAATGCCAAGTTTATCAGCCCATCTAGCCCCTATCCCAATAATATATTAAGTCATCTTGCTGTATAGTTTGCATTGCTTTGTCTAGTCTAGTTCTCAGTGACTCAACTTATGGAGTCTCCACCACTTCTCCAGGGAGAGAGTTTTCCACAGTTTGAACTGTTACGATATTTTTCTTGATATCTAGCCTACCATTTCATTTCATTTCATCCCATTATTCTTAGCCTCCTCTTGCCTCTCAAGTACACCCAAACAATTCTCTTTTTTGGTGTTTGCACCTCCTGAAGTCTCATAGACGTTTCTTTTCCTCTTAGCTGTCCCACTTCCATATGTTCTCATATTTAGACCATTGATGCTTTACAATGAAATATTCTGGATTGTATAAAGAAGGAGCACGTAGTGTAAAACAAGCAGGGTCACTTTTCTGCTCTACTTGGCACTGGTGAAAGTCTCAGCTGTTATAGTGAGTTCAGTTTTGGATGCTGCTTTTTAAGAAAAGACATTAACAAATTGAAGAAAGCTCAAAGGACAACAACAAAAATTATAAAAGATTTAAAAATCAGACCTATGAGAAGCAGCTGAGACAGGCATGTCCAGCCTACAAAGACTAAAGGAAGGCAAAATAGCGGTCTACAAATACATGAAATGATGTGATAAAGGGAACAGGGGCCAGTTATTCTCATTACACAGAGAGGAAAGAATCACAGAAACTGATTTAAGCTGCAGAAAGGAAAATTCCGGCTACATATGTGAGAGATGTGTTTCAAACAATTAGGCAATGGAACAAGCTGCTGTGAAAGGTTACAGAGCTAAAATGGTTAGAGAGATTCGAGGCCAGACGCAACTGCTGGGACTAAGGAAAAAAAATCCCACCCTGATTTTGGAAGGTTAACCAGATGTGCTGCTGATGGCAGATTCTCACAAGTAAATAGGATTCCATATTAGGGATATCATGTGCATTAACACTGGGCCCCTAAAGAGACAGGTAAGTGCTGAAAAACTGTCCATCTTCCCAGCTTTCCATCTTACTACAGAGCAGAGAAAGGAAGGGAAATTGGACAGTGTGGAGACATTGAAAAGACATGGAGATGGAGGCTGTGACTAACCTGGGTGTGAACAGGTGCTTCATGCACAGACATGTGGCAGCTTCATTTCAAAGCTGGAGTGGCTGAATGGTCACCGTGTGTCAGCTGAGTGAACAAGCCCAGCTGAGAGGTGCAGGAAGAGTCCAGGACATGGGCAGATTAAATGTGGGTATGAATTTAGGGGTTAGCTTATCCCACTGGACTTGCCTGAAGTCACTGACAAGGAGCTGGATCCAGATGTCTGTATTCTCAGGCCAGCACTTTGACCACAAGCCTATTGTCCTCTTTGTAGCACCACTTTCTTACCACCTCCTCATGAACTGAGCAGCCACCTGATCCTGCCTGGCTCATGCATTTTGAGTTCCTGCAAACTTGTGAGGAATTTTCTGAGCCTTAAAAAAACCAAACCAAACCAAACCAAACCAAACCAAACCAAACCAAACCACCAACAAAAGGAGAAAGTAATGAAGAGCGAGCTGATATTTTGTCCTGGTGTTCTCCACCAGGTAAGATATACCATCAGGAGCTGGCATGGCTGTGGGCTGCATATAAAAATATTGACATCTCATGAAATGGCAGCTGATGATTGGCAACACTAAAACCCCAAACCTTAGCCTGCCATTTTAATCAGTCCTCACTCCAAGTGAAGTGCTCCCCTGGAGATGTACCACTGCCATGAACCTCCTGCCAGCGGAGCAGTGCTAATGTCAGCAGTGGGGAACATGTGAGGATCTTTGCTTGCAATTGTACACGGATTCTTGCAATTGATGACTGTGGTTTTGATCCTCAGAAGCCCGTGGGGCTCTGCCTTCCTTGAAGTGAGAGCAGCATTTTTAAACTGCTTGTGGTGTGTTTAAC
The DNA here is from genome assembly GCA_013397915.1 of Daphoenositta chrysoptera. Classification (NCBI taxonomy): domain Eukaryota; kingdom Metazoa; phylum Chordata; class Aves; order Passeriformes; genus Daphoenositta; species Daphoenositta chrysoptera. The sequence goes on along the minus strand of VZRO01008041.1, from coordinate 365,839 downwards.
ATATTATGGGGCGTTACTTTCTGGCACTGAGTTTTGAACTTTAAACAGCATTGAATAATTCCCCAAGATCAAATTACCGTGATTTGGCTGGACATTCCACCAAGTCAGAATAATGCATAAAATGAAGATGGTTCTAGCACTGGAATCAAAAAAGTGTAAGCTGGGTGGTATCCAGATGGGATGTTCTGTATGAATTATTGTCACTTGTCAGCTGGTATGTCTTTGTTCTTATGAGCTACCACAGTGGAATTGCAATTCTTCCCTCCCATTAGTCATCACCACTATACAAATTTTATTTGCAGGAGAAAGGTCATGGCAAAGAGTCATATCTGTCCTGGCTGTAGCTCAGGATAAAAAAAAAAAGTACCTGGGCAATTCCCTGGAATAAATTAAGAGACTGAGAACGAAGCTCTACTTTTTACCTGTCTGCCTGTGGGCAGAAATATCTGAGTGGGATCTGAAGCCCCTTCTCGTGGCTGATGAGAAGCTGTAGCTTCCAGCACTACTTGGCACCATGCCACCCAGGAGTGGAAGGGGAATTCCTAAGCAGGCATTCCAGGGAACTTTTCTCAGACACTTTGGGCTGTTGGAATTGTTCTTGCAATCTGTGCTTTCGCCTTTCTTGATATTTTCCACTCAACAAACTAGAGCTATTGTCCTGGGTGTATCCTATTAGCGGGAAATGGAAAGGAGAAAACTTGTGAAAGAGATGGTGTGAAAGCTGCTAAAACCTAAGTTGGACTCATGGTTCTATTTTTTGTTTCTCAGACTTTTAAAATGACTCTGCAATCCTGGTAGGAAGCTGTCTTGGCAGCAGGGTAGGACTGAGGTACCAACAGTAGCACTTTCTTGTGATTTATTTTTCTCTAAGCACTGTGCATGTGTCAGACAGCCTTACCTATGAGCAATTGGTGCTTCTCCAGAGAGTGATTTCTCCCCCCTGGGAGCATCCAGTGTGTGGTACTTCTGTTGGCTGCCTTGCTTTGAAATCTGTAATTGTCATAATGGTTGTCTGTGGGCTTAAGCCTTGAATTTGTCTGGTTTCAGATATCACCAGGGTCTTGTAGCCTGCTGCTATAAAGAAGGGGACTGATGAGTCCCTCATCAGGGGTGCAGCTTGGTGCAGCTATGGAGAGACATGGCAAGGCATGATAGGACTGAGCTCCCCGACACATGTGATGAGTAACCTCTGCTCTTCCTGATGTACAGAGCCATCCATGCCTGGGGTTCTGTAAAACCGGGGTCCAGATATGAGACTGGGGCTGGAAGGTCCCAAGCCAATCCACAAAGGTCTTGCTTAGAGTGTCTCACAAGCAATGCTGACTTGTGCTACCATCTAGTGCCATGCTGAGAAAATTTTGTTTCTGGTCTTGTTCCTCGTGGTTTGGGAAAAAACCTTGGGGAGCTAAGTCAGACATATCTAGATTTATGTGCTCTCCTTCCTGACTTTCTCTTCAGAAGAGCATGAGATAGTCCATAGCCTTTCCTCTCCACATTGCAAACCAGTCCCCAGAAAAGTGTACCACTGCTAGTGTTTCCCACTGGTATCTGTAGGGTTTGAATTAAATATCAAATAATGGTGTAATTTGGTCTTTAACAAGAACACCTTCAATGGATTATGGCAGATTATGGATGGCAGAGCTCAGCCTTTGGACTCTATGCCACCTTCAGATGAAAAGATTTCTAGATACACTATGCCTTCATATGGGAAACTGAAGCAGTGCACTGGAGCTATGGCCACTCAAGGAACAGAGATCAGAGCAAATGAAATTGTCTCTTCCAGTACTTCATTGGAAAAGAATTTCTAGGCAAGTTGCCTAGCAGGCACACTGCACTATATTCTTAGAAAGCAATAGATCTATTTAGGACTGCTGTATCTCTTTGGAATTTACTGTATGAAAAAAAACCCTTTGGCAGGAACTGATCTTTAGTGCTGACTGAGATTTGCAGCTTCTGACTGACAAACTAATCCAAGCATTTTATTAGAGACTGCTTCCCAGTAAGTCCTGTTTGCATTGCATCTGAATTCAGGAGGATCATGTCAGAATGAGAAATGAAGCAGATTTCTTGCTGAATTTTTATCCCCGCTTCATTCACAGGTGCACACACACACACACAACACACACACATATATATATATGCACTGGGGTGGATGTGCAGGTTATTTATGTTATACACAACAAATGTATTCCAGCTTGCTCCTAATCCCTTCCTAGTGAAAGTGTAGATAAGCTAAGTGACTGTTGACTTTTAATTATTTAAAGGGGCAGAAATGCTTTTTTTTTTTAGCGTATAGGTGGCAGAGTCTCCATTATAAGCATCTATTCCTGCTCCAGTCGTTTTGTAAAGCTTGTGAAGTTCAGTGAGTCACCTCACAGAGCTGCTCCAGCTTTGCATATTCTTTGGATCCACAGCTCCAAGAGCAGGCTATTGTCACAGTGCACTGTGTTCAGCTTCCATCCAGCCTGGCTGCAGAACTGCAATCCAAGCCACCCTGTGGGCTCAGTACGAGGGCAAACCTCATGTCAGCGCTCCAGACAAAGGAGCAAGGCAGGCCTGCGACCTTTCCATGTGATTCCTAAGTGGACAACACATTCTGTACAGGTTTCCTGGCACCGGAGCACAGTGTGGTCTCCTGAAAATCTGCAGCTGGAATTCTGCAGTTCTTGTTGGAGTGAGACAATTTTGTCCCCCGTTTGTGGGACTGTCACTTACAGGCACAATTTGACTTCAGACTGAAAATGAACTCTAGTAATATATGTTCAAGGGTGAAATGGATGATTATGAACAACTTAATAAATAGATGTGGATAACAATATTTCAGCTTAAGGCACGTTTTCCAGTCTTGGTTGAGGGACTCAAAAGTAAGAAGATACCGTCCTTCACATGGAAAGTTCTCAGACAATCCTTGGGGATCTCAGCTGTGCCAAGTCCCTGAGAATAAGAGGTCCATGGTACATAGTTACCTGCAAGAAGAAAAGTGGCAGATGGTACAGCAGATATGCACAGGCTCCTCAGCCCTGAAAGCCCTTTGGAGTGACAGAGCTCCCACTCACAACGTGCTTGTAGAGCCTGCAGCCCTGCAAAGCTTCTACCTTCTTATGACCTTTACATGCTGCATGAAGGACAGGCTAACCAGCACACAGTGAGAAAGAAAAATCACAAATGGAAATAATTTTCTGAAATTTGGTTTATCTGTAGTCTGGCAAAAAATATTTGCTTTAAGTCCAGACTTGTAAAATATACAAACTTTCCTGTCCTGTTGCTAAATGAGAGAGTATGAACAATAAATGTCCCACAGAGACAGTGACTTACACATATAGTAACTTAAAAGAATAGTGAGAATCATCCAAATGTCTGGCTCTGTAACTTTTGCCCACTGTAGTTTGGAAATTTAATGGAATTATTGTCTATGAAAAACATACATATATCTTTCCCCTTCAAATATACTCACAATATATGCTTTTGAAGTTGTGCAGGAGTACTGTCAAAGTTGTGATGATGTTGTGATGCAGGCTTTAATTGTGAGATACAATTCATTATTAAGACTTTAAATACTTTCCTATGCTGATGTTTGAGCCAATGAGAAGTATTGTGTTCCCTTTAATAAATACATTTTAGAAGCACTTTTGTTTAAATTTTAATTACAAAGGGAGATATTGTTCCTGTCTGCTGAAAGGCATTTCACTGGGTTTTTTTTCCTTTTAATTTTGAAACATAATTCTAAAGGTACATCTTCCCAGCAGAATAGCTTGTCATTTACATGTGCAAATCCCAGCTTTAGCTGCAGCAAGAAGAAACAAGTGAAAAAGCTGTAAATGGTTCTCATATATCATGTAATTTTTGGTGAGCAGTATTTAAGTGTATCAAGTTTGCTCTGATCTCTTAACTATGCTGACACCAGCATTTCAGCTAATACACCCATGAATCCAGAAGGAACACAAATGTGCATATGAAGAGTTCAGATTTTGTATGAGATTCTGAAGTAGGACATCATCAGGGGCACAGACATTTCAGCACGAACTGGTTACAGACAGAAAGTAGGTGGTGGTGTTCACAAGTTGGGTTAGGCTGAGAATGGAGCTGAGCCACTTGTGTTTTATCATAAATGTGGAGAAGGAATACAAATTTTTCTTATCTCTGTAATGGAGAGATGGCCTGCCCTACACTTTCCTTTCCCTGGACAGGATGCTCTGGAAGCTCAGTTCTTCTAGGGAATGGGACCCAACAAAGAGGGTCTTTGCCCAGATCTGTTTCTTAACACTGGCCATGGCTGGACCTTATGTTTGGAAAACAGAGCTAAGCCATTTTCTCAAGGGAAATTAAGGAAGTTGAGGACTCCTTGTGCCTGACTTCGATGTCCTCTTTCTCTGGAATAAATGTCATCCCAAGATCTCTCAGTCTGATCACCTCTTCAGCCAGAATATGTCAAAGGGTCAGTTTCCATCCATGTGACTGTAAGAGGTAACTGCTTTCCAGATCCTCTGCAAACCATATTCTGGGCTAATGCCACTTTAAGTACAATTTTTAGCAGTTTGATGACAGGGTTTAGAAAACTTATCAGATGGCCTTTCTTCTGATGGAGTAGCTCAGCAGTGGGCAACTCTATCACCAAGATACGAAATGTCTCCCAAGAGCCTATTTTGGAAATCAGATTTTAGTGCTGATCATCAGTGGTGCCATTTGCTCTGGGTTTTGAGCTGCTTGGGAAGAACTGTCTTAAAGAAACTGTGCAGAACTGCAGTGCTTGGCTGGAGAGAGACCCTCTCCCCCTGCTGTTTGATAGGCCTGTGGAGCTGTGTTTTCTCGGCAGCTCCTCTTTCTGAGTGAACACTTCATTTCAGTGCTGATGTGGCACAGCTTCAGATCTGGTCACAGCTGGAAGCTCAGCTGTGGTGAGCTAAACACCTGGGATGCTTGTTTAAATGCATGGCCTCTCAAGGACATCAGCAGGGTTATGGCAGCAGCAAACTGCCAGGCCACCAAGATTTCCTTGTCCCTTCACATTAAGGTTTTCTCATCTCTCATCTCGCTGCCTTCATTTACTCGTACATAAACTAAGTTTAGCAAGAAGACATCATGTTCCTTCCCAGAGTGATTTGAGGCTGATTTAGGGGTGTTTATACAGCTATTTGCAAATGTAGATAGCCTACGGTGTAGGTTACTACAGGCTTAGGGGGATGGTGGAGTTAATGAGGTTTCTATTCAGGAGACTGTAGCTTTTGAACCACCAAGAGGTGTGCTCCAGGACTCAGTGTAATGAGAAGTGAATCCTACAAGGTGTTGAACACCTCCTGTGAGATGCTGAGAGCTCTCAGTGCCTGATGGAAGATTGTCACAGGAACCTGGCTTTATAATCATAAATTTGAAATTTGAAATGTAATCTCGCAGAGGATCTGTGCGGAGGATAACAAAGACAAAGAAACCTTTCTGGTGCTTAAAAGCTCATGAGAGAGAGAGAAAAAATCCACTCTTCATTTGATGAACCTTTAAAAAGAAAAAAAAGGAGGTGGAGGGGACAGATGAAATATGTTTTATCTATTTTACCTACTTTGGCAATTAAGATTGTAATCTAGATGATTACCAGAGCTTGTAATGAGATTATACCCTCCATTAAAAAGAATGCTCCAGAGCTGCAGTGAAGAACGCCTCAGATCTGTTTAGTATGCTATCTGTCTTAGCAGAAAGTAGCAAAATGCATTAAACACACTAGGAAACAATCTTGTAGACATACACTCCCAGCCTAATTTTCAATAGAGTGAGCTGGCATTGGATTTGTAGTTCTCATCAGTACCTGTAAGCAGATCCATTTAGAAAATAGTTTTCATAATTCTCAATTGTTCTGTGAATCACATTTGGAAATAACTCCTCACCCCCTTTTTTTTTCTAAAGATCAGAACTTTCCTGAAAATTTGCAGACTGGTATTTCATTGCAAAGAAACCCAAAAGCCATTGCTATGGAAAAAAAAAAAAAAAAATTTCTGTTGATCTATTGACCTTACTGGTCTCAACTTGTGGAGTTGTAGTAACTATTTTGTTCCTGCAATGTATGGACAGACTGAAAATCAAGTGCAAAAATAGCTGGTTTATGTTGAGCTTTGATGGTTTATAAACGATGCTGAAATGCTGCTGGAAGGCAAAGCTGTTACTGTAACTGCTTCTTTCCCTGGGTATCCATCAGTGGCATTTCAGTAAAAGTAAACAGCAATAGCACAGTGAATAGTACATACAAATCACCTCGGAGTAGAAGTGGAGTGAAACGTCTTTTCTGCCTTTACAGTGTGGGTAGAGCACTGTCACCCCTTTCAAACCCAGGGACAATCACAGGGAATGGCATTCATCATATTGGTGCTTCTTTCTCCTGCTTTTCCCAAACCCGACCGGTGCCGCTACATTTTTAGGAAGTGCAATAAATGCAATACAATGACAACCTCTCCCAGTCATACTGTGCAGTTTATGCACTATTAGGACAGGCACCAAGATCTTTCTTTGAGCAGCAAAGCCAAGGAAGACTGATTTTTTCAGCACTGAGGCCACCTGAAAGATGGTTTCTGGAAAAGAGCCCTGTAGTCATTTTAAGAAATTATTACCCTCCCTACAACATCTGCACCTTCTCTGTATGTCATTGACCCCATGACAGCAAGAGGAGCCTGCCATGCTCTGGCTGCTCTGGCTTGTAGTCTCTTGCATGAGCCCAACACATTGAAAAACTGGGTTTGCGTTAATCAGTGTGGATTTTGCTCCTCGAAAGAGGATGTTTCCTTCCCTTGAGGCATTGATTTTCCTTATAAAATGGCTTGGTTTTTGTCCTACTGAGATGGGTGGAATAAAATGGGTTGAATGTGAGGAATAACTTTATTCATTAGATATTCCTTAGTCTCAATAGAATTCTAAGGTTTTAAAGATTTTTCCAAGCTAAGATCAAATTTGGTACCTGAAATAAATGGGCCAGACATATCTGCTCTGCTCTGAGTACTACAAAGAGCAGGGAGTTGAACTTGATGATCTTTATGGATCCCTTCCAAGTGGAGATACTCTGTGATTCTGTGACTCTGTCTGACATCTTGTTATTAGCTGAACCTCGGGCATAAAATTATTGTGGTGTCAGTGGAATGGAAAGTGGAAGAGTAAGGGAAAACCCGGGAAACTACAGGCCATTAAAGCAAACATCTACACTAGGTAAGATGATAGAAACGATAATAAAGTGTAACATTAGCAGGCATGTGGGTAAATATGATATATTGAGGAAGAGTCCCTGTGGCATTTATAGAGTTGTGCATCATAAATCTATCCTTTGAAGGAGTCAATAACCACATAGACAAGGGAGATCCAGGCGATACTTGGGTTTCTAGAAGGCCCTTGACAAGGTTTCTCATCAAAGACTTTTAAAGAAACTGAGCTGTAAGAGGATAAAAGCAAAGGTTCTTGCATAGATGAAAGAGTGGTTAAAAGGCACAAGAAAAAAGGGCAGGATTAAGCTGTCAGCTTTGTCAATGGTGGAAAGCCCCAGTGGTGTCCCATAGACATTCTCAGTCAGCATGCACAGTTCAGTATCTTCATAGCTGGTTTAGGAAAAGATGTATATAGTAGGATGACAAAGTTTGTTCATGATACTAAACAATTTAAAGTTGTAAAATGAAAACTCCTTGTAAGGAATTTAGGAAAACTCCGTAACACTGAACAAGAAAGAACAAATATAAAGTAACTAACATGTATGGAGAAAAACTTATGAAGAACAGGCTGTTGAGTAGTCATTGCTCATCAGGAGTGAAATATTGGGATTATAACCAAGAACTTGGGAGAAAAAAACTCCAAGAACTATATGAAAAAATCAACTCATTGTTGACTAGAAACCAAAGATATATATTATAAATTTTTGGGACAGGAATAGAGAATAAGCATTCTGTGTGGTGTAGGCAGCTTCATGAGGGCAAAATGCATTTTTGGTATTCTAATCACTAAAACAGTAGAATAGAATGGGAAAATAAGCAGGGACTGGACAATGGGGGTGATCAAAACAGTGAATTGGCTTCTGTTTTAGCAGCACCTAAAAAGCCTAATGGCAGAAGAGGTTGTGGGAGCCAAATGTTTACATAGGCTTAAAAAATCATTGGCTACATTTATGAAAGAAAGATGCACAGAGGGTTATTACATGCAAAGATATTTCCATTGCTGAGCAAGTTCATGAACCATAGACAGGCAGAGACTCAGCTGTATAGAACAAAATGTAATTTACATTCTTGCTGGGTTCTTACGTCTTTCACCTGGGCGTCTGACCGTGCTTGCAAGAACAATATTGGATTGGATGGACCTTTAGTCTGACTTTACAAGAACATCTCTACTGACTTGATGCCTCCAGATGTGAAACTTTGATGGAGTTTAAGCCAGTTTTGGTTTGTTGCCTGAGGACACTGACGGATCAGGAGCAAAGCTGGGTGTGGAACATTAAAAGTCCTTTCTTCATGTCTAAGCCTTGTAATTATTTCATTTTTTAATTATATTGCAAATCCAGGTTTGTAATCAGCCTTGGAGAGAAGCCAGAATACATACTTTAGTTTTATCTAGTGACACATTTTTAGGAAAAAAATCTTTTTTTAAAAAACCTCTTTACGTGCAGTAAAATAATAAAGACAAAATTTCAAATGTAACCTGCAATTTTCATTGAACCTGACACTCTTCACATATTACAATCCTAGGAGCTCACAGTTTAAGACAGTTAGTGGTCATCCCCTCTCCCATCCCTCCACTCTGAAGTCAGTGATGTAGTGGTGTACTTTCTGTAGAAACGAGGCACAGGTACAAAATTATTGTGACTAGGTTATACAGAGATCCCATGGCAAAGAAACAATGAGTGAAGGTCCTCTGGAGCAACACTGTGGTCCTGGATCAGCTCTCTTCCATCCTATAACTCTGTACTGTCTCTGGAGAGCGTGAAGCCTTCTGTGTCTGCTCCTCTGCTATTCTGGCCCTCAGACCCAGCAGCACAGAGCCTCAGATGCCTCAGCTTTGGTCTCTCTCTTCCCTTCTGTGTCAGCCCATGGAAGCAGACCCACTGCTGTCCTCTGATCCACCTCTCTGGGACGTGGTGCAGGGAGAACACTGAGCAAAGCAGTGGGGCCAGGCTGAAGCAAGGCTTGCGGTATGGCCAGGGGATGTCCTGGCCGGGATGCATTCCCTGAGGATCCGTCTCAGCCCTCTGAACAGCCTTAATTGGAGAGTACAACTGTGGCTCAAAGTCACCTTGGTCTCAGCTCTGGAGTTGCAGGTCCTGTACTGTGGCTCTCAGAGAACTTCCCCTGGGGAAGGCTTTTTTTCCCTGCCACTGATTTTAGTGAGAGCTGGTTCGGGTCCTCTTGTGATCTCTTTTACACTGTATTGATTGTTGCTTCACCACAGCAAGTGATTAAAAGGCAAGGGATAGTGCAGGAGCCATTAACTGCCCCAAGCAAAAGTAATTTTTTTCTCCTTTCTTTTTGCAGTAATTGTGAATTTCTTGCTAAACCTGGGAATAAATCTGTCTAGATCAATTCTGCCTCACTGTCACCTGTGACAATATGCTTCTTTTGGGTTGTTCTCATCAGCTCAGGGCATATTGTTTATTGGAGATTTTTAATAGAGAAAGAATAAATGAATGTACATGTTATAGGGGAAATCCATTAAACACACATGAATCCATAAAGTCTTTTGTGGAGAGACAGAAGTCTGCAGTTCTGTGAGGGGTATTCCTCTGCTGCATTAGTATTCGCTCACTAAAAATATATGCAAAAGATTTATCCATCACTTGTCGACTTTTGGTTTTGTGACTTTGCTATGATGTTAGTTTTGGTTTTAATCCTGCATACATTGTTGTGGTCTGTGGTTTGGTTTCTGGTTGTTCAACACCTGAATTATTCTGCAGGCTTAATTTGAGTTACTTCTGTATTATACACTGGTAAAAAAGGAGAAGAATTAAATAATGGAAGTTTATTTTCAGTTTATTTATTTCTGTTCAAGAGGGTTCATCTACAGGGCTTTACAGCATTCTGCTGTTTAGTTTTATGTTGGTGGGATTAATCCTGTTAATCATTGTCCAGACTTCTTTTTTGAAGTAAAAGCTTTATTGTACTGCTTTTAAAGTTGTTATCAAATTACAGATTCAAATTCCCAATTTCAGGTACAAAGGTGACTAGAACTTGTTATGAAGGTTTTAAGAAAGTTATTAAATTAATATTTACCCTGGGTATGGTTGTAGTGTACAGAGACAGAGTGGATTCTCACCACCCTTGTAGCATCCAGCCTTTCAAGTAAATCTCCTTAAGATGCCTCTGGAGTTAGAAGAACCACCTTCAGGGAGCAATCCAAAGCTCTGGATTTGGGTTTTTGCTCTGCATGGCCTCTGTGAGACCTCTCCTTTCTGTCCAATAGAATGGGAAACTTGAAGAGACTTTCCCCCACTGGGAGGTGATGCAATGTTTTTTAGCAGTGAAATCAGCTCCTGGAAAGGGGAACACGTGCTCACTTGTGTGGTGGGATGCCCAGCTCTGAGGAAGGATGCTCTTGAGCCAGGAGGGGAGCCCGCACACCTCAGCGGCCGTGGAGATGCACCTTGCAGTTCTGCCTTCTTTAATGAAAAAAGGACTGGTGCTTGTACTTGGTATCTAACAATGGTACAGGGCACAGAATAACCTTGCATCCTTTCATTCTTCATCCTGATGCCTCACAAGCAGAGGTTGACCTGAAGCTTGGAGCAGAGGTTGCTATTCACTCCCAGATTAATTCCATGCTGGTTTTTGTCATCTGAGTGTTCTTATTCATGAAAGAATATGTTCTGGCTTTGAGTTTTCTTTCATCTCTGAGGTAGATGGATATCTACCCATATCCATAGGCCAAAAGCATATGAAATAGAGGGCCATAGCTAACTTTAGGGCTGGAGCAGATATTGGACCACCTTTCTGAACTGTTCTAACATAAATGGAGCCCTGGTAAAAAGCTGAAATTCTTTGTCTACTTTTCCCAGGCTATTCATTACTCTATACTTTTCTTGTGTCCTCCTCTGATTTACCCTCCCAAAGATAAGCAATCCCTGTCTTTATCAAATCTGTATTTTGTTAACCTCCTTTGATCCCTACAGTTCCAGAGTTCTCTTTTGGAGTGCTGTAACAAATGCTGCATACCCAGTTCCAGGGATGGCTAAGCAATTGGTTTATTATGCATTGTGTGTCTTGCAGTACTCTTTATGCTATTCCACAAGCTTGCAATGTCTAGTCAATGTTTCTTTTAATCCTTTTTTTCCCCCTGTAGCTGCATATTGAGCTGAAGTCAAAGAAAGTTGTCTTTATTTCATTGAAACAAGCAGTTTTGAAACCTTTGAGGTGGATGACTATTTGATATCTTTTCAAGCAATGTACCTTATTTTGTGCAAAGGTCCATTGCTCCCTAGCACTGATGTTGTTCCTGGTGTTTAAACGATATAGTGATGGGAACTTTCAGCAGAGTGAGATGCTGACAATTCTGCCTGAAGGATAAGGGATACTGTAGGGACTCTGTGCTTTCCCATGGAGTAAAACTGCCTTGTTTTACTGACACTCTGATAGCTACACACACATGCATTTTAGGCTGAGTTCTTTTTGCTGCAGCTTCCATGATAGATAACTGTATGCCAGCTGTCAATCAGTGTGTGGTGCCAAAATTTTCTCATTTCATCAGTGAAACAAGGTATGTTGCTGGGCTACTGATTCGTAACATGAGGAACCACTTGTATGTTAAATAATCCAATGATATAGTAGGTACTGAGAGAAATATGAGTTGAATGTGAGTTGAATTGCTGAGAGCATCTGAAAAATGGAAATAATTTTATAGTTAAGATTTAAATGTCACTGGAAAAGTTCAGATTCTGACCTGTCTTGAAGTGTCCTGCCTTAAACTGTCTCTGAATATCAAGGAGCTGATAGGAAGAATAAATTTGTTTAAAATAAAAGAACACATATTTGAAAGAGTTACAAAGAAACTTGTGATTTTTGCTGGCTGAAAACCCTACTCAGCATGCAAAATGTGAAATGTTCTAATAATCAGAGCCACCTCTCTTATTGCAATAGAAATGATGGTTGCAGTTATGATGGGCCAAGTATCTGAGAGGAAGACTTTAAGTGGAAGTGCTGTCCTTGCACCAACAGATATATTTGTGAAATCAAATCTCAAACTTCCAGGTGTATAAATTCATCGTCAGATTTCTTTTGTATTGAGTAGATGGTTATTCCAACATTATTCTCTTTAGTTTCAGCACATACTAAGTTCCAGCTGCAAGAAACATAAAAAGAGGGTTTGTGTCCCAGACCATCGCTGCTGCATTTTGGTTCCCCATTTTAACTCTCCATAACCTTTGATAAAGATTAAAAGCAAACATATATCTTGGAATACATCTTGTAGCAGCTAGAATGACAGTGACTTTCAAGACCAACTAAGTCAGAATTACTGACTTTGCACTTTTTTGTTGAGATACTAATTTGCCCCCCACTCCCTTTCTAAATGTGATATACTGCCCCAAACAACTATTCCAGGTTATTTATAATCTTAAAATATTATGATAACATAAGAATAGAGGAGGTCAGAAGTTGTTCTCTGAATCTTGCAACTTAACCATTCATAAAAATGTTTTATTTCCAAGGATTTTACATGCACTGTTTGCATACTGCTGCCATATCCAGCCTCTGAGAACTGATTTGATGGCTAAAAACCTCAGCCCAACTTTCTTAATGCCTGACTGGGAGTCAATTTGTACTGGCAATATGATAAAAAACATCTGTGTCTGCCTTGCACAGACAGCTAGCATTACTGAGCATGAGGCTGACTTAAAAGAAGTAATTTGTCATTAAATTTTTGGGTTATAGGAAATACCAAAAGCTAGCTTCCGGAAAATCTGACACTAACACAGCCTTTTCCATGGATTCTAGTTCATTGGAGAGTTGCTGCTTAACTTGTATTACTGCCAGAAGAGCGCATCCAAATCCATGTGAATGGGGGAAGGGGGTGATTAGTGAAGGGTTGCTCCTTCTTCCTTGAAACCTATAGGTAAAAAAGGCAAATTAAACTGCTGGGTGCCCGAGCTGCCCCACGAGGGAGATTTCCTGTGGTCCATCTGCACGTGCTGCTGTCCCCGTGTCACTGCTCTCACACGGGATCTGATATTGCCATGCAGGGCTGAGAGCACCTCGGGGAAAACAGTCACTGTCCCCTCTCCCTTTTGGAGCTGTGAAGTGGCAACTGCAAACAGAGATTACTTGTCCTCCTAAGTGATCCTGAAGGGGCTGATTCAATGAAGGGAAAAAGCTTGGCATCTCTGTAGGTCTGAATCTTTCCCTAATTTTTGGCCTCGATGCTTTTATCTCTCAGCAATTGCTCTACTTGCTTCCTAATTCCTTTCTCCCCAAGGCTCAATGAGGCACAAAGGGAGGAAGTGCAGGGAGCCAACGCTGCTCTTGAAGTGAATTACGTCTCTTTCATTTTGTTCTGCTATGTACAATTTGATCTTTCTGATCAGTGCTATAACCTGAGGGACTTGCAGCACTGTGCTCCACGACTCACGATGGAGGAGGTTGTAGGCTTTAGGAGCCAGGGTGTACTGCACTGTCAAGGTTCCTCTGCCTCTGTGCTTACAAAGAAAGCAGATGAAGACATCTGCCTTGACTGCCTGAAGAGAAAAATGGTCGTATTCATGGGCGTTGAGATTATTCCAACTGGTTGAATTTGCAGCCAGCACAAAATGACATTATAATTTTAATTTTATTTTTGCCTTTAGTTTGACACACAGTATGAGCAAAAATACGCTGGCTGTGGTTAATCATTCCAATTTAAAGAATTACTTTGGGGAAACCACATCTAAGAATCATTCACAAGATACAGAACAGGACAGAGCGAAATGCTGTTTATCTGGTGTGTGAGAAAAATCTAATTAAACTCTTTGCTCAATTAAAGTAAACAAATGCCTCCATAAAAATGTCTTCTGTCAGTATTCTGTAGTTCTTGTCAAGTCATTCTTACAGGACTAATTTGGGATCCAAAGCAGCTTCCCCATGTTAGGTTATGAACTGTTGTTGTCTGGTCCAGGGGTCAGGCATAAGTCTAAGAAGGAGACTGGCTCTGCTGCTGGCTTGGCTGTTGCCTTGCTGTAGAATCTGTGACCATTGATTTTACCTTGTTGCATTTATCCCTTTGCCTATCTTGTGCACTCAAACAGACTCTTCATCAGGGCAAGGACTCATTTCCTGTTACAGTGCCTTGCACAAGTATTTGATTGATGTTGGACATCTCAGACTTTCCAGCCAGACGAAATCCTGCATGATGCTGACATAATTTTGACCCTGAGAGAGGCACAGCATTTCAGATGAGAGCTTAAGAGAAAACTGCTATCACAGAGAAATCATGAGGAATGAAAACGCCTGCAGACAGATGCTCAGCAGCACAGGAGCAGGAGCAGGAATGGTGTGGCTGATGGAAAATGCAGCTGCTCCCCACCGTGTGACATGGAGCTTACAGGTACCAGCCAGCACAGATGGGGCTGAGGAAGGGTGGGTTAAGACTCCCCTGGGGCTTTTTCCTGGCTAATGTTTCCACTGGATACACCAGCCAGTATTACATTTTTAAGGAGGAAGAATTGGTTATTACAGTTTTTGTGGGAAAATGTCGCAACGGACAAACTGAAGCAAATCCCTGCAGTCAGTGGGAGGGTTTTATCCCAGATATGCTGCTGGCCTTCAGTGGCCATGCAAGGGAAGCTGGCTGAGCAGCTGTCCTCTGACATGTGATTTGGAGTGTAAGGAGTGTAAGGCTTGGGAGAAATCTGAATATTATTGGATAATCACTCTGGCTCTACATCACCAAAAATAACATTTAAATGTGTAATAGAGTTGATTTAGTGCACAATGGGCCTCTTTACTGCTGCTGCACACAGCTAACAAGCAGTCTAGGACTAAAGTGTGAGCAATTGCTAATAACCAAATGACCCAGCTAACAAGCAGTATGATCCAGCACCACATGCTGAGCTCTCCAGAGAGTTCTGGACTTGGAACTAATGGAGAAGGCTCATTGCTTGTCACCTTTTCTAGAGCTGCTGGGGTTAAGAAACACTTCAAACAGGAAAGCTAAAAGCAAAGAGGACCTTTTTAGTTGTACAAGGTGACAATTCTAATTTCTCTTGGTATTTTTAAAGTTTTTGAAGCATCCAGTGGTGATTAGAATCATAGAATCCCAGAATAATAGAATGTTAAGGTTTGGAAGGGACTTTAAAGATCGTCTGGTTCCAACTCCTCCTGCCATGGTCAGGGACACCTGCCAATAGACCAGTTTGCTCAAGGCCTTATCCAATCTGACCTTGAACATTGCCAGGGTTGAGGCATTCACAATCTCCCTGGGCAACCTGTTCCAGTGTCTCACCACCTTCACCTTCACAGAAAAGAATGTCTTCCTAATATTCAGCCTGAACTTCAGTTTGTACTCATTACTCCTTGGTCTATCAATACAGTTCTTGATGAAGAGCCCTTCTCCAGCTTCCCTACAGGCCCCCTTCAGGTCCTGAAAGGATGCTGTGAGGTTTCCACATAACCTTCTCTTCTCCAGGTTGAACAGCCTCAACTTCCTCAGCCTGTCTTTGAAGGGGAGGTGCTCCAGTCCTGGTCAACTTTGTGGCCTCCTCTGGACTTGGTCCAACAGTTCCATGTCTTTCTTATGTTGGGGACACCAAGGTGATGTCTCATGAGGGCAGAGTAGGTGGGGAGAATCACATGTCTCAGCCTGCTGCCCATAGTCCTTTTTCTGCAGCCTAGGATTCATTTGTCTCTCTGGGCTGTGAGTGCTCACTGCTGGCTCAGGGTGAGTTTTTCATCAACCATCACCCCCAAGCCTTTCTCTGCAGGGTTGCCCTCAATCACTTCTCTGCTCAGCCTATAGGTGTGCCTGGGATTGCCACGACCCAGGTTTAAGACCTTGCACTTTGTTTTGTTGAACTTCATGAGGTTTGCACTGGCTCATCTCTCAAGCCTGTCAAGGTCCCTCTGGATGGACCTTGGATGGCATTCCTTCCCTCCAGCATGTTGACTGCCCCACAGAGCTTGGTGTCATCAGTGACCCTCCTGAGAGTGAACTCAATTCCACTGTCCATGTCACTGACAAACATATTCTATTTCCATTTTTTCAGTCATTGGGAACTTCTGACTGCCTGGATTTTTCAACTGGCAACTTCATCAGCCATTGTCAGGACTCTCCATGAGGTCCCATGGAGCACTTTCAGCTTCCTGAACCTCGAACCTGCTCCTCTCATGCAGTGGGCTTAGGGTCTTCTTTCTCCCAGTCCCTGCATTTCCATTTCCCATGGCTACGGCATTTGAAGACTGAGGCATAGGAATGACTGAGAACATCAGCCTTCTCTTTGTCCAGCACAGCCAGGTCTCCTTTTTCCATCTGGAGAGGACCCACACTACCCCTAGTTTTCCTTTTGCTTGCAACATATCTGTGGAGGCCAGACTCAATTCTAACTGGGCCTTGGTTTCCCTAACCTTACTCCTAACTACCTGTACAATTTCCCTGGATACCTCCCATGTCACCTGTCATCTTTTCTGCCTTCTGAAAGCTTCTTTTTTTTGCTCTGAAATTGTTCAGCAGCTCCTTATCAGATGGATAAGGATCCATCCATGGAGATTTTGTCAGATTTCTTCCTTGTTGGGATGCATCACACCTGAGAGAGGAGGAGGTGATCCTTGAATATCAGCAAGCATTTTTGGGCCCCTGTGCTATCCTATGGGACTCAACTGAGTATGCCCTTGTAGAGGCCAAAGTCTGCTCTCCTCAGGTCCAGAGCAATGAGCTCGCTGCTTGCTCACTGCCCTGAGGACCTCAAACTCCACCATCTCACGGCCACTGCAGCCAAGGCTGTCTTGGAGCACCACATTCCCCATCAGCTGCTCCCTGCTGGTGAGCACAAGGTCCAGCATGGCACCTTCTCTTATTGGCTCCTCAATCACTGGTATAAAGAAATTGTCACTGACACATTCAAGGAACCTCAGAGATTGCTCATGCCCTGCTGTGTTGTCCCTCCAACAGATATCCCCATGGCTGAGATCCCCAGGGAGGGCAAGTGTGAGGCTGCTCCTGTCTGCCTATAGAGGACTTCAGCCACACCATTCTCCTGATTGGGTGGCCTGTAGCAGACTCTATGACATCTCCTGTCCCTGCCCTCCCTTTAATCTTGAACCACAAGGTCTGGGCACTCTGTCCTTCCTCAGGCAGAGTTCTATTCTCTCTGGCTAGTCATTGACATAGGGGGCTACACCCTCTCCTCATCGCCCTACCTGTCTTTCCTAAAAGGCCTAAACCCTTCCATTCCAGTGCTACAGTCATTGGAGCCATTCCACCTTGTCTCCGTGATCCCAGTGATATCATATCCACCCAGGCACATGCATGTCTCTAGTTCCTCTTGTTTGTTCCCCATACTACGTGTGTTCTGTACAGGCATCTGAGCTGGGCCCCAGATAAAGCCAACGTGTTGGCTGGAATATCTGGAATGCCTTTGCACTGTTCCGGGCACCCATTACAGGTGTTGGCATCTCACTGGCAGGACTGAGATGGATGGGTGCCCCCTTCCCTTGAGAAATCTAGTTTAAATTTAGCTTTTTAGATTGTTCTCACAAGGAGCTGGGGCCACAAGATGGATATCATGTGGCAAAACATACTTTTTTTGTTTGCCACTTCCTCGCCATCCACTAGTCTCTGCAATCCACTCCTGAGCATGAAAACAAACTGAGTATGGAAGGCACTGGGATCTTTATGGTCCTGTGGCCTGGTATCTGTTCAGGTCCTTATCTCTTGCGGTTGGTCTAATGAAAGATACTGCCTCACTCAGTACACTTACAGCCCAAGTGTTTACCTGACCTTTGTCACTGGCACCCAGTCACCAAACCACCAGAACGTTAATTTTTATAATGCCTAAGTGAGATAGGAAAAAGGTGTTTTGTCTGTGTTGAAGGAAAGAAGGTGTTACGTTGTCATTGCTACACCTCAGCTCCTGCCTGGAGCCGCCAGGAGAAATCACAGCACCCAAGGTGGGTGCACTGCCCTATTGCTCCCCTCTGTGGCTACAGCTGCCTAACCCAGGTGATGTGACTGCTTCTTCCCTTCCTTGGTACACAACAGCTGGCTTGAACTGCTCGAATGTCATAGGTTCATGATGCTTAATTTTAGGCCCTTCTGGTTCACTGCCTGAACATGGCCCTAAATAACTGGCCTAGGTCATATAGGAAGTAAGTCTTGTTTTCCAGCTTCCTGGACAGATTTCCTAAAAATTGCATCATTTCTGTTTTTCATTGCTGTTGAAATAATAGTTATGGGATGTCAGAAAGGAAGAGTTCTGATTACTTGTTCTTTTTGCCTTTCCACCTTGTTCTTTGTCTTTCTTTTCTCAGTGCTCACTTAACTATTTAACCAAACTGCAAACAAGAGAAAAGCCATGTCTGAGATTCAAGTGTGGAGAGGATTATTTTCTTAAGGCTGCAGATCATCAAGGGCAAATAACAAAAAAGCAGAACAATCTATGTTCATCTCTGACTGTATTCCATCAAAAAAAAAAATGTTTACTTGGCGTTTTGATCTAAAAGCCAAAAATATTGAAAAGCAACTATTTGTCACTGGACAAACATTAAAGCTCAAAAGGCTAAAAAAAATCAAATAGTAGTACTCAGACAGTCTCAAGGTACCCAAACTCTGTTTCATCATTCCATACATCTTGTTAATGCAGCTCCACACAGCAGAAATCATTGGCTTGGCACTCTGGTTTAAAAACCCTTTGTTGTCAAGATGAGGTTTGCTGCAGGAAGAACACAAAGCACAAAGTCTTAATGACTGTAAATCTGATCTAAATGGCAAAAACCCTTTTACCATGTGCTTGAGTAGCCCTGCTTACATCTGGAAAAATATAGACTATTATCTTGTCATTTTTAATTTCAACCTACAAGTCATAAACCAGCAAGGCTCCTGTGCCAATCCCAGAGGTCCAGCTCAAGCAGAGGACCTAGATACTGAATTGCTTAAGACTACACTTGTTGAAATAAAAATTCATTTTGGCTTTATCACAGATGCAATATTTATTATGAATTTTTCTTTTTCTAGAAAGCTTATACACAGACCAAGAATAGTCATATTTCTGTTGGTGAATTTTGGGAAGAGAGTAACATTTTCAATGTCATTTTGGGGTAACAGCCTCTTGAATTCTTTAAATAGTTTCAGTTCATCCACTTCATGTGAGTAACAGCCTCTAACTATTTGTTTCCTGGGACCTACCATGCTGAGTGTTCAAGGTAATCAAGGTAATGACCAACTACTCAGCATTTTGTCCTGTCCTCCTTGGATTCTTTTAACCCTCACTATTCAATGAACTCTTCGGGGCTCTTTACTGCATTCTGGGGGCATGCTGACTTACTTGTTTTTAATCTGAAGGCAATCCTTATCCTACCAGAGCCCCTGAGCTGCTGCCTGTCCTCTCTATTGTACCAGTGAAGCTGCAGAAAGGACACTCATGTTGTACTTCCCAGAACAGCAGCTGGTTTACAGAATCCCAGAATCACGGAATGGATAAGGTTGGAAGGCACCACTGGTGGGGTCATCTGGTCCAACCTCTCTGCTCAAGCAGGGTCTTCCTAGAGCACAGAGCACAGGATTGTGTACAGGTGGTTCTTGCATAACTTCAGTGAGGGAGACCCCACAATCTCTTCTCTAACCTGTCTCTTCCCTGGGAATCAAGCTTGGTTTTGTATTTCCACAGCTGGTTCTGAGGACAAACAAGATGCAGGAGGCGAGTGGGAAGAGATCAAGGGCAGGATAGCTGAAGATGGCATGAGCTGATTCCTCATGTTTCTCAGCTCACATGGATGCAGCAGAGAACATGTTGTGAGAAGAAGGGAATGTCTTGTCTCAGTCTTACTTGCAGCCTTCCTCAGCCAGCAGTCTCTGGACTTGCAGGCTTCCTCAGTGGCCTCTGGGGATTGACATGACAAAGTTCCAATGAAGTGATTGGGGGGTCCAAACACAGCCACAGCCTTAATGGCAGGGTTTTGTGACTGTATGTTGAAAAGGGTTGTGAATTCAACTGGTGCCTAAATATTGGACATTAAAGTCCAGCAGCTGTAGTCGAGCTCAGATAAGGAAGACCATTTAATTCATTTTTATGAAGCTTCAGGGATGTTTTGTAATAATCTGGATACAAATTGCTCTTAAGCTGCATAGGCATCTCCGTACAAATGCAAGCCTCAAAATATGTGTCTGGGTTGTAGCTGGAGGGCTGGCTGGGGCTCAGCAGAGACAGGTCCAATGTCCAGACCTGCTGAGGAAACACTTTGGGTGAGTGGTGCAAGCCCAGATTCTCATAAAGATTAAGGTTTTTGATGCTCACTGTGCTAATACCTGGTAGCCCAGAATTTAAGAAATTTTGAGCTCTTGGGCCTTGTTTTGGTCCGCCTGAGCATGCCAGCAGTTGTATTTTGAGGAAGCATTATTTGTATTTTGTTTCCACCCTGGGGAGGACTGAGGGAAGTGAGGACTAAAGCTGACCAGTTCAAAGTGCCATCATGGTGTCACAGCAATCGTGGTGTCCATGCCACACGTAAGACTGGTGAAACTCTGGGTGATGGGAGGCATAAACCACTGGGCTGAACTGAATGCTGTTAGCATGACACAAGGAAAGAGAACTGCGTTGATTTCTGCCCTGCTCCTCTTTTTCCATATCTAAATTACTCTCTGAATGGACTTGATGTTAATGCTCTCACACAGACAAGGCTTCACCTCAGCGGGTGTTTTGCATGCATAAAGGCTCTCCTGTCACCAGCCTTCAGACAGATTCTGACAGGCAAAAGTAACCCTTAAGTATGAAACAGTGTGGGTTTTTTCAACACATTTGAAATTCCTGCTTGAGGTTTGCTAGGCTGGGGCAGGGACCTTTCCATCTGATTCTGTACTGTTTTGGGCACAGAGGCTCCTGGGATGGGGACTCTTCAGCTATCCTGGACTGTAAAGAATAGCCAGGTTAGAGTGACTAATCAGGTTAATGAGCTGAGTTTTAAGTCTTTGTCTGGTCTTTTCAATGCTTTTTCTCCTTAACTAACTCAGCCTATGAAGTTTAGATAGAATTCATCCTGTTTGCTCAACAAATCAAAAGTTTGCATGAATTGGTCTGTGTTACCAAACAAGCAAGATGATGGTTCATCTAGCATGGATGTATTGCCAAGGTTAATTCAGCCCACATCCCCAGTCAAAACTGATTCCATAAAGAAAAAAGACAGGTCATTGTCATAGGAGACTCCTTCTATAAGGGAACAGAATTCCCAATATGCAAACTGGATCCGCTTCTTAGGGAAGTCTGCTTCCTCCCTGGAACCTGGGTTAAAGATATGAAGAGAAGCAGCAGTAGTCCTGCCCTCAAATTATTAACCATTACTGTTCTTTTTAAGTAGGCAATGAAGTGGCAACAAGAAGTCCAAGGTCAGTCAAGAAAGACTTCATTGCCTTGGGATGACTGGATTAAGGATCAGAAGCACAAGTAGTATTCTCCTTTATCCTTCCAGTTGCAGGGAATGATAAGGGAAGAAAGGAGGAGAACCCAGCAGATCAATACTTGGCTACGAGCCTGCTGTCACTGGCAAAATTTGCAGTTTTTTGATTGTGAGTTTGTTTAGACAACACCAGGCCTGCTGGCAACAGATGGGGTACACCTGCCTCGAAGGATTTTTGCACAGGAGAGAGCAGGGCTGGTCAACAGTGCATTAAACTAGATTTGAAGGGGAGAAGGGGTGATAGCAAGCTCACTAGAGATAAGCGTGGGGGCACTATGCCAATATTTGAGGGACAGTGTGCTAGCAAGGTCCATCAGCCTGCTGTCTCAGTGGAGGCACGGGATGGAGACCCGTGCAGCAGCAAAGATAAAAGGTTTATTGACATGTTAAAAACCACAGAAGCACCTGAGAACAGTCAGGTGGGAATTAGGGCTTCTACACCCCAAAAAGTGGTAGGATCAACAGCCCAGCTGAAGGACATCTACACCAATGCATACAACGTGGGCAACAAACAGGAGGAGCTGGAAGCCATTGCAGAGCTGCAAAATTGTGACATAGCTGCCATCACAGAAACATAGAATTTTAGAACCATAGCATATCCTGACTTGGAAGGGGCCCAAAAGGATCATCAAGTCCAACTCCATCCTCTGCATAGGACACCTCAAGAATCAGACCATAGGCCTGAGATCATTACACAAACACTTCATCTCTGGCAGACTTAGTGCTGTGACCACTTCCCTGGGGTTCCATAACCAACCTAAACCTCCCCTGACAGTTTCAGGCCATTCTCTTGGGTGCTATCACTGGTCACCAGAGAGAAGAGATCAGGTAAGGAAGCTGCAGACCACAATGAGGTTTCCCCTGTCTCCCCTTCTCTTGGCTGAACAAGCCAAGGGACCTCAGCCTGCTGGGATGACTTACACAACTGGAGTGCTGCAGGGGATGTCTATAAACTCTTCAGAAGGGACAGGCAAGAAAAGAGATGCAAACAAATAGATACCCCTATTTGTTTGGGGGTGTTTTGACTGTCTGAGCTTAACAATGATGATGAAAAGGTGGAGTGTTTATGGGTAAGAATCAGAGAAACAGGCAGATATCGTGGTGGGAGTCTGTTATAGACCAGCCAAGCAATATGAAGAGGCAGACAAGATATTCTTTCAGCAGCTGGGAGAAGTCTCACAATTGCTGGCCCTTGCTCTTGTGGTGGCCTTCAATTTACTAGATGTCTTCTGGAAATACAACAGTGTGGAGGAAACACTCCAGGAGGTTGTTGGAAGAGCTCACCAAGCTGTTCTCTGTTTACCAGCAGTCCTAGTTAAGCAGGCAGGTCCCAGAAGGACAGGGTTTGGTCAGTGTGACATCCATCTACAAGAAGGATAGGAAGGAATATATGGAAAAATACAGGCCTGTCAGCCTGACCTTGGTGCCAGAAAAGATTATAGAATCTTGAGAACCATCACACAGCACAGGCAGGACAAGCAGGGCATCAGCCCAGCCAGCATGGGTTCATGAAGGCAGGTCCTGCTCGGCCAACACGTTCCCCTTCTGTGACAAGGTGACCTGCTTATTGGGTGAGGGAAAGGACATTGTCTACCTGGACTCTAGTGAAGCCTTTGACTGTGTCCCATGGCACTCTCCTGGAGAACCTGGCTGCTCAAGGCTTGCACTGGTGCACTGTTCACTGGCTGGGTGGTCAGGCCCAGAGTGGTGGTGAATTGTGCCACATCCAGNCAGGGTTTGGTCAGTGTGACATCCATCTACAAGAAGGATAGGAAGGAATATATGGAAAAATACAGGCCTGTCAGCCTGACCTTGGTGCCAGAAAAGATTATAGAATCTTGAGAACCATCACACAGCACAGGCAGGACAAGCAGGGCATCAGCCCAGCCAGAATGGGTTCATGAAGGCAGGTCCTGCTCGGCCAACACGTTCCCCTTCTGTGACAAGGTGACCTGCTTATTGGGTGAGGGAAAGGACATTGTCTACCTGGACTCTAGTGAAGCCTTTGACTGTGTCCCATGGCACTCTCCTGGAGAACCTGGCTGCTCAAGGCTTGCACTGGTGCACTGTTCACTGGCTGGGTGGTCAGGCCCAGAGTGGTGGTGAATTGTGCCACATCCAGCTGATGGCCAGCCACAGGGGATGTTCCCCAGGGCTCAGTATTAGGGCCACTATTTTCTGCCCAGCAGAAAAGAACCTGGGAGTGCTGATCGACAGCCAGCTGAGCATGAACCAGAACATGGCTCAGGTGGCCACGAAGGCCTGGCTTGCATCAGAAATAGTGTGGCCAGCAGGACCAGGGCAGTGACTGTCCCCCTGTCCTCAACACTGGTGAGGCCACACCTTGAGTAGTGTGTCAAATTTTGGGTCCCTCACTACAAGAAAGATTTTGAAGTGCTGGAGTGTGTCCAGAGAAGGGCAACAGAGCTGGTGGAGGCTCTGAGACACAAGCCTTGTGAGGCTGTTGTTCAGCCTGGAGAAAAGGAGGCTCAGGGGGCCCTTATTGCTCTACAACTCCTGAAAGGAGGATGTAGCCAGGTGGGGGTCGGCCTCTTCTCCCAAGTAACAAGTGACAGGACAAGAGGAAGTTACCTCAAGTTGCACCAGGGAAAGTTTAGATAGGATATTAGGAAAAAATTCTTCACCAAAAGCATTGGTACAGGTTACCCTGGGAAGTGGCTGAGTCACTACCCCTGGAAGGGTTTAAAAAATGTGTAGATGTTGCACTTGGGGACATGGTTTAGTGATGACTTGGGAGTGCCATGTTAAAGGTTGGATTTGATGATATTAAAAGATCTTTTCCAACCTGAATGATTCTATGATTCCATGATGTTTAGACCCAGTCAATTGCAGTAGCACTGAGAGTCACTTAAATGCCCTAAGAAAATTGTCTGTTTTATTTCAGAGGATGTTTGATTCCAAATGATGCATTCAGCCTCAAAGTACCATTTCCTAAGATGCAAAATTGTGGGTACAAAAAAATTTGGCAGGTATTGGAGCATTGCATGAGCTTAAAGGAAAAAGCAGATGCAGATTAAGAAAAAGCAGTGCTTAAGGAGCAGGCATTTTTTGGCAGGCTGTCAGGGATCATTTAGAATTTTTTTTGTGTATTTATTATCCCCTTACACACATGGTTGAACTTATGCAGCACAGAAGGTCTTGCTGAAGATCAGTGAATGCTACTGTAAAAGAGAGGGAGTGGAAATCAGTGTCTGTGTGCCACTTCATCTCTCTGAGGGGAGGCAGCTGGCTTAGGTGGAAGACTTTTATATATTTTTTGACCTACAGTGTACTTTCTTCGGTACATATAAATATGGCTATGTATCAAACTGTGCCAAAACAGTTTCCTTGTCTTTTCTTTTTTTGCCAGACTTTCCCTTTTTAGACAGTGAATTAATTTATGTTACCTCTGAGTGTCCTGAACTAAGGGGAACAAGTAAGGAGGCACAGACTTTTTTGCAGTCATATGATGCTTTCAGCTTGTGGTTAAACATAGATGGTACAAGAAAAACTTGTTAATAATAAAGATGTTAAGTAGGTACCAATGGACTGGGCTGATTGCTAAGAACAGATCTCGCAATCATAAAACAGTTTAGAGCCTGAAGCACTTGGGCCAGAGTGCTAATTATTACACATTTTAGGTCTATTGCCTTGGCTCTAGGAAATGTATTATTTTTAGTGATTTTCATTACTTGTTGGATTTAAAAATAGACTGAATTACGGCCGGTCGTTGTTCTGCTGGGATGAATTATAGTTTGTTGAGGCAACTGCTTATTTTGTCTTGTCCCATGGCATTATGTGAAGCCAGACAATAAAAAAAGGAAATATGAGTGGCATTAACCTTTTGAAGTAGAAAGAAAGAGGAGCCTTAATGAAATAGAGCAATCAGGCAATTATATTGCAGCTCTTAGTTATCATATAAAAAAGGAAACTGTGTCCTATATCATTTAACCCTTTGCCTCCTGCTGTGGAGATTAAGGACATGCAATAGACACAGAGAAGGTTTTTCTGCAAGTAACTGATTAGGAGGTGCTAATTAAGAAGTCTAGAAAGAGATATCTTATTCAAGGATACACAAAGGAACAGAGTTAAGTTGATGCTGAGTGTCTTAATTTCTGCAATTTTTTCTGTCTGATGGTGCAGTCCTGAGTTATAAAAACTGACCTTTACACAAAATTTCCTTCCCCCTGCCCCGTTCTTTCTTTCCTTTCTCAAAGGAAGGTAAGAGACTTGTTATTGGGGGCAATACTGTTCTCTGTCCATAGTTACTTGATTTTGACTTTTTCATTCTGTCTGGGCGGTATTTTAAAGACTCTGGTGTTTTTCAAGTATGTTAAGAATACAAGCTCAGAAATAGGTCCCACAGGCATTTAAAAAAAAATCCTCCCACTTCTTTTGCTGAGGGCATGATCAGATGAACTGCTCTGAAAAGTGCTGAGCCAAATGAAGCTATCTCCCTGCTGGGCCTTCCCACCCTGCTCTTTGTGAAGGCTGTCTCCAATTCGGTTTTGCAAGTTTAACCATTTGTTTGATTACTTCTCACCCAATTCAGTAAGGAACCCGAGTTAAAAAGCAAACTCAGTCCACTTTGACTTATTCATTTTTTTAAATGAGGGGTTTTTTTTAAGACTCTTTCTCTTAATTCAGAAAATTTTACAAATCTCTGTTACTGTGTGAAGCTTGCAAAGTCTCAGGAATTGCTTCTTGCTATGGCAAAAGACAATCCTGGTGAATAGGGGCACATATATAAACTGGGTTACCCTCTTTTTTTCTAATGTTAGAACACCACCCCCACCTCAAACTGCTTTGCAATGTGAGAATTAGGAAGCTGTAAGTCAGAGTTTCTTACCTGTTTATGACTTAGTAAAACATCCCTTTGTGTTTGACAGCAATTAAATTGATACCCACCAAGGAAACTGCAAGTCTACAGCGTTTCACTGAGGCAAAAATCATTATCTTCCCTGGGTCTCAATCCTCCCATACTCAGACTAGATGTAATTTCTATTGAGCAGAGTGGATCCAGGTTGACTTACTGCCGCTGTAGTCTGGCTTCTGAGGCAAAACTAATCTCCAGGATGCTGCTCCCCATAGTAAGTACCACAGCTGGGGAGTGAACACTGCAACCAGGCTGCATGTACTAAAACATTTCCTTTCTCAAAAGCTTCTCTTAATCGTGGGGGTTCATATGTTTGGTGCCCTTCTTGTGGGGAGAACGGCTCCTGGCAGAGAGGAAAAGGACACAGTTCTTACGAGGATGCTGAGAGAAAAGAGACAGGGTTTTCACTTCCAGCCTCAACTCTGATAAATCTCCTGCATAAACTGCATTGAAAGAAGCTTTTTTGGCCGAGGAATGGAAATTGAGCATGAATTTGAGGTGATAATCAGTGAGTTCATGTTCAGTGAAGGAGAGTGCCTTGATTTAAGTTGTTGGCCAGGCATTTATTTTTAATAAGCAATCTTGCTTCAATTGTCAGCTTTTCTGTTTGGCCTTGGGCCTCAGTTTCATGCCAGAAAAACAAGATGGTGATTATTTCCTTTGCCTATCTTGTAAACTGTTTGAGGCAAGACCTGACTCTCCTGTTAACACAGTGCTTGGCAGGAGAGGTTGCTGATCTACACTGGGGCCTTTCAGCGTTCCTATGGTTCAACTGGAAATATGTAATTAAGTACTTTTAAAGGTGGATACCAGAATAAGGCCCCCTAAATCCCTCTTTAGATATCTTTGATAGATATAAGTTGTTTGGTTTCCTGAACAGACGAGTGCTCATCTGCAGTTCCTACCACAAGGCTTCTCTTGACTCACCTGAGGTGAATGAAGAAATAGTTTCATTTCTGAGACTCTGCCTACAGCAAGCTCTTCCCATTGGAGAAGATTAGGCACCCATCCAAGACCTGTATCTGTGTGTGGATGCATGTTTCATGTGTGCTCCTCCTGGATTTGTTCCAATGCAAAGGTTTTCACAGAACAATTAAAATGCAAATGCAGATGCAAATTGTGACAGGCTAAAATGGCAAACTCACCTGCAGAAGGATCATAATATGTGTCATCTTTGGCATTTCTCTTCCTCTCTCCTCGCTGTTTTTGTTTCACCAGGCTATAATTTCCCCATACAATGAGATTCTCAAAAACTTGTCAAAACACAAGTAGCAGTCTAGTTTCGCAGTGTTGATTCCCCTCTCAGACAAACATTTCCTCTCTGGAGCACGATCCAGCAGGCAAGTGTTTACATCTGCAGCCCACTGTAAGGATGGAGGGATTTCTTGGCAGCAGCTATCAGTACCTCTCATACCTGGCTCTCACCAGGGCAAGGATCCTGTCTGGTCCCAACCACTTCAGTAGATGAGTGATAGTGTCTGAAGGATGACTTACTCTGCCTGCTTTAACTTTGATAGTTTACTATGTAAACGAATACCTGTTACAAGGTAAAATTATATCATTTTTGCAGTACTGGAAGAGCTGCTGTGTGTACCAGCACAGACACACACATGGAAAAGAAGAGCCTGTCTGATTTCAGACAGTCTGGAGGACAGAAAGGGAAATCAGTGAACCTGTCTGATTCATTCACAAGTTGTGACGAAGAGTTGAGATTTGGACCCATTCATTCCTTTAGCTCTTAATTCCAAAGCTCCACTCTTGTCTTCTCCCTCCCTGCCCAGACTGTGTCACTGCAGCTTTTGGGACTGCTGTGAACCACAACGGTGTTTGCTGTCATTCCTGATGAGCTTGGCCATATCACAGGGGAGTAGCTACATTCTGGGTTAGTGCTTCCAGCACGAAATATCTTCCAAGCCTTCCTTCATCTTATCCTTCTCCCTTTCTTTTCAATTATTTCTCTGGACATCCTCCAATCCCCAAAGAATGGATAAAAATTAAATAAGCTTGGGATCTGGCTGTGGAACTAATGGCAGACATTTGCTGTTATCGTGCTCTTTGCTCTGCTTGTGTGTCTTATCCTTGCCCCTCCTTGTTTCGGGTTTCCCACTTCCTATGCTGTTTCTTCCACTGTAATTAGGAGGTCTTCTGCAATTAGGCCTGGATCTGTGCATAAATGTTCCTGGCACTTCAGTGACCCTAGGAGACAGTCAGAGTACTGGGAGGCTCCTCGTACTTTGAGGACAGACCTCAGCAGATAAGACTCAGCAGAGAAGCAAGTTTGATTCTTCATTCCCTGGTAGGAATCATCAATATGTGCTTTTGTGACACATCTTGGTTGTCAGACCCATAGGGTCCTTCATGACAGGTAGCTAGTCAAAGCCATTTGTGATCTAGGAGCACCAATACCATAAATCTCTGTTTTCCCAGCAATCTGAGATGCTGCCTGGATCTGCAGCACCCAGGCAAGCAAAATACCCAGGGTTAACACATGGGTTTGTCTAAACTGCCTGTGTTTGGATGCTTTCAAACATCTCTCTTTCTTGTATATCCCCTTGGCAATAGTGCTAGTTTAACTAATTGGGAGGAGTGTTTTTAACTTGACTAGATATTTTCTCATGGGAGTTTGCATTACAGTATTGGAATGGGGAAACCAGAGATGAGATGACTGAGTGTAAAAAGGATCTTTCTGCACTTTAGACATCTTTCAGGTGTCTGAAAAATAACACTTTAAAATGTTTTAGATGATTTCTTTTGTAGAACACTTTAGGAATTTAAATATCTGAACTTGTTTTTGCTACTGATTATTTGCTTGAGGATCTTAGAGTGTTTCCTTTGTCAAACCTTCCACCTGAGGCTTATAAAAGTGAATATAATTGCTCGTTCCTGATGCTACATCAGTCTCAAAGCTACCTCAGTATTTGGCAAAAGAACACTTGGATCTTCAGTTGTTAGAGCAGGATGAATCAAGATGAGAGACTATTATCTTTAAAATCAAAAGGAGGCAGCCAACTCCCAGAGCCTCTGTGAAAATGGCAGCTTTCTGTCTGTTTTCTGAAAACAGGAAAGAAACCTAACCTTTTATTAATAGTTTGGTTATACACAAAGGGACACAGACAAATATTTCAGCATCTACTCTACACAAATACATGAAACACACTGCACTAATTACACCAGTCAGACGCTGGTTGAAGGACAGTTAATTGGTTTTCAGAATATCTCAATCAACCCAGACAGCAAGACACACGTCCAAGGATTTGAAGAGTCAGCAGTAATAGATGTCTGTGAATTCTCTGTTGCAAAGTAAACCTTTATTTTCACTACAGCGTGTTTTATAGTGCAATAAAAAAGAAGGAAGTCAATAGCTATATCTAATATAACTGTAGCTGAAAAGATACTTTACTGATTCAATATTGCTTGAAGGGCAGTGTAATATAGGTATTTGACCTTAACCAAGGGCTCACATGCAGGTGTTGGGATCAGTCTGAATTGTTGATGGAAGAATCTGAGCCCAGTTGAGACCAAGAATATGTTAAAATGAGTTAGTTTTCATGCTGTTTTTTACAAAAACTCATTAACTGTCTACTAAGTCTTCTCTGCTTTTAATCCTGCTTAGGCCCACCTACTCCTAAATACTTAATACACATATATTTTATTTTTGAACCAGAAAATGTGTTGCTTTTTGGTGAAATTCAGCCTTAAATTTACTTGGTGGTCTTTCAATTTTGTTCTTTTCCTATTGTCTTAGGGTTTTTTTTTTTGGTAATGATAAAAATACTTTATCCTCTTGTGGTGAAATTATTGAAGACAGCAAAGAAAAAAAAAGGGAAAAAAAGGGGGAAAATGGCTGTACATGATGTTGTGACAGACTCCTTTCTCCTCAGTTCTGAAGCAAGGATGTTCCACAAACACACTGAAATTGCTATTAGAATTGTTGGGAACACTTGTGGTGCATAAACACATGCATTTTACAGGACTGATACCTGATTCATGAGCTCCTCTTGTATCACTCGTGAGTTCATCAGTGCCTTTACCATGACAAATCAGAATTATGTTTCTGCCACTATAGCTATGTTTTGGGGAGAATGAATAAAGTTTTGCAGGTTTGCAGGTGCAAGTGCACAGGTTTTCAGGTGTGACTGCATCCTCTCTTGGAGCAGTGGCTGTAGAATTTCCAGACAAGTGCAAGCTTGCTCTGGCTGTACTGTTAGCAAAGTGGAAGCCCTGTAGGTCTCCTCGTCATCTTTCTGAAACTGAGCTAAGTCGTCTGAGAGTCTGCACATACTGACTCTGCACTGAGTTATTTTGTCCAAGAGTCAGCTTGTGCCTTGGCAGAGTAAGCTTATATCTGCCTGTAGAAGGCTGTAGAGCTATCCCTTGAATGTTTTCCTGAAGTGTCCTATAACTTTTTAAAGCTGTCCATGATGCTCCCACTGATTTCAGAAACAATGAAGTTAGGCCAGTGCCTAACCCCAAACTAAATGGTCTTTCCATGTTCAAGAGTGAAACCATTCCAGATCTGTGAATACAGTCTGGGACTTTGTGTTCCCAGTTTGAGCTCACCTTAAAAACAGCTGATGACTGGGTTTTACCAACCTGCTCAAGATCTTAGGCAGTGCTTAAACTAATAATTTCAACAAGTGTATAAAAGCTCAGGTAAAGAGAAATCTTAGCCTGAATCTGACATGTGAAGAAGACTTACTGTCTCCAAAGAGGTAGAAAGTTGTGACATCTCAGGAAAATATCCTGAGTATTTGCTACAAAGATCAGTTTGTTCAGAGTTTAGGGGTTTCATTTTGTTTTGTCTTTCTGGCCATTCCTTCCATTTGGTTTGATGCAGTTCTTCAGATTAATATATGTTGTCCTGCCCTGATGCTGCTCAGCTGAGCACTTTCCCCATTCTCCACGAGTCAAACTTTTTTAAAGAATAGTGTGTTGGAAAACAAATCCTTCCAAATTCGGGCAAATATTTTAATTTTTTAAATGATTCTGAGGGCAAAGCATTCTTTTGGAGAGTCCAGCTGTTGCCACTGATTAGTAACACTGACTATGAATATTACACGTGTTTCAGTGACCTTATTGATTTTCTGATTCAAAGCTTCAGGTTTAGGGTCAGCAATCAACTTAGCAAAGCATCAGGAAGAGGTACCTGATGTTTCTGGCATGTCCCAGTGCTCTTTTAGCTCTTCTATTCTGTTCTAAAATCTGCAGAAATGGTGATAAAGCAAGATAATTTTCCTGAGGAACTTTCTGCCACATGGAGAAATTTGCTTTTGGGAGAAGCAGAGGAAATGTCTTATTTCCTCCAGAGAGTGATTATTTAGCAGTAAAATTAAGAAATAATTAGTCAAGGTACAAGTCTTTTGTAAAATGGTGTTGACTGGACTTCCAGAGAAGAAAGTCCAGGATTCAACATAATTTGAGATAAACTGAGGTATTTCACGCCTTTTGGGCAACTCTCTCAGGCTTTCTGCATGTACACGTGGATGTTGCTGTATATCAGATCTGACTTTGACTCAGAGTGTTGGCTCAGTGCTGGAAAGTGGTGTGGACCTTAATCTGGTGAAATGCAGGTTGAGAAGGTTAATGGTATCACAAGCAAGCAACTGCAGTAGTGCAAGCGTTGGGTTTTCAAAGTGGATTAAAGTGAGGGCAATGAGCATGGGGTGTTGCCTTTTTAAAGTCTGTGATATGAGGGTGGATTGTGAGGATGTTTTTTTTTTTAAATTGAGGAGAGACTCATCACCCCCTCTAGAAAAGCAAAAGGTTCTTGGCCATGGACCAGCTTGAACTGAAGATCAAAGATCCTTCCTCAGCTCTGTTGTGCCTCTGTGTGTGTGACTGTGGTATTTTTGCTCCTTGATAGTGTCTCCTCAGGCTCTGTCTCCACGGGTTTGCAGCCTGAAATACTGGTTCCTTGCTGTTCTTCCTCAGAAAGCTGTAAAGCCAGAAATGCAGCTGGCAATTATATTGTAAGCTTATGTGTTTAAAATTAATAAAGTACAACAAGATCTATTATTTATCCAGTTGGCCAAATTATCCCCTGGTATAATTATTTGGTGATTGCGTTTCATGTGATGGTTCCATACAGAAAGGACTAATAATTAGCCTTAAATATTAGAGGGCTATCACAAAGTAAGGCATTAGCAGAGATTTGGAGACTGGAACTAGATGATCTTCAAGTTCCTTTTCAAACCAAATCATTCTGTGATTTTATGATTATTTCAGTAGGAAGCTAAACCAGCCTTTGGAAATGTGCTTCGCTGACTTTTGTCTGTGCCATAGTGTTACCCCATAATGATGCAGAAAGAAGTAAGGTGTCTGCAAACTGATATTGTGGGCTGTAGGTGGCCCACAGGTGAGAGATTTCCTGTCATTTATGTGCCCAAGGCTATGGAAGTGTATGGTTGTCACCCCTGTCATCTTTTGGATCACTCTTTGCACTTCAGTCCTTGTTAGTTGAAGTCATTAATACTGTGTTTATTCTCTGGAAATCATAGATGGATTATCTCTGTGAAGTGTGATCTGAGTCACAGGGCAGGCTCCAAACTCCAGGAGGTGTCAGCTGTGGAAAAGCTGTCAGGAGGATGGAGACACTTCTGCCCAGAGGAAGGCACAGCCTCATCACAGGACACAGGGTTAGCAGCAGGATCTGCCCAAATATATTGGGGTGGAGGATCAAATGCTGTGCTGCCTGGGAGGGCTCTTGATGGGAAAGTCAATATATGTTCATTTTATATACCCCAAGTTGAGATTCCCATGTTTTCCTGGTAATTTTGCATCTAAATCTCACAGTGTTTATCTTAATAGGAGTTAGATTTAGAGTTAAAGGTTGATTCCAGGGGTTTTTGTTGAGAGCTGCTGAAATTACCAAAGATTCATCTCCTAGTTTAATCCACTCCTTTCAATTTATCATCTTGTGAAAACATCCCGATGGCAAAGACTGTTTAGAAGTATTTGTGTGAGTTAGACATTGAATTTACTGAGGGAACTTTAATCCCCCTGGTAATATTGCACAGAACAAAAGGATAAAAAAACCAAACCAAAACTAAACCAACAACGAAACCCCCACACTTCTGAAATTTCCAGAGAATAAAAAAAATACCAATCAGCAGAGCACTGCACAAAAATATTTTCAATGGTTTTTGGTCAAAATATCTGGAGACTAAATTTCAAGCTGATCAAGAAAATTCTCTTCTGGGAGTAATTATTTTCTGTATGAGACAGCACTAATCCTCTAGTCCTGTGTGAAGACAAAAAGTCCTGTAGAAGGCTGTGGCTTGGGAAAGGTACAGAAATAACCTGTTTATTCCAAGAACAAGCAAGCAAGCATCATGCATTGCAGAATTGCAGAACATAAGAATGGTGTTTTTGCAAGCCTGTGAAATGCATGGCACATGTCATGTCCCAGCAGTCTCAAAATGAAAATGAAATGTTATCAAAAGATCTTGCCCTGGGCCATAGGCTGTATCTTTGTGGACCTTGGGAGAAATAAACCAGCTTGCTATTATTGCTTCCTTTATACAGTAAAAAACACAAGGAGCAGAGTGAGGGTTTCCCTCTGTCTTTCATGTCTCAGGAGCATAAAGGCAAAGCCATGTGGGACTTCCAAGAATTTCCAAAGTCTGGTCATTCTGTAAATATCAATATTCTTGACAGGTATGAGCAAAAATATTTTTTTCCTTGGTACCTGTGTATATCATTGTTCCTTTTCTTATTTACCAGATTTTATTGGTGAAATCAAGGTTGTTTGGAATGCAGAAGGTGAATGCATATTTCACAAATATTAGGAGATTTTGTAAAATTATGTCAGGTGTACTCACAGCGGATCAATAACTCTGGTCTATTTTTTATAAACACAACACATGATTTGTTTCTAAAAAGACTGGAGATGTGTTAAGTGTTTGCAGTGCTGAGGAAAGCATGAAGAAAATGGTGTTGGAGGTATTTGGAGAGCACATGTGAAGCTTTAACTTTGGTACAACTTCTCTGACTATACCTTAAAGTCAGGGTGAGTTCCTAATGAGAACAGCTTTGTAAAAAGAGTGGAAGCAAAGAGCATGATTTCCAGTAGGTCTGGACAAACACGTACAGTGTCATACAATGAAGAGCAATGATTGCAGGCAGTTTCTGTAGCATGAGAACTGTCCTGGGAAACTGCAGGTCTTGGAAAGACTTGTGGGTCAAATAAGATCATCCACTGACATGAACTACAGCCACTTTACCAGAAATGCTAATTTAGAAATGTTAATATGAATATCAATGTTTCGGTGTGGAGAGTGTCATTTGCTTCTGTATTTGAATGGTCCTCTCATCATCCACAGCAAAGCTGTGTCCACTGCTGTATTTCAGGAGTGACTGATAAATTAGTAAGTATTTGGAGAAGAGAACTGAGAAACTTTGTGGAACCACGAAACACAGCTTATTGAGAAAGTTTTAAGGAGCGCAGTCTGATTAACTTATTAAGGGCTTTAAGGGTGATTTTGCTGGTCTATGAGTACCTGCTCGGAGAGCAGGAACATGATTACAGAGAGTTCTTCAGTTTGACAGAAAAAGATACAGCAGACTGAATATCTGGTAGTTGAAGCAAGGTATAATTGGACTAGAGATGTGGCAATTGAAACCAAGATAGCATTAAGTGACTCCTTGATATAGAAATGTAAAATTTCAGGTCAATATTGGGAGATGTTAAAAAGATCCGTGCTGTAGTACATGGTCTCAGGATATCTTTGCTATGTGACCCCCTGAGGATTTCCCAAGGGGAATCATAGAATCATAATACACTTTGGGATGGAAGGGACCTTAAAGACCATCTGGTTTCAACCCCGCTGCCATGGACAGGGACACCTTACACTAAACCACACTCTCAAGGTCCCAAACCAGGCCTTGCACATTTACAGGGATGGGACAGGATACACCTTTGTATAGTGTAATTAAAAGCCTTTTCTAATGGCAAATTATGTGCTTTCTATGGACATAATTCTCCAAGGTCTGTGGTCCACAGGTTGAAAAACTACCATTCAACCCTAAGTCAGGGGCTTGAAGCAGGAATCAACCAAGCAAGTCCTGTGGTCTGTGGTGCACCATGGTCAGACTAAGTGATAAACATGGGTTTCCTCTAACATTGTGATCTAGGAATGTCAGCCCAAAACCTAGCTCCCTCTGAAGAACACGGATGCATTAGCCTTTACTCAGCTATTGCTCCTACACTGCAACCCAGGACACCCTGATGTGCAGATGAGTAATGGCTTTAACCATATTGCTTACAAATTTTACAGCACTGGTGCCTGAAGCCAAATCCCTTCTGCACTACTCTGGTTCAGTGGTTTTCATTGTCTCTGTTTTCTCTGTTGTGATCACACATGAAAATGAGGCAGAAAGGTGCCAAGACAGGCTTTTTATTCATTTACAACATCCTGGATCCTGAAAGCTGAGTGGGCAATGGGCTGCAATATTAACACCTCTACTCTGCACAGGCACTTGTTCTCAGCCCCATGCTATCCTCTTCTGGCAAAAGCATGTAGAGAATTGGGCAGCCAGCCTAGATGACAATAAGCTGAGGCTTCTTTTTTTCTTTCTTTCTTCCTTTCTTTCTTCCTTCCTTTCTTTCTTCCTTTCTTTCTGGCTTTCTTTCTCTCTTTTTCTCTTTCTTTCTTTCTCTCATTCTTTCTCTTTCTTTCTCTCTTTCTCCCTTCCTTCCTTCCCTCCTTCCTTCCTTCCTTCCTTCCTTCTTTCCTCCCTGTAATTTTCTAGCAGGATCAGTCCCTGAGCTGTTTCTCTGTAAGGATAAACAAATATTTGCCTACTCAACTCAGTACAAAATAGAGGGAAATTTTAGGACACAACGGACATTTGGGTAATTTAATGACAAAACCAACAAAAACAAAACCAAATACAACTATGTGCTGTAGTTTAAACTTTTGCTTATCACTGTCCTTATATGGTTTTTCTGCTTTGACTTTATTCCCTGCATATTAGGAAATGTCTTGCAGATACTTCTACTAATTTTTTTTGTGTGTAGAAGGTGGTGCAATCAAACATATTTTAAAGATGCAAAATATTTAAAGTAGCTAATTATTTCCTTTCATCTTGGGTTTTCCAGCTTTCACATCCAGCTACTTAACTCCCCAGTCAGTTAAACTCATTTTGATGGATTGGATTGACACTGATATCCATTTACCTCCATTTTTATTCCAGCTTCCTTTTAGCAAACAATTATGGAACAGCAATAGCTTCCCGCTGGGCAGACAAATTCTTTCTGTCTTCCTTTAACACAGCTGTGCATTTTTCCGAGTGATGAATGCAGTAGAACCAAATCATATGAATCTACGATCTGTTCCAGCTGCTATTGGAGAGAAATGATTAAAACAACAGAAACAAAGTGGAAAGAAAAGTCCCTGCTTTTTCCCTCCAAGCCAGCAAACGTTATCATTGAGCATAAGTAGCAAAATGCATTTTTAAACTCAAGAAGCAAACGTGCATATAAGCAATAAGAGGCTAAGCAAATAATAAAGCAGAATTACATGACACCATATCACAATCCTCAACGAGTAAGTAGCACAGTTCAACCTCAAAAGCTACTGAGTAAGACGAAAATGTCTCTTTAACAGTATTAGGGGACAATTTATTATGTGTATCCTTCGAGTGCGGCACAATGTCACTGCAGGCCCATTGCATTTGCATTATTTCCAGACAACGGCAGCAGCAGAAAAGGACACTGATTTATTTCAGAGCAGGCACAGGTGATTTTTATGTCTGTTGGGACTCAGCCAGATATGGCTTAACCCATTCAAGTCTTTTCTGCTTATAGGAAGAGGTGTCTTTTTTGCAACATCCTTATCTTCCAGCTCAGATTTCATTTAAGTTACTCAAGGAAAAGATGGGGGATTTTGAAGTCCTTTGCTCTTTCAAACAGTTACTAAAGCTTTGTTCAATTCAGAGAGAACGATTGACTGGCAATAGCTTAATCTGTTTAAAATAATTCTAATGATTATTTTCACTGTTCAGCTTTTATCATACTGTGTGACTTCCACACCTTACAGTAGCCAAAATCAAACGATCTCCTGATAATATTATTCCCTATTGCATGTAGCTAATTTGCCAGGATAAAAAAATAACATAAAAGAAAAAAAAAAAAAAGACACTGTCTGACTGTCATAATCCAGTCAAAGATGCAAGCTTTGTTTCTGCTCAATTGGAGAGCCTGAGGACTGCCTGCATCCCAGTTTTCCAGCATTATAGAAGAGGAAAATCTGACATCTTGCTGGAAGTGCCACCTTACAAAAAGATGAAGGACTGGGGTTGGGACCAAGTGCCACTGCTAATGGCAATTAGAGAGAAAGCAGAGATATTAATCCGAAGGAAGTATAGCTGGCTTCTGATAGTCCATCAATTTTATTTCTTCTGTTAAGCACCAGCATTTTTTTCCCCCTTCTGAACAACTGCCTGGCATTGTGTGGGCATATGGCTGTAATTCTGCTGATGGCTGAAAGAGATGCAGAAAGCCAAAGTGTGAATTCATGTCCTGAATGAAGTGACTCCTGCATAACTGGAGCAATGTACACTGTGCCTGGCAGTACGGCTGAGAATGGGGATTTTTTTTTCAGGAGTGATCTATAGGATTTGTTTCATCCCAAATAGGAGTAAACCTGAATTTTTTTTTTTTTTTTNATAACTGTTTTTTTTTTTTTTTTTTTTTTGATTTTTAAAAATTTTCTCAGTGGAATTTTGCAAAAGTTTCCTTTTACGCCCATTAAAATACTTTCAGTGCACCTTTGTTGCCCTCCAAAAGAGGCATTATGAATCTGATTGAAAGCATCAGAGCAGAACAAAGAAAAACTTTCCACATGATACAAATTCTTTAAAAAGGACAATATTTGGAATGGATTATTTGGTAGTCTACTAACAGAATGTTCTGGTAAATGAGTTTTGTAAAGTTTTCATTTTCAGTGCACTCAAAGCATCTGCTGGAGCACTGCCCTGCTGGACTTAGATTTGATCTGCCCCTTCTCTCCCATCTGGTCCCTCTGGCCCTGTGACTACGACAGGAAAAAGAGATTGGTCAGATTTGCACAAATAAGTGAGCACAGTTCAGTGAGTGCAGTATATGTAAAGGCAGGCTTTTATTTTTTAAATATTACTCGGTGTGTTTTGATGCCTGTGACGAGTCAGAGGTACTTGTAGAAGTGGAGAACATGCCCTTGTTCTAGGAAAAGCAGTCATGGGAGGCAGCTGAAACAAATCATTTCTGTGCTTGTGGACTTGCTGGGGAGTGATTCTTGCACTCTGTCTTCAGGATGGATCGCTGCCTTTATCTTCTACGAGAGGAAAACAGAGCTCAGTGGCTGTTGCACACCGGAGCAGCAGCATATCCTAAGCCCAGCTCTGTCACCGGGCAGTCTTGGCAGGTTTCTGTGGCCCGTCCCTCCCCTCAGTAACATCGTTTGCTCCTTTTTAAAGCGTTTTGAAAGCCTTTAATAACATACACTACTGGCATGGCAGGGGGTGTTGTTACAGCTCCCAGAATTTGGTAGCGCAGAATAGACTCGTGGGGAGCCTGGGCGCTGATGGGTCAGGCACGGTGTCAACTGCTAGGAAATCTTGATCCCGGATTTAAGGAGCTTACAATAAGAAAGAGGGAAAGTCACAGCAACAACAACAACAACAAAGCAATAACAAAAAGGGGCAAAGTAGAGGAGGAAATGATCCCTGGGACTCAGACAGTCCCATCAGTTAACAATTTGCACAAACTCTGCTGAGTTTGGTTTGGCTTCTTCCTAGTCCAACAGGCTGCCAGGTCTCTCAGCTATAAATCACATATTCTGAATAGGGATTACCTGGTGTTATGGTGAATTATAGAAGATATCTGCTCTCTGCAGTGATGTTTCAAATGGGCAGCTGCAGCATATGTCATAGTAATAAAAAAGTCGTGTTTTGACGAAAATATAGCAATGCTGCTTCTGCTTTCTAAAGAAAATAGTCTCATTATTAAGCACAATATACCTAGGTGATGAATCAGGTGGAGTGAGGGAAAGACAGCTTTTTAAAAATTAAGATACTATTTCTTTTTCCCTTTTTTCCTTCATTGACAGATAAAATACCCTCTAAATACCAGAGGACCTGAATGCTGCCTTTGTTGATCACACAGTTCAGACACAGCTGAGCTGAGCATTCAACTTAGCTGTGTAATAGAGAAATTTAGTAACAGTTTGTATTTTTTCCTCACCTCAAGTCTAATTGATGGAGAAAACAAGTAAAAACAAGTAAAAATATAACACAAATAAATAAAAGGAAATAAATTCGTAATAGCATATGACTTAAATGACAAAATGACAAAATGACTTAAACTACTTACACCTACCCCAAACAAACTTTATAAAATAAATATGCCTAGTGCTTCCTAGACAGCTTAAATCAGTTTTTAAAGAAAAATATTCATTTTAAGGGTGATGGATAAGGAATGACCATTCATGACTGCTATGCCTGACACTCATTACAGAGATACTGGGGCACAGAGATATTATCAAGCAGGATTGTCAGATGTCCCTTGGAAAAGTGGCTGTTCCTGGCAAGAGTAGGGCAGCCATCCAGCTGCTCATCACAGTCTGTCCCAGCCCGTGTGTGCCTGATCCATGGGAAGGGAGTATGACCCTCCCCAGCTACATAAGATGAGTTGTTTTACGTTTTAGCTGCCACCAGAGGTAACTCCAGGTCAAACAAGGCTGTGAGTCCCATGAAGCAGACACAGATCCCTTTGGTTTGAGGCATCCAGACTTCTCAAAGGATCTTCCCAAGCCTGGCAAACACCATCTCTAGTGTTGGTTTAGTCTGATTTTTTCTCTTCCACTCTTGTACCTACAAAACTTGCTCTGCTGTCTTTCAGCTCAAGCCTTGTAGAAATAGCTGCCAATAAGAGTGTTATCTGGGAATCATGGTGTGCACATCTCCTGAAAAAGCAGCTCCTTTTGTGCATTGTTCTTAATACTACATTTGATTTTGGTACTGAAAGTGGTATTGGTTCTGTCTGGCAGTACATCTCCAGCTTCTTATCTGTGAGGAGAACAGGCAGGGCTCTAGGAGCTGGCCTCAAATTGGCCCAGTACATCTGATACCTAATTGATAAAAGACAGATAGATCAGAAACAATGACACACCAATGCTTTAACTGACATCACCAAGCACAGTTGTGGCCTTAATGACATGTATTTAGTGAAACTAAAGCAAATACAGAAGCAGAAGGGGGTAAAGCACTGAGTGCCATATTTAAAATCAGATGATATTAGCCCCTGTACAAAGCTGCAAAAAAAAAATAGATTCCTTTGTGCATCATGCCCTTCCACCGCATTAATTCCTTTGTAAACCTCTTCTGTATCACACTTTTGCTGCCCTCACCATGCACAACCTGGCTGCAACCTAGTGACAGCAGCCAAATTCTTCTTCCAAACAACAGAGCAGAAGTTCGGTTGCACAACTGCTTTTGGTAACAGAGCAAAAACATCGCACACATAATTAACTGTAACTCATGCCTCCAGGCCAGAGCTGAAATGGGGGAAGTGATGCTATCAAGAAGCACCTTAATCCATTTTCTAGGAGCCATTAGGACATCCTTTTCAGAAACAGGTGACTGATGTGGGGCACAGTAAAACATCCCAGCAGGCCCTTATTTGAGGTGGTTGGAGGCGACTGCAGCTCTCTGCATCCATGCCCTGTTCACAGCACTCCTTGCCCTGACGAGCACTCGCTTGGTTCAGGGGGAGCTGCTGCCAGGGACTCAGGGTTCTGCTGGCTGAGGGTGACACTCACCCACCCCACGGCTTCTACTGGCTCTGCTCTGGGGTCACAGCTCTCACTGCACGGGGTCATGAGCAGGTGGCACTTTCACACCTTGGAGGGTTCCAGCCTTTTCCAAAGCTGAGATTTCTGCTATGAGAGCAGACACTTCCAAAAACATCTTTGACACTTGAAAGCCAAAGCTTCATAGGTTTTCAGGTGTGATTCCAAAAGGAAAATAGCTGTTTTTTCCCTTCTCACTCCAAGGATGCTACTTCTGTTTTTAAGATGTCCAAACTAATAGTTAAATCTCTAAAGCACTACTATTCACTGCTGTTAAGAGTACATTAAATCTTCAACCCTGTTGTTTATTTTCAAAGGTATATTCTGGTGACACATGTTGAATTTAATTTTATTACTGGGTTGAACCAAGGCATTTAATGTTCAGAGAATTACAATGATTACCTAGGAGCAATCACCAAAGGCATGTTCTCTTGAATTATACAGAGACACTAAAACTAGGACTAGTCTTAAAAATCTGTTTTTAAAAAAAGAAAGTAAATCTGGGGGAAAAACTCCTCATTAAAGGAAATAATAATTTTGGGTTTTTTTAATAGTGCAATTCATAGATGTTATTTTTTGTGGATATTGTTAAATGATATTCTACAAAACTCAATGCCAAATCAGGGTGAAAAATGAAGCAGAAAAAACTACAGTAGAATTCTACTCACATATATTCAGTTTAGACAATAAAGATCCAAAAAACTGATGAAATCAAGCAGCACTAACAGGCCTGTTCGTTTTGTTATATGTCTTTGATATGAAATGAACTGGTTAAAAATGTTCTTGTAAATTATCAAGATGGACCTTAAATCGATGAAGAATTGTGAAGACAGTTTTGATGCGTAGGCTCAAAGCTTTTGGGTTCTGCTTAACATCTTAGGCATGGAGACACTACTCAGTCTTCTGCACTAATAAAGTTCAAACAATGGGAAAGAAGGTTGTAGGACTACGTGCTATATTTGTAGATATACTCTTCTGTTTTCTTCCTTACAGTTTAATAGACTTAACAATGCATGGTGAATATCACTGGGCACAGAAGATGCTAGTTCTAAAAATGTGCCCTAACTTTCCACAGTCCAAATCCCTGCTCTATGGACTGCTTTTCCCAGAACCATGCAATGATCTCAGCTAAAAAAAACAACCAACCAACCAAGCAAGCAAGCAATGACTCCCTCTGACATTACAGGATCCCAATGAGCTAAGCTTTGACATCCCAGATGTCATCTGCAAGGCAGTCTGAAAAGGCTGTGAATGGCACAGGGAAGTTCTTCAGTGGATTAGTGTGGGTAGGAGAGTAGATGATGAATTACCCAGTTTGCTGGTCAGCAGATTTTTTTTGGTATAGGCACAGAACACAGATCTGTCTTATTCCTCATTTGTGCATTTTTTTTCATATTTTTGAGTTCATGTGGCTCTTCAAAGGTTCTGTACACATGGACTGAGATGCAGTTGTTCACATCTGGGATCACATGCAAGATTTTCCTTTTCTCCAGCTATCAAGAAGTTGGGGGAAAAAAACATGATTTGGGAAGTGCCAAACTATTCCCCAAATTCCTTCAACTTTTCTGACTTGCAGAAGATAACAAAGTAAGAAAATGTGGGTTTTTTTAATAACATATTTTGGGTGACATTTTCAAAATGCTCTTATTTCTCTTGAATTGCAATGATTTCTCATTAAGAAATGTTCTTAAATTTTATTAGAAAAGCTGCTTTCCACCAGAATGAATTTGGATTGGAAGATGGCTGGAAAAAAAAATGACCTCTGTTATGGCTTCAGAAATGCTAGTGAACTAAAAAATATTTGCACAGTGGTAGCAATCAGACCAAAATGCTTTTTTCTCAAGGAAGCTGTGGAAAACCCTTGCAAATAGGCCAATGTGAAATAATCTGCACTCTCAGCCCATGTTACAAAAATGAAGACACAAAGAATTTCTCTGCTCCTAAAGAAGAGACTTGTTTCATCCCAAAACCAGGGCATTTAATAGTCTTTCCAAAATTTGCTACTCCTCAACTTTACGTAATTCCAATTATTACTGTTAGTCATATAAATGTTCAAGCAAGTGGGACTTTTGTATTTTAGGTCTCAAAGAAGACGTGCAAACTTGGATCCCACGGTTTGTTTGCCCATGGTATGCGAAGAGGTAGTTCCCTGGGTGGTTTTGAATATCCTACCTTTTAATTTAGTTGAGTGCCCTTTGTTCTTTTCCTTTCTCATGCACGTGTTCATTTCAATCTCTTTACACATGAAAGGTTTTCCATGCTCTTCTTTTGCCACCTCCCTTTCCTGAAAATAGATTTGTCTTTACCAGCATTTGCAAAATTATCCCAGTCAAAGGCATTTGTATTCTCATGGCTATCTTTGTTTTGACTGTTTATTTCCAAGAAAGATATTTTCTTCCAAGATTATCCTACTACGCCTAAAATCTTTAGTCAAAACAGAGCCTTTGTAGCAACTGCTGTATGTCTCCTTATTCCTGTGACAGTTGTGGCTGCTTCTGGCAGGGCTTATTTTGGCATCTTTATCCTTTGAGTGTGAGACTAACTCAAGGAAACTTGCCTTTTTCTCGGTTGGGTAAACATACCTCTCATGAGACTTAGCAAAAGCTCAGCACAGAGCTGTGGTTTGTTCTAATTCCTACAAATAAAACAGCATAGCTGTTTCAATGCAGGTTTAATTTATTTAGCTGGAAAACATAGTTTTGCCACTGTATTTGTTTGTGATAATATCAGTATTATTATTGATTCAAGCATCCTTAATTTACACCGGAAAGTGGTTAAGTGCTGTGGTGAAAGCGTGCCTAGAAAAGGTGCAGATAGACAGATAGTTTCCAGGGGCAGCTGGTTTCTGAAGAAAGAATTGGCCACTTTTGGAGCTGTTTGCTCATATGAAAGATAACATTATCATGATATTTTCTCAGCTGTGCTTAAACAAAAGGAAACCACTGGCCTTTGCTTTATGGACATTAATTTCCCCCATTATCCCATCTCCAGATTCTTCCTGGTGATGAATTGTGTCACCAGTTGTTTTAAATTTAGCTCAACTCAAAGTAACAAGGAAGAAATTTTTATGTGTTTCCTTTCATTCTTTAGCCTGGAACTCCTTCCTTGTGTGTTTGTGTATTTCTGTTAACCATAAACACCACTCTACTACTTGCTTATTTTACACAATATTCATACTGGAGGACTAGTTTTTGGGTAAAATTCCCTCTTTGACAGAAAGAGCAATGGGCCAGCACATCACCTGAGTTGTTGTCTCACAGGTCATGCAGTTGGTCACCTTTTGGTGTTTAAATTTCTATAAGCCCCTTACTTGTCTACCTTGAGGACCTAGAAGCTCACTTTTAGCCTTCACCTGAACAGTTTTGTCATTGTATTTAACGTACAGTTGACAATTTCTGGCAAATGCAGCTCTTAAGCCAGAAGGGACCTTTACAT
The DNA here is from genome assembly GCA_013397915.1 of Daphoenositta chrysoptera. Lineage (NCBI taxonomy): Eukaryota > Metazoa > Chordata > Aves > Passeriformes > Daphoenositta > Daphoenositta chrysoptera. The sequence goes on along the minus strand of VZRO01008041.1, from coordinate 321,134 downwards.
CCTTTACATCATTTAATCTGATTGTGCAATCTGCTCTTTGCCAAACACTTTGATGTGAACTCTGCAAAATTTTTGAACTTCATGGAACAGAATCACATTGAGACCTCCCTCCCATGATTTTGAATTGAACAAAAAAGCAGATGAAGCTTAGAGTCAGTGCTAAAATACAAAGCAAGTGGTTCTCTGAATGTGGGGGTGAGAACACCTTGGTTTTGTCAGATACCATCATACACCTTGGTTTTCTAGGGTACCATGATAAGTGGTTTAAGGTACAAGTGCCTTGCACCTCCCTCTTGGATAGACTGACAGATACTCAAAACAAAAATCTAAGATTGCTGCATAATAAGTTTTAAGACTGTTTCAATATCATGGTTGGATTGATGGAAGTATTTCAAGTCCTGAAAAAGGAACTGAATATGTAAGAAGAAATCCCTGCTAGGCTAAGCGTGATCCCTGATGTCCTGTCATGATTTGTCTAATGATTTCCAATTAAAGAGTCACACAAATATGAGAAATTTCAACCACAGAACTGCTTTGCTTTTGTTATGAATTCCAGGAGGAATTTTTGCCATCTTAGGCTTGTCGTCTTACATAAGTAGTAAGAAGAGGAGGGAGAGAGTTTATTTGGTTAATACTGCAATTTTGTGCAAACATGTGCCAGTTGTCACTTAGACATTAGAGAGCTGAACATGGATGTCCCCAAGTAGCAATATACTGGACATCCTCAAAGAATCATTTGTGTAAATAATGCTGATTTCAGCCTCTGTTTCCACACCTTGACCCTCTGTGGTGAACCCTTCACATACCATCCCCTCTGCTGTCTCTAGATTAATTCTTTTAGTTTTGCTGTACATCTCAAAAGCAGGGAGTGGAAGTGGTTTATGTGTTTGATAAGGAGAAGGCACCCATGGTTTACAGATTTCAGAACAATAAAGGTGTTTGACAACCTGAGTGGGTACAAGGCCAACCCTGGAAAGTTTTATGAATGACTGTGCATAGCTATGGAAGTTATATAGGTACATAGGTTTTAACCCAAATTTTAGAAAAGGAAATAAGTAAGACCCAGGGAATTATAGACTAGTCAGTCTCACCTAAATGCATGTAAAAGATCATGCAGCAGGTCCTCCTGGAAATTATGGTAAGGCACATGGAGAATAAAGGTGATCTATGACAGCCAAATCATGCCTGACAAATTTGGTGGCCTTCTATGACAGCTTACAGCAGCGGTGGATAAGGGAACAGCCATCGTCTGCCTGGACTTGTGCAAAGCATTTGACACTGTCCTGCACAACATCCTTGTCTCTAAACTGGAGAGACATGGATTTGACAGATGGACCACTTGGTGGGTAAGGAATGGTCTGGATGGTTGCAGTAGGAGTGTTGTGGTCAATGGCGGATTTGACAGATGGAGACCAGTGATGAGTGGTGTTCTTCTGGGGTCAATACTGGGACTGGTGCTGTTTAACCTCTCTGTTGGTGACATGGACAGTGGAATTGAGTGCACCCTCAACAAGTTTGCTGATGACACCAAGCTGATGACACCAGTGTGGGGCAGTGGGCTCCCTGGATGAAAGGGATGCCATCCAGAGGGACCTGGACAGGCTTGAGAGGTGGGACCCGTGAGCCTCATGAAGTTCAGTAAGACCAAGTTCAAAGTCCTGCACCTGGGTCAGGGCCATTCCAAGCACAAATACAGGCTGGGTGGAGAATGGACTGAGAGCAGCCATGAGAAGAAGGGCTTTGGAGTGCTGGTTGATAAAAAAGAGGGCCACAAAGATGATCAGGGGGCTGAAGCACCTCTCCTCTGAAGACAGACTGAAAGAGTTGGGGCTGCTCAGCCTGGAGAAGAGAAGGGTCTGAGGAGACCTTACAGCACTTTGAAGTACCTAAAGGTGGCCTACAAGAGAGCCAGAGAGGGACTTGTTTTAAAAAGGCATGGAGTGACATCTAGATCCCTCTGTAGTCTCAGCAGCTTGCACAAATCAGAAGTCAAAATCAGAAATGAAATTGAGGTGAGTTATCTTTTCTTTCTCTGTGTTCAAGGAAGCAGGGACTGTGTGCTGACGGTCAGTATTGGAAGCTTGGTTCTCAAAAGACACAATATTTTTTCCACCTGCATATAGTCCTGGAGTGACATTCAATTATTATACTCCAATATGTTTTTTACAGCTGTTGTTTAAACAACAGGGGTTTCCTTGAAGATGGTAATCAGAAGGGAAATGTCACCATGAATACATCCCAGAAGAAAAGAGTGAGTTGAGTGAAACCAAACTGTGTTCAGTCTTGGCTGTATTCAGACTGATAAAACTTTTGCCTCCAGATGTTACATCAGATTATTACAAACAGACAAGCCATATCATCTGGAATAAATCCTCCAGTAATGGGTACATTAAAAATACAATAGATATCTTAGATGGATTTACCCATCTATTTCAGACCGTAGGAAAAATTAGATATGAGTAACTGAGTAACTGTTGAGGCAAGAGGGCATGTGTACATTGAAATGCCTTGAACACTACACAGCATCTATGGAGAACAGCACTGAGGAAACTCTTGCCAGACTGAGTCTGGACCTGGATTGGTCCTGAGTTTCTATCAGACAAGTCACTGAAGGCATGCCAATTATTCTGTTTCAACATGAACATCAGTAAGACCTAACTTTTTGTCACAAATCCTATTTGAAAGTTCTTCATTTGCTCAGGGACCAGTTCTTCCAGGTTTGGTGCCCAAGAGTTGCTCCAAGCTGTCACCTTAATTCGTTGAAAGTCAGAGGAGGAGAGGAGGCATGACAAAAACTGACGAAGTAGACATGACTAAGTAAAACCCTTTAATTCTAAATTACTTCCCAAATTCCAATGGCAGCAGTCCCAGGCAACCCTTCATCTTTCTCTCTGCTCTGCATCACACAGGACACAATATCCTCCAGTGCCAGCAGATGTCTTGAGTAAACAAGACGTGGTAACACAGATTTCTTGTCCTCACCTGTACCTCAGCCTAGAGGCAAATATCCCCCTCTAAACCTTCCAGAGAGCCATCTCTGCTGTGCCTGTTTGCAGCTGGTCTGCCTTGATCAGGAGGGTATTAAATACAGAAAGGAATCTGGCACTGGAATTTGGCAGCTGTGTTCATGATTTTTGTTTTCCTCTTCCTTTTTCTGTAACATTATTCCCCACTGCTTGCCAGAAAATATGCATTTTGGGGTTGGTTGCTGTTCTTCACATTAAGCTGTGTATGGTTGAGAGGAAGGACTGTGGCTTTTTTTTTTTTTTTGCTTGTTTATGTACAGCATACACAGGAGTATATATAGGTGTAGACAACTATAAGGTAATAATAAAGCTGATGGTAAAAATAACATATTTATGGTTCTATGTCCCATTTTTCAATCCATCCTAAAATAATCCTCTTCTGAGCAAAATAATGACAAAGTCTGGAGGGGATGTGATTTCTCTGTTAAAATCATGTTACCTCCACTGACTAATCACTCAGGGGTTTGTGTTGGTACTCTTGTCTAACACTGTTGTTTTCCTCTGAAGGTTTTTTGTGGGCTCAGACTACGCAGTTAAATTTCTGTTTTAACAAGTTGCTGCACCTTTGCCCAAGGCTGTGATTGAATATGTGGGCAGTCACTGTGGTTCAGCTGACACTTGGGAACTTATTATGCCATGTTGACTTGATTTTGAATTTGCATCCTGGGGGGTTTATTTAACTCAAATACTCATTTTTGTCATGCCAAACTAAACCAAAAGCTCCAAATTTCACTCAAGAATAAAAATCCAAATCTATTGAAATTCCAGCACAAACAGAATTGATAGTGCTGGGTCGTAGGTAGGAATGCTTTTAAAAGCTGTGAAGGTTTTAGTGTAATTGTTGGGAAACAATGTCTGAATGTTAAGCTTGTATAGAATTAGGAGATAAGAAATTTTATTGGAATTTTGGTTTCGTGGCATATATTTCACAGCAGTTCTGTGCCATCCTGGCTCTGTCTACCAAGGACAATTTCAACTATTTTCGTGGTGCACCAAAATGCTTGTTGGGGGACCAGGGCATGGAAGAATTTCTAAAGCATCTTTGGTGCTGGTCATTGCTGGCAGAATGTCTCTGGTCTGATCTGCTCAGTCTGTTTTAATACTCTCCACGAGCATTCTCACTGGCTGGATGGCAGGTCATGATCCTCCTGCTCCTTGTGAGAAGGGTCCCAAGTCTGATGGAACTGCTCCACTGATGAAAGATTCAGACCCAAATGTCCATGCTGGATCTAAAAGAATTCCAGCTGCTGAAAATATATGAAATATTTTTCAGAGAGTATGTTTTTTTCTTCCAACAGTGACACCTTTCAAATGACTACTGTTTTACCTAAAAAGATCATCATCACTGCTCTAACCTTTGTATCCCCTTACTATTGTGAGTGATGACTCTCAACAGTATGGAACAAACAAAACACAAATCCAGGATGTTGTCTGCTTGGTCAAGAGCCATAATTGCCTCACAAGCCTTTGGCTTAGCCAAGGAAGTGTCATAAAAAATCCCCTGTGACAGCATAGGCCATGGCTAGAACTATAAATATTTTCAGAACCAGCACCATAATTATTTCTGGCTACTAAATACTTTTCCCCAAAAGAAAGAGAAAATGTTTTGAAAAAAGGAGCAATTATAAGTGTTAACATTCTGATGCCAGATCTCCATCATTAGAACAGGCCATGCAGACATGTAAGACAGCAGGGTTAGGTAGGGAAGGTGGGAGTAGTTTTCAGCCGCAAGGCTAGAACAGACATGGTCCTTCCCCCAGGCAGTCTGGGGTGAGGCTGCAGCATCCTTTGGCTCCTTCCCCCATCAATCTGCCCCTGAGAGATAATATTTTCCCTTCCCCCAAAGCACTTTTAATCTGAAAAGTGAGTGGGTGATGCAGGAGTGGAACGTGGAGGGCAGCTGAATTAATAGTGGCAAGGGCATGTTTTCACATATGCTAACGTATGTCTACAATTTGTAGGAGTAATAAGTCAATCTCTGCCTAGTGGGACAGAGGGTTTTAAAGGCATCGTGGCTGAGACAGAGCACAAAGGTGGAGGCTGTACAGGGAGTCCACATTCCAGCACTTCTTGTAACATCTATTATTAGATTTCTCTCTTGCCTAAAAATGTTAAAAATAAAATGGTGCTGCCTGGTACAGAATGGCGTTCAGTGAAAGATTAATTATGCTGTTCTGGATTTAATTTTGGTATCCTTACACACCCCATTCTTATGTAAAAGTGGATTCTTACCCTACAAAAGAGAAATATGGGTGGATTTAAAGCTTAATAAGTTTTGATCTCTCATGTTGTCCAGTTCTTGAGGGGTGAATATGGACAATTCATTTGTGTTCTGTAAAGCCACTTGCTGTGTGTGAGGAAAACAGCATCACACCCCATTGTGATGTGGAGGTATCTGGACCAGGCACGTATCTGGAAGGGGCTGCCACAGTTTCCTGATGATATGAAACACATGGGAACTCGAGGTCTGTGATTATCAGCTGATGTAAATCAGAAGAACTTCTCCAGCTTTGCTTTAAAGTTAACTTGATTTCAGTGAAGATTTGTCCATTTGTGTTCATAGTATTAATTAGATGTGAATATCTGATGAATAACAGTAAAAAAACCCTGTTGGACCTCAGGCAACAAAAGATGAGAGGACACAAACACTGGTAAGATAAACCTCAGCATTTAGAAAATATTCTGACAAATTAGAAAAGAAATCACAAAGTATGGAGGCTGGAAAACTCTCGGAATATGTTTACAGGCTCCTTCAATTCAATGCTATTTCATTACATTGCCAAAATTAATCACTGTCTTCAGCTCCTGTCTTGGCTTCTTATTTATTGCCAGCTTGATCTCCTTGGTGAATTTTATTGCTCCCAAACATCATGCTCTTTTAACATAAGATTCAATACAGATTGCAAAGAAAGGAATAATGTAGGAGCTGAGCAAAAAGGAACTTAAAGATCACATTTGACTCTGTCAAATGTAACGCCTATTCCATTAAATACATAGTATATGTACATATTCAGATGCTTATGTATAAAATAATTGGATTACGTGTTGTTAACTACCATGAACAAGAAGCACAGATGTAATGGGTAAGTGATGTTTTTTATCAAAACAACAATCTGAAGAAGACAGTGCTTTGCCCTCAAGCCCTCCTGCAAACACAGTACCAACAGGACACTTTGTTGGCACGCAGCTGTTCCCTGCCCTGCCACCAACAAGTGGCACAGAGTTGGTTTAGGTCTGAGAGAAGCCACCCCACTGTGGCACATGGGGGAAACTGAATGAGTTCTCTTTCATTCAAAACATTGACTTTGTTTAGGCCCCTGAGGCACTGTGTAACTACAAAATACTCCAATACTCCTTATTGCATTGAACGTCTTCCCTTCCATGACCTATTTTTTTTTTCTTGGTGCCCCATTGCAATTTCTGGAGGATGGGAACTGTAATTACTCTGTGTATATGGTGTCTTGCACAACAGGGCCCTGACCCTAGCTGGATCCTTTGAGCTGAAGTCCATGTTTCTTAGAGGATCTCTCTAATAAAGTGCTAGGATGTAAAAAGGGCAAATGACCCAAATGTCACTCCTTCCTTGACCTTTGGAAGATCAGACTAAGCCCAGCTCATTAAATGAAAAA